>OX465590.1:47961856-48421974 GCA_950022655.1 Alentia gelatinosa | reverse complement strand
GATTACATAGATGAGGTCTGTAGGAAAAATATCAAGGAAACACATTCCCCTGTATTAACCTGGGAATAAATTTTAAAAAGTAAAGAGAATAAATTAGAGAAAGTAAAGATAATTGATAGAAATCTGCCGAACTTCAATTTATAATACCCTTGACATCTAAGAGAGTGACTTACCGTAAAGATTAACTTTTTTCGTCCTCCGCCTGATCAGTTACTGCTGATGTTGAGGGTTGTACTGAGGTCAATGTTGCTGCTGATGTTGATGCTACTGCTGTTGGTTCTGCTACTGCTGCTGCTGTTGGTTCTGCTACTGCTGCTGCTGGTTGTGCTGCTGTTGTATCAGTTGATACCCCAACTACCCGAGCCGCTGTCACTGCTGTCGTATGGTGTAAGTGAGGCTGGTGGCACACACTGTTATGTTGTGGAATAGGATCATCTAACTCCACAAACTCTAAGGGTTGTGGAACAGGAAAGCCATTTGCGATTGCGAGCTCGCAATATTGTTTATATATTATCTTAGAGTGCCGTAGCAACACTAAAAGGCTATCACCTTCTAACGATACCCCCAACCCTTTTATAGCCCTCACGTGATGAGGGTCATCAGGCAGAAACTGTGTCTTCAGTATATTTACTCTAGGCTTATTGTAAAATACAGATGTTAATACTGTCTTTCTGTTTATACAGAGAGGGAAAAAAAGAAAAGGATAGTATTATTAACCAATTATTAGATTGTATTCATCATCATCATCATCATCATCACCATCATTATCAACAATATATAGAATACTTATTATGTGGTATTACTTGATGTATGGAATTCTTGAAATAGTATTAACTATATATATATATATCATCTATTATATTATCTTTATTATTGATTATTACATATATTAAATAGTAACAGTTTATTATAATTGGTAATGATAATCTTTATTTAATTTGCTCTATATTACCAATTGTTAAGGTATACAGTGGAATAATCATTCTCTTCACCTGTATCTTGGAGCACCAGGAGTCCTCGGTACTGACCAGTCAGGATCGAGGAAAAGGACTATATTGTCACAGTTAACTATTCCTCCACCTGATGTTGATGTTGATGTTGATGTCTGTGGTGGTTGGGGAGTCCTCAGCTGTCCAAAGGGTGATGTTGATCCCCCGTACTGTTGCTGTTGAGCATATGTTATAGGACCTCTAGGGTGTGGTATGTGTGGTACAGGCGACCCTGTTTGTGCAATGTATGGTGTCTGGTGAGGTCTGCTGTAGGAAAAAAGAGGTATACTAATAAATTAGTAAATAAATAATAAATAAATAAATAACTAATAGATCTATTAATAGTGAGAAATATTCATACACATCTGGTAATGATAGTGTAGTGGGACGGGAATCCAGCAGTGTTCGTTTGTTTCACGGAAGGTGGCGCGATATGCCAATCCTTACTGTGCACTGATTCCGGACAACGCCGCACACGAGAGTGGCGCGGCGGAGACCGGGATTACGTAACGCTTAGTATATATACTCAGCGTTCACAGTAGGTCGACAGGCTGTCCTCGCGCGTCCCTTCTACGGAACGGATCCTTGGGCCCTCACTTTGCAGGCGGGTTCTTGTAACCTTCCTGGTGGTTAGGCTAATCCTCCGGATTGGCCTATCCAGCGTTACCTAGCACCTATGTACTTGTCGGGAAGATCTTCCAGATCTTTCCGGGAAGTAAGTGATTAATAAACACCCTTGTTTATTAAATGACGTTGTTGTGTTATGTGTGAATAGGTCTGTGCAAACTAACCGAAAACCGAACCAACCTACGTGAGTGCGTAGGGTGGGATCCTGCCTGGAACTAGCGTTCCGGATTGGGGTCATCCAACCTGCTAGACAGGCGGCAACCACCACACTGGTGCCGTGACCAGGATCCCAGGTTGCTTGCACAACCCGGGATTCTCGGTAAATGCACGGATCTGGAATAAAAACCAGATCTAAGGCTGAACAGGAGAGTGAAGATGGGGAGGTAACTTCTCAACAAACTCTTCCGGCCCGGAATGACGACAAGTCTCCAAAACTAGAGGGAGGGGGTGAAACCCAGAAGTCTGGCAAGGAGAAATCTCGGAAGAGAACCTCCGCTCAGAATCTGAGTTCAACGGTCCTGAAGAGTTTCAGTCCGGCGGCCGACAGCCGACATGGCCCCGCAAGGGATCTGGAGGGACTCAGTAAAATTGGGTCTCAGACAGATAGTCCCGGAGAGTCTAGTACTCCCCGGAATAGGTCGGAAAATACCTTAAGGGTATCTTCCGATGAAGTTCCTGTAGGTTTCCTTGGACCCGAACTCTTAGCCGAGTTTGATAGGGAAAGGGAAGCCAGAGACATGTGTCGGGAACTAGAAGCTCGAAACCGTGAGATTGCCGAGAAGGTAGCCCAAAGGCACCATAACTTGGAAGAACTCTCGGTTCGCGAGATTGAGACTCTAGAAAAAATCGAGCGCTTGGACCAACATGTACAATACATGAAGGACCAAGTTCGACTAGCAGAGACAGAATCATCCCAACGGATGCCTATGTCACAAGCTGGCTGGAGTAATGTGAGAGATCATCTATATTCCCCACCAGGGAGAGTAGAGGATCCAGAGAAGACCCCTAACAGATTCATATCTGGAACAAAGGGTGTAAAGACTCCTTTGGTTAGCTTCCGGCTACCCTCTGAGTCAAGAATGGGTTCTCCGAGTTCCGAACGTACTAGTAAAGCTATAGCTGAACTAGGGTTCAACTCGTTCAACCAAGTCCGGGAACAGGATCGGATCTTTAACTTGTCAATGGCGAGAGCTGACAAGGTTCCGATGATGCGCCCAGAGAACGCAGCCAGAAAAAACGCTGTCATTCCAAAACCTTACGGGAAAGGAATGGAGTGGGAACACTGGTTCGCGGGATTTTGTGAGGACATACAATGTAATGGCTGGAATAAAGTCGATGCATTGCCATACCTCAAAAGAGCGTTGCGAGATGGACCCGGGGAAGCTGCACTTCGCGCTTTTTGCCGTTCCGGTGGTACGGAATGGGATGAGTTAGTGGAGGTAGCCTCATACTACTGTGGTCAGTTGGTAACGCTGAACCCCCGTTCCACTTTTCTAAAGAGGATCCAGGGTAAAGAGGAGACAACTCGCGCCTATGGGCTAGCTTTGCAACAAATGTTGTTAGAGGTTTACCCAGGGACGGGATTAGATTCTCCTGCGCTGCATGAAGATCTACTAACTCAGTTTGTAAAAGGACTTCGAGATGATGACGTGAGAGCGGAAGTCATCTCTAAATGGGAGCCCGGTATGAACTTCATGCAGGTATTGCGAATAGTAGATGCCTATGAACAACGGTGTATACTATTCGGAAAATATGCTAATCCAGGGAAAACTTCTCGGGTTAACATAGTGGGTTCTACTTGGTCACAAGTAGAGGAAGATACCTACGAGTGTCAGGAAGCGGAAATAGAGGATATACTCTCTAATGTCCGCTCGATGGTACTCGGAAGAGGAGGTTTCAATAGACGGGGACGTGGAAGAGGTCAAACCCCTAGCTTTGGAAGGAACAGCGATGTACCTTCTGTGGCAGAGGCAAAACCAATAACCACTGATCCTGAAGGAAATTCCTCAGAGGTTATGAAGTTGTTGACCAAAATCAATGAAAGACTGAATCAGGTGGAGAAAAACCAGCTGGATGTCCGACGTTGTTGGCGGTGCAACAAAATGGGACATATCTCTCCAGATTGTCCAGAAGCCCGGAACGTTACTACGGTGGAAACATCTCGTAGTCTGCCTGCGTTGATGGTTGCCTCTCAGAGTGAACCGGAAAACAAAGGAGGACTGTAGCGAGTGGCAACACTGCCGTCCGGGAAGGAAAGTGCCGGGAGACACAAACCTGTGAGATGTATAAGGAGGAAAATATTTCCAACTTACCAGAAAAGGGGAAGATACAAAATACGGTCGCAACGATCTGTAGTTAGTATCTTTCACCCGGGCATCCTTGTCTGCAATGGCTTTGTCAACGCGGATGGGATCTTGGAACCTTGGATGGAATCTCACGGTTTATAAGACAACCGTCCCCTTTAGGAGGACGACGTTGGTATGTGCCGGCTAGAATTCAAGGAAGAAAGGTGGATCTATTGTTGGATACTGGTGCTAGTCGCTCTGTGTTAAACAACGGACTCTATCAGTCTCTTGGATTTGCGCAGGAATGTCATGTTCCTGGAGCCTCGGCAAAAGCTGCTAATGGTACTCATATGAGGTGCTATGGTAGTGTGATTATTCCAGTCTCAATAGGTAACACTGAATTCGTATGGGGTCCCATAGTCAGTGATATCGAAGAAAGTGGAATATTAGGCGTAGATTTTCTCACCCTCTATGGAGGCTCTGTAGATCTACCCGATGGCACTCTCCGACTCAAATTTCCTGAGTTAATGGAAGTGGAATGTAGTTGTCGATGGATTTCTTCACTGATTTCTGTTCGACAAGATGTGGGCATCCCCCCCCAGCAGATGGTTAATGTCCTGATAGCTGGGGAAGGTGACTTACCACGTGGAGATGCACTTTTCGAGCCAGACCCAGAACTGTTTTCTAAAAAAGGAATACAGGCCTGGGATACCCTGATCGGAAGTGCCAGAGAAGGATCAATTCCTATAAGTAATCATACCTCCGGGTTGATTAAATTAAGGAAGGGTGATACATTGGGCTGGGTAACTAGCTCATGTGGATGGCCTAGTGGACTCCAGTCCACAGGGAATCACACCTATTCCCGTTTCCGAAATAACCGGGGAAGATGGACAATCTAAACTGGAAAGGTCGGACTTAATAGGAAATGATTATGAAGAAGTGCGGGTTAGTGCTATCGATACAGGAACGGGATCCCTTCCAGTTCCGAGTCCATTGCACGAAACTCTGGAAACTTTAGTTCAAACGACAGACACACTAAACAGTGGGGAACGACATGAACTAAGGATTCTTTTGAAGAAGATGGAGTCAATCTTTACTCGACCTGGAGATCCCTTGGGGAGAACGGATCGAGTAGAACACACGATTGACACTGAAGGTCATCAACCTTTCCGCCTTCCTTATCGACGGCTACCTCCGGTAAAACGGGAAGCTTTAGAAGAGGAAGTAGGGAAAATGATGGACCAGAAAGTAATCATCCCCAGTGCAAGTCCTAGGGCTAGCCCAGTGGTAATGGTTACTAAAAAGGATGGTACTTGCCGATTCTGTATTGATTACAGAAAATTGAATGGTATCACCCGGAAGAATGCCTACCCAATACCCCGGATCGATGAGAGTCTCGACTCTCTGGGAGGGAACCAGTGGTTTTGTACTCTGGATCTCCAGTCTGGATATTGGCAGGTAAAGATGAACAGTGGCGATCAGTCTAAAATGGCGTTCACCACTCATCAAGGGCTTTACGAGTTCACAGTAATGCCATTTGGCCTCTGTAACGCTCCTGCGACTTTCGAATCCATGATGGATCAGATGTTGCGGGGTCTACAGTGGAAAAAGTGTTTGGTTTATCTAGACGACATAATCATCTTCGGAAAGAATTATGTTGAATGTTTAGAGAACCTGAGAGAGGTATTTGAGCGTATTCAATCTTATGGGTTGAAACTCAAACCTCAAAAATGTAAGCTGTTTCGCAAATCTGTGGAATACTTAGGACGGATAGTTTCCGGAAATGGAATCCGGGCAGATCCTTCTAAGTTGGAGGTAGTGGCTAATTGGCCACGTCCCCAGAATATAAAAGACATAAGGTCTTTCCTAGGATTTTGTTCGTATTACCATGACTTTATCCCAGGTTTTTCTGAAATTGCACACCCTATGCAACAGTATGTAGTACTAGATAAGCCAGGGAAGCAAAAAGAGATCCAATGGACTCCGGAAGCTGAACACGCTTTTCTGGGACTAAAAAGAAAGTTTACGGAGACTCCCGTGTTGAAATACCCTCTAGCCCAGGGTCGGTTCATTCTCGACACTGACGCTAGTAATGAGAGTATTGGAGCGGCTTTGTCTCAGATACAAGATGGTATAGAAGTTCCAATAGCTTTTGCCAGCAACAGCTTAAGTAAAAGCCAGCGGAACTACTGTACTACTAAGAGGGAACTCTTAGCGGTTGTGGTGTATGTAAGAAAATATCGACACTTCTTAGCAGGTGGAGATTTCATCTTTCGTACTGACCATTCTTCTCTCAAATGGCTCTTTAACTTTAAAGACGCCGAGGGAATGATTGGAAGATGGCTGGCAGCTCTCTCCGAATTCGGGTTGACTAACTGCCAGATTGAACACCGGGCTGGAAAGTCACACATTAATGCGGATTGTCTCTCAAGGAGAGCAGTGCGGAAATGTGGACGACCAGATTGCCGGGATTGTGGCGAGCGTAGAGCAGTCATAGCTACTCTACGTTCCCAGAAAGTGAAGCCGCCATTAAACTATCAGTGGACACTAGAACAGATTAAGGAAAGTCAACAGGCTGACCCAGATTTGTTCCGGTTAACTAAACTGATAGCTAATGGACTCCATAGACCTACAGGACCTGAGATCTCGCCTGAAAACCGAGAATTTCAGAATCTATGTGGTCAATGGAAAGAGCTAGAGGTCCGAGATGGAGTATTATATCGATGGAGAACCACATTGCAACCACTTAAACGTGCTCTACAATTAGTGGTCCCTCAAGAATTACGATCCGGACTAATGACCCTATGTCATGAACATAGGAGTGCAGCTCATCTAGGACGGAAAAGAACGGTAGCCAGAATAAGGCGTCGTTACTACTGGCCTGGAATGGGTGCAGATATTCGAAGATGGATATCTGGATGTTCCATATGTAGCAAAGGGGTAGGACTCGGAAAGATGCCGTTACAACAGGAACTGTTTGGTGTCAGGTTTGCCAGAATCGCTCTAGATATCATATCTAGTTTCGACGAGTCAGAGGAAGGAAATACCTGTATGATGGTGGTGATGGATTATTACACAAAATATGTGCAGATCTATCCCATGAAAAATCACAAAGCTGCCACGTGTGCGGAAGCTTTAGTGAAAAACTGGATGTTGCCTTTTGGAACTCCGAGCGTACTACATTCCGACCAAGGAAGGGAATTTGAATCCCAGATCTGGAAAGAAATGTGTAGGATACTCGAGATTAAAAAGACACATACGAATCCATATCGTCCCCAATCAGATGGTATGGTAGAGAGATTCAACCGGACATTGATCCAGTGTCTTCGGACCCTGGTAGATGAAAATCGGAAGAATTGGGATGAATTATCACCATTTATAGCTCACGCATATAATGGGACCATTCATTCAAGCACGGGGTGTTCACCTAATTTACTCGTCTTTGGCGAGGAAATAGTAATGCCCGCGGACATAGTCTATGGGGTTCCTGGAATGTCTACGGATGATCCTTGTCGCATAGGATTTGTCGAAAAACTCAGAGAACGTTTTATAGAGGGATATTACCTTGCGAGACGGAATCTGCCGAAAGCAGCAGAGTGGCAAAAGACTGGACATGACGTCAATCTTAAACCACGTAAGTTCCGAGCAGGAGACCGGGTTGTACGATACCACACTCCGTTGGTAAATGTAAAACTCGCTCCTAACTGGGACGGACCATTCAGAATTATTCAATTATTGTCAGAAATGACAGTAGTGATAGAAGACGAATGATCAAGAAGGCGTTATAAATCCCATGTAGCTCGTTTACGACTATGGGAAGGAAAGCGCGAATGTTCCGACTTTGAAGTTTCACACCCTGCTACACAGCGGGATGTGTCACTGAACACGGGTCCTACTGGGAAACCAGGGAAGTCCCGGGTTCAAAGAGCCGGGAAGCCGGTTGTCAAACCCCCATCAACACGGCGGAGGCTGACCCCGATAGGGAAGTCCGATCAAAGGTTACCGGGGTTCCGAGTGGGTGCTCGCCTACACGGCGAAAACCGGGACGTCCGCGGAAGGTGATTCCTACTTACGCTAACCTAAAAAGGGAAGTGTGGGTAGAAGAAAAACCTGATATGGAAAAGTCTAAATTTGCTACAAATCGAGCCGTGTATAATAAACATGGTTCGAGATGTAGAATGGAGTCTAAAATAGACTCAAAACCCCGCTGCAGCTCTCGACTAAAATCGAAGGCTGTGGTTAGCTACAAAGAGTAGTGGTGCCGGGGTTGTCGAAAACACAAAGAGAAGCAATGGTACGAAATGTAGATCGTTGGTAGTCAGTGGCGTGTCAATTATACATGAATGTTGATCAAACAGTTACCTTAAAATCAGTCGTTATGTGCCGCAGCCCAGACGTTGCTCTAAGGGACCCCGTCGAGGACCCTCTAGAGGCTGCAGAATTGCCGAATGCTCTGAAAGGTCTGATCCATTTACATGGAAATTAGACAAGTCTCCCATACTATCAGCGAGATACACGACGGCGATAAGAATTCCCACACGGTAGAGAACTCGGGGTGGAGCTCGAAAAGGGGTTTCCCCAGGTTCCGGAACCTGTGCTGGGTGATTGAAGGCGTGAACGAATCAAGTCGAGCGTAACGCTGAGTTTTGGTTTCTTCACGCATGCGGTGTTGAGACGCTCAAGATGAGCCAGTCTCGACACGGTTGATTGGTTCGCGACAGTGAATCTAGGTCACTTAGGAGTATATAAGACCCTGTTTTTTCAGTAGTCTTCACTCTGTGATCGGAGTGGTGCCTAGCACCACAGGAGTCGGGTGGTAGCAGCATGGCTGACCGTGCCCCGTCTACGGAGGGTGAGCGCGAGCTCCCCTCACCCCTGCCCGGATCCTCAGCTTCGGCTGAGCGGGGGGCAGATCTGGACGATGATGCTTTGCTCATCGGGTCAGATGATGGTGATTTTGACCTGGAAGGGGACGAGTCTGAGGACTCTGTTCTTCTTGGGGAAACTCGAGATGAACGACCCGGAAAGGGAAAAAGTCACACCGGGAAGAAGTCTGAGGTGGCCCCGGCCGCTAAGGGCTCTTCTGGTGCCCGTCCGAAGACGAGCTCAATGAAAAGTGAGGCCTCTGACTCGGATGTGGTTATGGCCGAAGGTTCCGAATCGGAGCGCGATACGCCGAGGCGAGGCCGAGCCCGCCCGTGTCGTCACTCTCCAAGGAAGTCCTCCGAAGAGATGGGTTCCAGGCATGAGGTTTCAACCCAGAGCCTGGAACAAATGTTAGCTGGGATCCCAGATCCCAAAACGGGTGCCATAGTACAGTCAATGTACCAAAATTGGACTCCACCCGGAGTGGAGCTGGCGGAAGCCGGGACCTTTTTGGCCCCGGGTCCGGTAGCAAAACCCGGAAAGTCTGAGGCTGGGACAGAGACGGCTATGGAGACTGATTCGTCAGTTGGGGACGACTCTGTAAAAGGGTCGTCTAGCAAAGGTGATAACCGGTGTCAACACCGGCTAAACCCGCGCCGGGGAAGTCTGTCAGTAAGACTGAGGTGTCAAAACCTCGGGAAGCTGACAAGACTGAGCCGCAGCTTTCGAAACAGAACCGAAAGCGACTCCGTCGTGCAGCCCGGAAACGGGCTGAGGCGGAACTAGAGAGGACAGGAGGTCAGCCGGAATCGCGTGACTCGGAGAAAGGGAAACCTCAAACCGGGAAGCGTGAGGAGTCGAAGGGGGCTGAGTCGAAAGGCTCGGACAAACCCGCAGCGCAGGCTGGACCTGGTGCGGCTGACGCTACACCGAGTACCTCAACAGGTGCCACGGATGGCGGAAAGGTCAAGTGTTGGGGAACGGAGATGGACAAGGCTAAAACCCTGGTCCCATCCAACCCTGACAAAGATGACGGTGATTTCCAACCTGGCGTAAAGCGGGCTGGGAAGAGAACGGTAGCTAGACAGATACCCGCCTCTTTGCTGGGCAAGACTTACACTTGCCTAGAAGATCTCCGTCATGGGAACCGACATTACATCCCCGATGGTGTCGGTTTAGATGGAACGTCGGATGACGAGGAGTGGCTAGTTGACGAGGGTTCTCCCAACGCCTGGTACATAGACCGGGTGAATGGAGTGTCCCGAGTTAGCCGGCTGAAGTACGAGGATCAGGTCGAAGACCGTATCGCGTACGCATGGCACAAGTTTGGGAACGGCAATCATTGTGTCTTCTTGAGTTGCCATGGGAGGGACAAGAAATTGTCACCGACATACGCGACTGAAGGTCGTTACGCTAGGCACCTCGTAGAGGTACACTTAGCCGAACGACCATGGCTACAGTGCCTTGGCAAGAAGGGTGGTTCTTGTCAGGCTGGGTGTGCCAGTTCAAGGCGATCGTGTCTAGTCAGACACATTGCCCGGGAACACCGGACTGCTGGTGCTGCTGCTCGGGAACGGGTCATGAATCTGTGGCAGAGATTCGTTGACTTAGGTTCCGAGGCTCAGAAAGGCAAACCGGAACCCGAGACTTGTGTGACAGACGGTCGATTGTTTAAGATCGGATGGAAGAAGAATCCTGGCTGGTTCGGGAGTCTGATGCTATCCGCTTCAAAACATCGACAGATGTCAAAAGAGTCGAGGAAGAAACGGTCCCTTAGCCGGGAACCGTCTCAAAAGTCCTCGAAGGCTAAACGACGGGTCAAGAAGCTGTCATCGTCCTCGTCCAGCGAGACCGACACTTCTGAGCGATCCAGTCGGAAGCCCAGGAAAAAATTGGCTCCGGGTAAGCACACCATTGCTGACGTGGTGGAAGCTGCTTACCAGGTAGGGCCAAAGTTGTCTGGGGGATTGAAACTCCTCTCAGACCTGAGTGAATGAAACGTTCCAACGGCTTCAAAAGCCCGCGGACCCGTAGAAAAACCAGCTGGGACTCGTCCTAGCTCAAGTCTCTCGGGAGTTTCCCCGCTCAACAGAGGTGCTACCCAAGCACCCGGGAAAGTTGAGGAGGAAGAGGCCTTTCCGGCACTCCCTCCACCAACCAACTCGGTTGTTGAGGTAAAGAAGAAACCAACGACACAACCACCCGTTGCGTCGAAGGTGACTTCTTCTCCCTGTGCGATGTCGGTTGAATACGTCCAACGGGCGGATCAGCTAGAGTCGCATATAGGTGGCACCTTGGAGGGCCGTGTCCGAACGGGCGCGCAGTCTAGCCCGATTCGAGGTAAGAGAAGCCACGAAAGGCCTGGTTAAACAATACGCGTTGGACTTAGAGGACGCGCATATTGCGAAAACCACGGCCCAGTCGAGGTTTGCCCGGGTGGAAGCCCGGACCCATCGCCAAGATGAACGTTGTCTTCGGCACTTGGGTATGTCGCTCTATGACATCGGTGACGACCCGCAAGCCCTTGAGGAAGCGTGGTTGGCCCGTCAAAGGAGCCGGGGAAGATTTCTTCAGTTCACCACGGAAGAATCAAACCCGACACGTCAGCAACTCGCTGACATGTTGGGATGGTCACCTGTGGAAGAAACTTCCCACCAGGACACTACATCCATAGCGGCTCAGCCCATGGATGTCAGTGTGGATACTCCGCTGTCAGGACCCGGTCAGACCCCACAGGATCAGACTGAATCAGGATCAGAGGATCAGAGGAGGCCTCCCGCCGTGACATGGGCTGAAAAATCAGCAAAGCCTTCCAGGGCTAAGCCAGTAGATCAGCCCGAGGAACCAAGTGGGGCACTGGGGGTGAATGCCAACATCATCCCATCGGAGTCTGGAATCTTTTTAGATACCGGACCAACCTCTCTACAGCAGTTGATGTCTCAGTTGCAGCCTTCGTCTGCGCTGAGTCCACTGCGACCGGAGAGGACCGCCCTGGCAACGTCGGTTCCACCGATGGCTAGCGCACCAAGCCAGTCGGACCTTCTCGACCTCAGGATATCCTCCGACGAGGATATTTAGGGGTTGACAATGACCGACTCGGCTGGTGCCTAACAAGCCGGGAAGACGCCGTCTAAACTCGGAACCGGCAGAGCCAACAACTCTCCTGGATCCGAAGTCAGACGGGTATGGGAAGTCCCGGGGAGGAAAATTTTTTTTCCGACCTAGCTACTTCCAGAATGTGGCCTCCTAGCCAGAATTCTGCACTTTCTCAGCGAACCGCAAGGATCGCTGGGAGGGGTAGAGGGAAAGTTAGGAGTAACCAATGATAAGCGATCCTAGGTTGGGGCTGGGGAAAGTCATTAATATGACTTCCCTAAGGCACAACCCTGGTTTCAGACGGCTGAAGGTTCTCTCGATGGTCAGGCCTGTAATAGGCCCCCATCACGAAAACCTCCGGCCTGTGGTGTGGATATCGTCCACACTAGTACTTGGTACCAGGTAAGGAAGATTATGCCTTTCGGGTATAGATCTGACTTACCAGGTCTGTGTCGGAACTGAGTTCATCGACTCGATAGTGAGATAGTAGGTGTAACCCCTGATCTGTTGGATTACACCGGCTATTTCTACCTTGGGTCGGTGATCGTAAGTTCTGAATCCGGCTTAGAATTGGGGCCTTAATTGGTACTCGGATGAGCCAAGAAAAAGATATGCCAGTATAGCTGGAGTCAAAATGAAAGAACATTGATACCACACACTCTTACCAGGTGGATGGAGAATTGTTTTGCCTTTTTGGCCGTTATTTCCGTATTCGGAAACTTTCAACTCGGAAGGTGTTTAGCGAGGCTAACCCTTCTCTACTTATGGATGTCTTCCAACTTGAAGAACAGTGGGAAGCCCAGCACCCGTCGGCATCGGGCTGAATGTAGTAGGTCTGCTACGCCGATGGGCCAGCTGGGCTCGCTACTTTAAGATAAGAAAGAGAACGACACTTCACTTGCCGGGAGCTAACAGAGGACTTCAACAAGATCCGGAACAGCTGGAGGCAGAGTGCTCGACAGGCCGGGCTGACCACCTGTAGGTCCGCGACTGTTGAGTCTTCCCTGCCCAACGCTCAAGAACCCGCTCCCCGGCTCAAGATGGGTGAATATCACATTTATTCAAGGTGCTAGCGAGGCTAGTCCTTCATTCTTCAAATGTCGTTTCCTCTTTCCTAAATGTCATATCTTCCATATTTTTAATAATTTCTCCATCTTATAATTCCACCTTTTTCACTTATACGTTGGTATCAGTGAATTCTTGTGAACACCAGGAAGCTAGAGAGTAGACCAAGAACTGCTGGATATATGTTGTAATTTTTAATTGGGTAGTCCCTTAGCAGCAAAATGGCTGCCTTGGTTCCCCCCTTAGTAAAAACTGGGAGGGGTAATGTAGTGGGATGGGAATCCAGCAGTGTTCGTTTGTTTCACGGAAGGTGGCGCGATATGCCGATCCTTACTGTGCAGTGATTCCGGACAACGCCGCACACGAGAGTGGTGCGGCGGAGACCGGGATTACGTAACGCTTAGTATATATACTCAGCGTTCACAGTAGGTCGACAGGCTGTCCTTGCGCGTCCCTTCTACGGAACGGATCCTTGGGCCCTCACTTTGCAGGCGGGTTCTTGTAACCTTCCTGGTGGTTAGGCTAATCCTCCGGATTGGCCTATCCAGCATTACCTAGCACCTATGTGCTAGGGTACTGTACTTGTGGGGAAGATCTTCCAGATCTTTCCGGGAAGTAAGTGATTAATAAACACCCTTGTTTATTAAATGACGTTGTTGTGTTATGTGTGAATAGGTCTGTGCAAACTAACCGAAAACCGAACCAACCTACGTGAGTGCGTAGGGTGGGATCCTGCCTGGAACTAGCGTTCTGGATTGGGGTCATCCAACCTGCTAGACAGGCGGCGACCACCACAATAGCTATATCATCTAACTTATTCGTACTGTGGAAATTATCATTATGTATTGTATAATATGTAATGCTCACCCTTGCCACTGTGTTGGCGTAGGGTGCTGGTTCATATTCGGTAATTGTGGCATCATGTAGGGATGATATGATTGGTTATTCATCTGTAATGGTTAAAAAATATAAATAGTCAAACTTTTTTAAAAATGGGTATACCAAAGTTCAGACTGATATTCTATTAGAAATATCTATATTGAATAGTAATAGACGAACTGTAGCGAAACGTAAATCCGGTATCAGAATCGAAAAGCCCGCCTTTTTTACATGGTATACCGAATTTCAACTGATATTCCTATTAAAATATTCTATATTAAATAGTAATAGACGAACTGTAGCGAAACGTAAATCCGGTATCAGAATCGGAAAGCCAAACCTTTAGTAGTTCATTTGTTAGTTGTCTCATTGTATATTATTATCAGAGTAATGTATTACTGTAGAGAGATAAAATAAACGTATATCCCTACCATGTTAAACCAGTAAATCCGATGTCAGAACGGAAAGCACACCTCTTTTACATGGATACAATGGTATACCGAATTTCAGACTGACATTCCTATTAGAAATAATCTAGGCTAACTAATTCGCTTAAAAACTGAATACAAATTGATACAGTGTAGTTATACCTATCATAATTAATTAATGAATTAATTAAATAATCAATTAATCAATTGATAATAATAATAATAATTGATTTAACAATCAATAAATACATACCTTCAGTGTTGGGTGTTCTCACGTTGATGATGGTAGATAGAATATGCCAATAACGTGACCTCACGTAATTAACGCTCAATCAAGCTATGGCGTAGGGCATCCAAATTGGTAATCTGCGATGGTGGTGAGGTTTCCCGTGGTAGGAATGAAATCAGCAGGTAGTCTAACAGCAAGGATATCCTGTAGAACAATGTGACGAATAGGCAGTGTAATGTCCCGTATATATACCAAACATGTACCTTGTTGGATGGTAAAGAATCAACGGGTTGAGACATCGACTCTAGTGTGTTGTAATTAATCTAATACCGATTAAAAAGGGATTATAGTAATCGGATAAACACCCTTCCTGATTATTCTATAAACCTTAAACTGATACTACAATGTATGGAATATATGGAGATCCACACCGTGAGAATTGGTAATTTTTTCCGGTACCTCTACAATGGCGAGTAATTTTTACCAGTGTGTTAATGATAATGGTAAAAAAATCCTATTGACTGTATACTAGTACAACACATCTCACCGAAAAAAAATGACGCGTTTCTCAGGCAGAGGGTAAAATTACCATACATCTCTATGAGCTGTATCAATATCATCAGAATGCGTCACTGTTTACATGTCACCCACTTGAGGTTTGAAGCTGTGTAGGTAGCCTGTATATGCCGGTCTCGGCTATACATTAAAAGGGTTTGTAACTTTATGTAACGTGTCCTTTAAAGACTGAATACCTAAACCTCCTTAATTAAAATTGGTGTTAGATGTGTATACATTATCAGGTAATGTCTACATTTAGGTAATGCGATCTTGACTATGTTAAGGTTACATCTGAAATAATGAGTAGGGGGTAACTGGATAGTTAGAAATCTAAATCATGAAATAATGAAATATAATTCATGAGTAGTTTGAATTGAATTGAATATTTAACTTTCTATTGAGGAATAATTTAAATACATGTTCAGGAGGCATGTTAAATATTGACATCGTTGTCGGTGTTAATGTCAGTGTCAACACCACTATCATTACCACATTTAGAGATCAGTGATAATCAATGACTATCTACTGCTACAAATGAATGAGTGTGTATTGCAGGCAACTACCGCGAGCGGTCGGGTACACATGTGTCAGATGAAAGGCGATCTTATCAAGATGTCACCGGATAGTGTCACCCTCTCTGGTATCGCTACCGCCTCGCTGACACTGGGTTTAGTGACACTCCTTTCCTCTTTGATTAGTATAAGAAAGATGTCATTAATCTTATTGACTCAGAATACTGAGGACATCGGTAAGATCAAGTCAGTCATCTCCATAACCGTCATGAGGTCAACCTTCATACTAGCCGTCTTTGCTATATCGCTCCTGCAGATTGAAGCCTTACTGAAATGCGGACCTGGTAGAAGATGTGTCTGTTACCCATCACATGGAGTGGTTTCATGCATGAACATTGGATTATACAGCATGCCCGATGTCCGTCACGGAAAATCCACCGGGTATCCTGTACTTGACCTTCGCGGTAACAATATCAGGACTATAGGTGATTTCCCTACGGATAGATTCACCAGAATAGACCTCAGAAGGAATCCTATAGCTGATTCGTGGTTCAAATTCTCTCGTCAGCTTTCGCTGTTAGAAAATTTTTTTTTTTTTTTTTTTTTTTCTAACAGCGAAAGCTGACGAGAGAATTTGAACCATAATATTCCCACGAGGGCCCTGTCCACTACATCTGTGAGTGATCTGCAGTAAAGCGCCACCACATATTACGGCAAAAAAACAACGCCCTAATATACACTAGAAAGCCTCGGCAAAACAGGCCTGAAGAGATATCCCTATCGAAACTACTGAGTATAACGTCCCCTCAGAATGACAGGAACGTTGGTTAAGATATAATAAACAATAAATCTCAACCAAGTATGAAACCACCCCCACCTGACCACAATAAACGCACTGCTACTAAGCAAGTGTAGGGAGACAGGGTCCCAGACCCAGAAACACTCACTAGGAGGCAGCAGCAATACCCACTGGCACCTGCACACCCCAAGTGACATGTTTCTCCCAACAAATCAATGTAAAATCGATCCCGATTGGTCACAGCACGACTCCCGCCAAAGCAGGGAGGTGACTGACCAGTTAGGGTTGAGGTCAAGGGTTAAAAATGGGTTTAAACCTATTAGAACAAAGGTTTCAAGTGACAGTGACGCGCACCGGACCCGCGAAACGCCGGCCGTACATACACACAGATCACTCGCTCAGTAGTCGCCTCCACCGACGCCACGTTTTTTCAAATATCTATCGACATAGCGACTGCTGTCCGAGGACACACATTGTGCCTCCGTGTGAAGCTACGTTACCGCTACGTGCGTACCTTCAGACCACGAACATCATGGCAGAACCAACCGCTGCCGGCCCGTCTTTTGACAGAGGGGATTCGTCCGACTGCAAGCCGTCAACCAAGCGTAAGCGAGGAGGCGGTGACAGCTCCGACAGCGACAGCGATGACCTGCCGCGGTCCAAGTTCAACTTGGGCAGTGAGAGCAACCTCACCCCACACACATCAACTGGGGATGAAGTGAGTACACCACATAAACGTATCAAGTTACAATGCAGTTCTAACACTGATAAAATGTCTCTTACCTCGTTTTCTATGTACTCTGTATGTAACTCCGCCGTGCTGGCAAACAACATGACACACACAGGATGTAGGTCACGCGCTGCGCGCCGGGAACCGGCTCTGACGCCGGCCGACACGCAGCAACCAGCGGCGAGGGCCCATACACGCCGGGTAGCACACACGGCTTCCCGCTCCGCGTACAAAAGCGGAACAAAGGCCAAACTAATAGCCACGAGTATTACAGACTACTTCTCACATAGTTTGAATACCAAGGTGCCCAAAAATGCGCACCGACAGGCCAACTCGCACGATATGTCCGAGACAGCCGCTGACACGCCGTGTCAACGCACTGACAGTGCTCGAAGCACCACTGTCATTGCACCCACTCACCCTGTGACACTGGACCAGTCAAACACGACTGACCAGAGTAACTTGTCATGTCTGTTAGCACTATCAGAGCTTAACAACACTGATTACAATGTAGATAATGACTCATTATTTTCAATAAATAAGTCTAATCCATTGGTTTGCAAGGGGGACCTTACAACACTCTCTGAACAAGTTGAACTTAGACCAGGGGCTAGTTCCATAACTAACCCACCGAATTCTAGTCAAGTTGGGATAGAAAACCCAAACTTATGTTCTTCTTCTTCTGTTTTTTCTTCTGCACAGGTGATTGATGAACTTCTACCCCCGTCAGTGCATAGGGCTTGGCGCGACCTCAGGGAAGCCAATTGCCGTATGCACAAGAGCGAAGCGAGGGGGAGTTTCTACCGCACCTGCGTGGAGACCGATCATATTGAGCAGTGGGCGGCTGGCCTTGCGCCACTTCCAGCCTACCTCAATCAAGATGCCCGCCGCCAGATTGTAGACGAGAGACGTCGTTCAAGCCTCCGCATCATGGAGATAGCGGCAACGACCTTAGCACGTCAACAACAGATAGCACGAGACGAAAAACGTCAACTATCAGAAATGATAGAATCAGCTGTTATCAAGAGCGGTAAGTCCCAGGAGGCTGCAGAGGAGGCAGTCAAACTGACACGTAGACACACTGATATCTCCGCGAAAAGGGACTGGAAACGCTATAAAGTCTAATCTGGACGAACGCATCCAGAATAGACACAAACGGGCACCGACTGCGATCCAGTACGAGGATCCCTATACCAACCGACCCGTGAACACGAGGTTCGCCGACCAAGCCGCCACACCGGAGGGTTTTCCCTCCAACCCGCCCCCAGAGGAAACCGCCAGGGGACGGGGCCAAGGCAACAAGGGCGGCAAGGGGTCCCGTGGAAGGGGCCAAGGAGGTCGACGCCCGAAAGGGAGAGGCCGGTATCAAGGTGGGGGAACCAACAGGGGAAATGTAACAACTCGCCTGTAAAAACCTACCAAGCTGATAAAGTAACAAGTAAAGAACCTGAACTTTACTCATTGTGTTGTTGTTCATCTGATAGCTTTCCAATATGTGAGTCTGTGACTAAATTGGGGGGAAGTAGTGGAAAAACGAACCTAGACAATGTACGATCAAAGACAAGTAAAAACTTAGAAGGTGTACAAAATAAAGCAAACCCTATTGCAACAAAAAGGCTGACGCGGGAAAACCAGTCCAACATAGACAGGTCAACCAAAACTGGCAACGAAACCAGCGATAGGGAGCTCACCGAACAAATAAAATCTACAGGTAGCAACGAACCGGGCAAACCCCCGGCAGGTATCGCTAAAAATGGTAACACTGTAGTGAATCTCTCTAGTAGGAAGCTAACTGATCTTGAGTTCTCAGTCCTTAACAAGGGCCTAAACTTCTGTCCAACTCAAACTAAAATCGAGGAGGGCGAAGTAAAGCTAGAACTTGATAAATTCCACAGAAATCTGAAAATTAAACAATTCTGGGAAAAACGTAACAATGGTAACACCAAAAGTGGGGAAAAAGAACCCCAACAGCAAAACCAAGTCACCACCCCGAGCAGAAACATACTGGCCTTTGACGATAAACAGTTGAAAAGAGACCTAAAAGACCACTCCACCTGGACTGCCCCACAGGGCTCGGCTAATCTAGAAGGTTTTATAGCAGTCAATGAAATCTCTCTCTCTCAGAAAAATGTGGGTAAAAGAAAAATCAAACAAAACATCACTTGGGGAGAAAGATCTAGTCTAAAAAACCTGGCAAAAGATAATGAAATCACAATCAAGCCAGCAGACAAGGGGGGGGCAACGGTAGTAATGAATACCTCTGACTATGTAGCAGAAGCTAATAGACAACTAGGTGACAGCAAGGTGTACCAAAAAATGGAAAAAGATCTAACAGACTTCTATAACTCAGAAATCACTAACAAAATAGAGAAAATGATAGTGAATGGAGAGATAAGTAGAGACCTAGGAGAGAGCCTGAAAACAAAAAAGGCTAGAAATCCACATATATACTTCCTACCCAAAATGCACAAGGGAAAGAACCCACCACCGGGCAGACCGGTAGTGTCAGCAAATGGTTGTCCGACAGAAAAAATCTCAAAATTTGTAGATCACTTTCTGAAACCAGAGGTCCCGAAAATAGACTCATATATCAAAGACACCAACCACTTCCTTAATGAGATAGCCGAAATGGGGAAGTTGGATGAGGGCGATATACTCGGCACTCTAGACGTGAGCGCTCTGTATACGAATATACCAAATGATGAAGGTATAATGGTGATCAAGGAAAAGCTTAAACAGGTCCGAAAGGACGGCAGTAGACCATCCAACGATAGTATAGCACAATTACTAGCAATGGTCTTAAAAATGAACAACATTCAATTTAATGGCACAAATTACTTACAAATCAGCGGTACGGCAATGGGGACCAGACTGGCCCCGTCGTACGCCAACCTCTTCATGGAGAACCTTGAAAAGGAACTCCTAGGAGGATACCGACTCAAACCAAAAATATGGCGCAGATACATTGACGACATATTTTTCGTATGGCAACACGGTGAAATTGAACTGAGGGAATGGATGAAGTGGTTGAACGAATTTCACCCGACCATCAAATTCACTTCAGAGGAATCAAGGGAGTCAATAAACTTCCTAGATACCACGGTGCACAAGGGGGAGGGTGGTAAGGTGTATACTGACCTATACATCAAGGCCACGGACGAGAACACATACCTTAGGTATGACTCAGCCCACCCCCCCTCGCAGAAACGGAGCATCCCGTATTCCCAACTGCTACGGGTGAAACGAATATGCAGTAGGGACACTGATTACGAGCGCAATGCGACCCGTAAAATTCGGGAGTTCAAAGAACGGGGCTACCCGGACACTCTACTAAAGGAGTGTAAATCCCGAGTTGATGATCTGGATCGTGGAGATATAAGAGCTCCACGGAAAAGGAAAAAAGAGGAACAAGTAGAGGAAAAAATCTTCCTCACCAGCACATACAGACAAGGATGCAATATCCTGCCTGAAGTGATAGAGAAAAATTGGGAGATACTGGGAAAATCCACGACCACCAAAAGCATCTATCAAAGCAAACTAAGGAAAGGGTACAAAAGACCCAAGAACATCAGGGACTACCTGATACGGGCCAGAACACAATACGCCCCAGACACCATGAAAAAGACTCGTAAAACAGGGGATACACGTAACAAGTGTAAAAAGATCAACTGCAAACACTGCAGTAGACTGAAGTGCGAAGGAACAGTGAAATCAAAAACAAATCACTCTACCTTCACGACGAAACACAATGTTTCGTGCAACAGCTCGAACGTCATTTACTGCATTGAATGCACTAAATGTGGCCATCAATATGTGGGCCAAACCAAAAGGAAGGTCAAGGACAGGATCTCAGAACACCTGAGATCCATCCGGAAAAGGTCAAAAATAAGTGATGTCCCGACACATTTCAACCAAGCAGACCACTGCGGAGAAGAAAATGTGTCTGTACACATTTTGGACTTCATTTTCCAACACCCGGACAGTGACCGGGCAAAGAAATTGAGGGACAAAATAGAGTACAACTGGATCCATAGACTGCAAAGTCAGGCTCCAAAAGGTCTAAACACAATGGACAGCAGATATGGATAGGACCCGAGAACAATGCCACGTCAAAAAATTTTTTCTAACAGCGAAAGCTGACGAGAGAATTTGAACCATAATATTCCCACGAGGGCCCTGTCCACTACATCTGTGAGTGATCTGCAGTAAAGCGCCACCACATATTACGGCAAAAAAACAACGCCCTAATATACACTAGAAAGCCTCGGCAAAACAGGCCTGAAGAGATATCCCTATCGAAACTACTGAGTATAACGTCCCCTCAGAATGACGGGAACGTTGGTTAAGATATAATAAACAATAAATCTCAACCAAGTATGAAACCACCCCCACCTGACCACAATAAACGCACTGCTACTAAGCAAGTGTAGGGAGACAGGGTCCCAGACCCAGAAACACTCACTAGGAGGCAGCAGCAATACCCACTGGCACCTGCACACCCCAAGTGACATGTTTCTCCCAACAAATCAATGTAAAATCGATCCCGATTGGTCACAGCACGACTCCCGCCAAAGCAGGGAGGTGACTGACCAGTTAGGGTTGAGGTCAAGGGTTAAAAATGGGTTTAAACCTATTAGAACAAAGGTTTCAAGTGACAGTGACGCGCACCGGACCCGCGAAACGCCGGCCGTACATACACACAGATCACTCGCTCAGTAGTCGCCTCCACCGACGCCACGTTTTTTCAAATATCTATAGCTGATTCGTGTTCAAGTCGACCAAGAAGCGTGATAGACACTGACCAATGTAAGAGGATAACTTCGTCGATCGATGAACCTGAAACACCTATGCAAGTAGACACTAACACAGACAGTGAAGATCTCATGGATGACAATACATCTATCGGAAAGGCTCTAGACAATGTTGAAGTCGTGGTTCATGAAAATACAGTTAAAGTCAGGAATAACACTGTCGGAAATAAGGATAAAACTGTTAAACCAAACACCGTGGAGGGCGATTCTAACGTGAAGGGTGTTGATAAAGTGGATAACAGATCCGGTCGAATGATGGTTGTCGTGGTCAGCGCGACCGGTGCCGGAGGGTTGGGTGTAGTATTTGCCATTATCATAAGTTTATTAATCCATCTTGACCGGAAAGGAATATTAATTAAATGTTGTGACCGTGTATGTGGAAAATGTTTTTCTGACAATACATCTACGGATAACGTCAATACACCTGGATCATCAAACAACAGTGGATTGGATATCGAGTCCAGCAATGTCAATGATATATCAGGACTTGATCATGACAGTGAGACCTCAACAACACGTGTAAAACATGTAGTGCCTCCAACAGAACCGTGTGAGTCCTTCCATAAAGAAGATACCGGACTCACGGTACAGCTTCCTGAAAAGGATGATGCCTCCACGGAAAATGAAGAGGAAAATGATTGGTGTACCGAACCTATGGATTTGAGGTAAGGTTATTATTAATTATCATATTATTATTAATACTGTTATGATGCCATGTAGATGATTCTTTGTAAGTGTCTATTGATATGATACTATTATCATACTATAACTATCAATATATCTCTGTATATCATGTATTACAATTATCAGATGATTATCTATATATATATAGATTATCAGATGATTATCTATATATATATATTAATATATATTGTTATGATATCACATTAAATAGCACCTATGTATTACTATGTATGTATGTAATGTTAAGAATTATCATTATATCCTTATTATTATTATTATTTATTTTTTTTATATTTTTTTTTTAGGTTTTTTATTTACCCTGGAGTGGTCACCTAGGACTGTGATCAGTCCTATCTTCCGGTGGCTCCAGCCAATGATTTACCTTCCGCAGGATGCCTACTGAGTAAGCTTACAATTTGGCGGTCTTAAGGGATTTCTGCAGTTTCGTATGATCTATATACATGATAATACAAATAACTTAGGAAGCTAAAGATAGTTACAACAATATGACAGTATAGCCTATCTTAGTAGGACCTTTTAGGCACCATCTGGCCTACTGATATGGTTATCACAAAGTCATTCAATACAGGCAGTACATGAATTAGTATACAATAATGTTTGGGTTGGGTTCCTTAATTAGGACAGAGGACCCATAATTGGGCTTCAATAGTGCTGTATTTTGTCTCTATCGATTCTTTTTAGGGCGGAGGTGAAATCATCCTCTGTATCAGTTTGTCTAAGTGCAGGGCTTAACTTGTTCCAGGCGGTTGCTGCTTTAAAGTTTACAGATTCCTTATATTTGTTGGTACGAATTTGGTGTTTGATTTTCAGCACTGGTCCGTCTTGGATGCGAGTCTGGCGGTTTTGGTCTTGGAGGTTATGGGGGATTTTGCTGCGTTTATAAGCTAGTTTTAGGAGTTGAGTCTGTCTGCGATCCGATAAGTAATTAATTTTGAATGTTTTATGTAGGATGTTTGTCGGGATATGCTGATTGGCATTGTAGCAAATTCTTAGAGCTTTGTTTTGGCTACGCTGTAGCCGGGTTAGTAGGGTACTTTGGGTGTTGTGTGTTAATATCCCGCCGTAGTCCAGGTAGGGCAAGGTTTTTGTTTTGTAAATCGTTATTGCCTGCTGTCTGGTTAAATATTTTCGTATATAAGCAAGTAAATAGTTTTTATGCGCGACTTTTTTTAGTGTAGTCCTGAGGTGGGTTGAGTAACTCAGGGTGCGGTCGAGTGTTACTCCCAGATATTTGAAGTTGGAGACTTCATCCAGGTCGGTGCCGTCAAGTGTTAGTTCCGTGTTGGGTGTGTGGTCTAGGGAGTGCCTAGAACCAAAAGTTTGGACTTTTGTTTTGCTAAGGTTAATAGTCAGTCTGTTCATGTTACACCAGTTATGTATATTTGTCAGGTCAGTTTGGAGAGATTCAACTAGATGAGCGTGGTTTTTGCCGGTGATATAGAGGACAGCGTCGTCAGCGTACATTTTAATATGGCAATGTTTTAGTGATTTTTCTAGTGAGTTTATGAATATTAGGAAGAAAAGCGGGCCTAAGGTTGAACCTTGTGGGACTCCATATGTGACTGGTTGAGGGGTTGATATAATGTTGTTAGCGATTGTACATTGGATTCTGTTTGTTAAATAGTTAAGGGCCCAGTTTGTTAGTTGTTCATTTATACCTATATTTTCTAAATGGCGAATTAAAATTTTGTGATGGACAGTGTTGAATGCTTTAGTAAAGTCGATGTAGGCGGCTATTGTTATTTCTTTTTTATCTATTCCATGGATTATATCGTCAGTAAAGTCAGCTATGGTTTGTGTAGTAGAATGGTGTTTTCTAAATCCCCCCTGGTTTCTGCTTAAAAGGTTATGGGTGTTGAGGTGGTTTGATATGTGTTTGTGGATGATCTTCTCGAATAATTTCCCTGGGAGAGCTAGCAGGGATATTGGTCTTAAGTTATTGACTTCATTTTTGAATCCAGGTTTTGGTATGGGGGTTACCTGTGCTTGCTTCCAGCTGTTGGGGTAAGTGGAAGTGGATAGGATTAAGTTAAACAGAAAGGTAAGTTCGGGTATTAGTATTTCGAAACTATCCTTAAAGATTCTGGCGGAAATACCATCGATTGCTGATGACTTAGTGGTATCTATAATTTTGATCATGTCCGACACTTCAAGTTCAGTGATTATTATTGGTTCCATTTTAACCTGTGTGTGATCTGGGACGGGTTCCCAGGTGCCTTTGAATTTCGTAGCTAGATTAAAGCCAATGTCCGTGAAGTATTTATTTATGTACTCTGCCACTTCGTTGTCTGCGATATCTTGATCCGTCTCAAGATGTTTTAGTTTTATATTAGTTTTTTTGGTGCTGTTTGGAAGGAGTTTGTTAATTTTGGTCCAAAACTTGTTAGAGTCTAGATGTTGTTGTTCCTGAATATAGATCTGCTTCGCCCTTAGTATAGCTACCTTTACCTGGTTTCTTAGTCTTTTCGCTTTAGTCCAATCTTCTAGCAGATTAGTTTGTTTGGCCTGTCTCCAGGCGGTGTCCTTCTCGATTATTTGTCTTATAATGTTTTCGGTAAGCCAAGGCTCGTCCTTGTATTTAATCTGGTGCATCTTTTTCTTACAGCTTTTGTCAAGATTACTCTCTATTTTATAAAGCATGTTTTTCCACGCCTCATTAGGATCCACATGGTGAGTATAGTTTTCCCAGTTTTCATCTCTTAGGCTATCCTGCATGGTTTCTTTTGTATAGTTCTTGTATGACCGGCCATAGTATTGTTTGGTATCATATTTACATTTGTCCTTTTTTTTAGTTAAACATATGCTGCTGTGGTCACTAAGGTTGAGGTCCAGGACTCTGGATGACTTGATGTATTTCATATTTGTAAATATCAGGTCTAGGGTGTTTTCAAACCTAGTGGGAGTTTGTATTTGTTGTACTAAGTTAGCTTCATTTTCCAGTCTTTTAAGTTGTTGGGTATCAGGATTATCTTTATCAGTGTAGTTGACATTAAAGTCTCCTAGTATAGTAACTTCCGCGTTATACGTGTTGTTGACAGTGGCTATTTGGTCGGTGAGTGTGTCGACAAAGGTCTCGACGTTACCATGGTTCGGGCGGTATATCACACTGATTATTTGCTTTTTTTGGTGGGGTGGCTTTATTAGGATCCAGAGTGACTCTATGTCTTTAGAGCTTGTATTCATTTGGTGTAGAGTTTCGAAATTGTAATCATCTCTTACATAGGCTCCTACGCCCCCTCCAATTTTGATGTCCCCATTTTCATTTAGCCAGCCTCTATCGTTTCTAATTAGTGTATATCTGGGAATTTGGAACATGTGTTCACTGAAATTAGCAGTAAGCCAGGTCTCTGACATTGTGAATATGTGTGCGCCGGATTTTTGCACAGTGATGTTAACAAGATCTGATTTGTTCTTAAGACTTTGGAGGTTGGAGTGTGTGATGTGGAAACCCTTTCCTAGATTTAAATTTTCAGCCATTAGTTAAGGGGCCAGTGGTGTGGTTTGGGTCCTGGTTGGATAGGTACTTGGAATGTGAGTGCTTCTCGTTCCATATTTGAAACTGATCTGTGGGTAACATTCTTAGGTGTATAGTCGGGATTTTGGGTGGCTTATTGTATGTGTATGATATATGTAATGTATATATCGATATAATAGATATAATATCATATTCTCGATACAGTACCGAGTGTAAGACGTCGACAGGAAAGATACCCTCAAAGCTGTGCGGTCCTGATACTGATCCTGGTCCTGGTCCTGTACCCCGCTCCCACAAAAGGAAGAATGATAAACCTTATACAAGACCTTCAACCTAGTCACTCCTGCCTGACTCTTCACAGATGTCCCCACAGCTGATAGAACTCGACTCACTAATTCCTCCACCACCATCATCACTCCCACAACCACTTGTACCTAGCGTGTCATCTACAGCAGTTGAGAAACCACATAACGTCGGAGTGGTGAAAGGTGTTGTAAAGTGTAGTGGTTTCAAAAGACAATGTGATGGAACACCCACAGGTTCGACACCTCCTGATAAAGTATCACACATGGAGCACGGTAATGAAGATAGTGATTCAGACCGGTGATACATCGGACTATGTGAATAGTGATTCAGTTATGACTTTGTCTGAGCTTTAGCTTTAGTTCCATGCTGGACTATACGAACTGATATTCAAGCATGTGGTGCTGACTGATGGTATATTTCATATATAGTATATACCGTTTAACTAGTTTTACCATAGTTTAGCTTAGCTTATCTTAGCTTAGTGAATACCGTAGAATGTGTATGGTTAGTTCACGGATTATATTACACTATATCTCACCCTATCACTGTGTACCTTATCATGTCAGTAGATCTATACTACATAGCATGGATCATTGAAGCATGGATCATTATACCTCAGTGTAGTTAATGTTATAAATTAGTGAAACCTTGAAATTTCAAACTATGTGCGTGTGTACACCTGAAATGCTAGTTGTTATCTAGCATTAGTTTAGCTTTAGCTTTTTCATACGTCTAAAAGACGATATATGATCCATATTTAAGCATGGATCGTTATCACACAGATTATTAATTGCATATAGGTGAGCTAAGAGTTAGCTAGATAGATTTAACATTTGTTATATAGATATGGAACTTTAAACCTTTTATAGATAAAAAATATAAGTAAGCTGATGAGTTAAATCAAACATATATACTGTATATCTTATATCTTATATCTTATCTATATAACTCAACCTTGTTGAATAGCTGGTGTTAAATCAAACACATATACGGATATATATTATATCTTATATCTTTAAATCTATACCAGTGTCATATTTACAAGTTAATGGTAATAATATATGATAATAAAGTATCAATACTTTAACTATGAGTTCTGTTATATTTCTATTGTTATATTGTGTATGTAATGATACAATAAGATCTGAATTCAATAGAGTACATAATATATAACTTTATTATTATTATTATTATACTAATAGTTGATTCATGGTAGTATATATATAAATCTATTCAATAATATTATTATATACTTTAGTATATCTAATATAGTGTTAATACATATACATACATATACATTATACATATATATATACATATATATGTATACATACATACATACATACATTATACATGTATGTATATATGTATACATACATACATACATACATACATAATACATGTAATATATACTAACACATAATTTCATATAAGCGTGTAAATATAATGTATGTATGTATGTATGAATGTATTGACTGATTGACATTAACCCTGAACTCCGGTAGAGCGGCAGTGCGGTACAGTACAGTACATTAGGATAGTTCCCACACGATCCGCCAGGGCTGCACCACTAGATGTGAGCGGGATCGCTCGCGGGACTGAGGGGTTTCGAAGAGCGGTGTCAGCTATGTGGGCACCACGTGCCGCTAGCTAATTACGATCGGTAAACACGGTAAACACCGGATCGCTCGCGGGACTGAGGGGTTTCGAAGAGTCGTGGTGGTCGAGCATACACGCTGGCTCCGGTAATTAGCGTCGAATGTTTATTCACACCCTCCGCACTGACCAGCAGCTGTGTACTCGGCCGTGTTTACCCCTGCGGAGCACAGTGTTTGCCCCTGCGGAGCACCACGCTCCGCTGAACGCGAACAATACCCGAGATAATCCCTTCAGGTGACCCGGCGCAGACTTCCCGGCACGGTATGCTCATAATACAAACAACCTCGACCAAAAGACAATAGATTGGGCAATAAACAAACGAAAGAACAATCTGCGGAGCACCACGCATGACTGATTTTAAACAATTGATTCTGTGGTCTATACAGCTATGTATACTACTGAAATTAGCCCACCTTCCTTGTGGGATGCGTATTTGGGTTGGCTATTACCTAGCCCCCCCCCTTATAGGATCCCTGATTATGGAAATGTTGACTAAAATTCGGTATATCTGCTGATACACTTCTGGATAGTAGCTATTCACTGGCGATGTTTTTAAGGCGCTAGCTCGCATATTTACGGAAATACAGCGGATTTTGTGTTTCCTATGGACTTCTCAGTGTTAAAACGCTTCCATTCCTTTCCCCCCACGATAGCCTCACGTTTTGGCACTGCCGTTTGTTTTTCGACACGTGGTGCTTATTATCCGTTGCCTATTACGATAGGCTGCGCATTCCGGTGTGTCTGTTAAATTCTAATAGTTTAATAGCCATGCCTATAGCGTATTTGTTTAATTATTTTCTGCAATAGTCTCGGTTTTGTCAGTGGAACTGTGACCTATTCCTGTCATTGTCGCCTAAATTCCGCCCCCCCCCGCCCCCACACCTAGGCATGAGACCGTTTGTGTGCCGTGTGATGTGGTGACGGTCGCGTGCCTGGCACGTGCCTTGTCGTGTGGCGGTCGCGTGCCGCTGCCGCGTCCCACCTTCCCGCCTGCTGGGCTTGGCTGGCCGGCGTGTGCCGTGTCGTGTGGCGGGCCGCTGTGGAAGCGTGCCGCTATCCCCCTTAAATACGTGAGACTTCGGGATACATTACGTTTTGGTTCGGAATTTTCTTAATTACTTGCAGAGAATCTGGTTTTGATAGTAGTGTGTAAGAGTGCAGAGTTGACATCTGCCCTCCCCCCATCCCCCCCGCACCCACTTCCCTGCGTGGCGAGTTGCGGTGTATGTCGGCTATATGCCGCTGCCACTCCCGCCTTCCCACCCGTTGGACGTGACTGGCCGGCGTGTGCCGTGTTGTGCAGCGGACCCTCTGTGGGAGAGTGCCGCTATCAGCCACAGTAAGGGCGTTTTCTCATAATATCCATCTCTGTCACTATTACATATTTAGTTAATTGGATATGATTCACAAATGAAGGCAATTAATTAATGATTGAGTTGAAGCATTTGTTGGTTAATTCCCTAAAACGTAAGAGGCAAATCCACGTCCGTTTCAACGACGTTCACCGCTAGGTGTCATCACTGTCGTTATAAGTTAATTAAGTTAATTCTGTACTTCACTTCTTGGTCACTACGTGCCGTAATTGTCATCTAGGAATATTTCTGTAATTCTTGACATCGCCGCTAGGTGGCGCTAGGTGTTACTTAAGGTTTAATAAAGTTTAGTAGGTCTCTCACTAGACTTCACTACATGCTCATGTAAGGCTTTGAGGCGTATACATGTAGACTTACCACTAGTCATCTCCATCTTAAGTATTTATATAATCAACAACATTAATTAAACCACAACTACCAGAACACAGATTATGATCATTAACCTTTTCTGTCTCAATAAATTTTAACAATGCCAATTCCGACTCGACTTATAATCATAATGAGTAAGAAAACATTAGATTGTAAGGTATACAAGTGAAGGAAGGTGTGCACCCATGTAAAGTAGAGTTTTGATAAAAGAGGGCATGGTGGGTGCAAATTTTGCGTCCTGTCTGAGCTCCATAAGAGATTAGACTGGCATGGGAGAAAAAGTTACAAGGTGACGTTCCGTGTGTTTTAGGTTATGACATGAGTATTCACATACATGGCAGTGGGTGAAACAAATAAACAAGTAAAACAAATGATAATAAAGAAGAGCAATTCATAACATAAAAAAGTGAACATAATTAGGAACACAGTAACATGGCGAATAAAATAAGCATAATAATCAAGAAAAGCTATGATGGTAGTATAGAACTTTGAGGCAAAGATACTATAAGAGAGAGCAGTCAGGCACAGAATTAAGATTCAGTTACAATTAAAACACATTTATGAAATTTAAAGTAATTTTATTGAAGTGTAACTTATCTATATTAAGATACCCCACTGTACATGACTCTATGTGACACTGTCATTTAATAGACCTACCACTTCAGCACAATAAATAAGCAGGATGTCTTTTTCCAATCAAGAGCTATATGTACCAAAAGTGGGACTATAATGGCATGGCTAGACAAAGAAAGCTCCCGATGTCAGTCAAGATGAAAAGAAAAGCTTTGAAGAGAAAACTGCATGTTTTGCAACAGGAACAAATGCAGATAAAAATGAAGTGGTAGACAGGGACCAAGATGGCGATGGCAGTGAAAATGCACCAACAAGGCAGCCGAAAGTCAGCCAAAAAAGTGCCAACAGGCCCACCATCAAGGTCAACACCACTGCAATCAATGGAATAACAAGTAGGGTTAACAAAATTGATGATAATTTGGACAGTATCAAATGCTGGCCAAGCAGTTTAACAAAATGTAGGAGATGAAGCAACATGTGGCACCAGGCAGAGACACATGCCATTACCTCCATTCGCCACCCAGCTTTGACCGCTGCACCCCACCATGCCACAGAGAGGGCCAGCCACTGATCTATTGGCTGCCATACCATCCATCACATTTACCATGCGTAGGTCCTGAGGCTATATTAGCTTGGTTCAGAACCTTAAGAATTCAACTAGAATTCTTGAGATATAGTTACAAGGTCTAGATTATTTAATCAAATATAAAACATTCACTTATATATAAATAGGAGGTAGCAGTACAAAGAGTAATCCTGGCCCGACTGCAGTCATTGGCTCACTAACTGACCAATCACAATACAGTATCAACTGACCAATGACTGCCTGTGGCCCAGGTTCCAGTCCAGTGACCACACCAACTACCATCTTACCATGTGGGCACATTTAGAACTAATGTGAAGTCATTATACATTATAACATTTTCTTTTATTATATACCTTCAAATATAAGTATTTGATGAATTACATAAGGAACTATGACAACGTCCGAGCTGGATTCAATCAAAGTGTGCTGGTATATCTCTTGACATCTTAGTGAAAGTCAAGCACAGAATATATGCTCCAAGCCCATTTTCTATTCTTTTTTTCCCTTCAACTCCTGTGATCCTGTGCAAGTCACTGTCAGCACTTCAAAGAAGGTCAGTGCAATTTTTTTCAGCCAATCAGAATTTGTATTCAAAGTAGGGTGGTACATCATTTTATACCACCATACTGTGCCGGTATATATATTTAATACCAATACCCTAGCAGAGGTTGGTATTTGTGTAACATACTAGCACATTTATATAATAAATAATGATATCTGTGTCACCGCAGTCACTGACGAAACCCGGAGACACTGACAGCAGTACCAAGGTAACGAATGCACTCATACTTGACACCAAGCCTCCTATGTGTGGGGAGCTCCAATGTGGCATGCTGTGTCAGGAGGAGGCGGGAACTAAGCAATATAGTCACGAGTGCAGCACTGCATCAAAGCAACCTGGAGGTGAACTGTAGATAGGCAGAAGAGATGTTGCTAATGATCCGTCACCTCACACACCAAAAGGAATAAACCTGAACTTAGGTAACCAACCCCCTCTAGACATGAGGAAGATAAGAAAAAAATAATAGCGAATAATTTTGGCTGACCTGGGAGCTGTTTCAAAAGTCGGGAGGTTGGTAAACGAGAGTAATCACCGCCAAAGTGAGAGCTAACAATAGCACTTAAAGCTCGCTGTTGAGGTGGAGGTGCCACTCGCTATTGGGTATTGGTAGCAGTTTTGCTGCCGCTTTGATTCAAAGTGCCGATCGCTGTTGCGGCCTCTCGCTTTGAAATGTGACGTGCCGCTGGTGAGACTTCACTCAACTTTTGAAACAGCTCCCAAGTCAGTTTTGGTCAGATTTGGCATTATACTCTTGTGGTGTCGGCCTAAGCAATGTACAAGACAACAATGTGGCTTAAGTGGAGGCTTGGGCATATCCTCTAAAGTTTTTATTAAACGAAAACAAAAACAGAAAGTAGTAGGAAAGTCTGGTAATGTCTGTTGTGTGTGGTTTCTAGGAATGTTCTGACGCATGAGCAGCCAGGTGGATCAACCCCAGGCAGGGGGTGGCGCCCTCTGGTGTCTCAGAGTATAACTGCTACACGGTGTGTTGCCAGCAATACTCTTGTGGTGTCGGCCTAAGCAATGTACAAGACAACAATGTGGCTTAAGTGGAGGCTTGGGCATATCCTCCATAAGCCCAACCATAAGAGGATTAGTTAATTTTAGATAATTGGCGTGCTATCACTCTGTCCTTGTGTAGTCTTGAATCGTGGTCACCGGAGAGGTAGAGAAGCACAGATAGGGAACGCCAGTCTCCGATGATTTTTATATCATTTAGTGGAATCCAAATCCTATTTAGGAAATAAGCGCCTCCCCTGTCGTTTTTAGAAAAGAGGAGAACTCTTGGTATCGGAGTGGACGAGCCAAGTTGGAGGGTGATGGAATTAACGGACCATCTGATGAAGTCGGAAAACGTCGGAATAAACGACGGGTCCAGGGAATTGGACAAAGGGGGGATCCCTTCGCTCTAACTATTGGAATCACTAGTTTCCTTTCTTTGTATTGTACAGTCTTCGAAGAAGATATGTGTAAACAAATCCTATAGTCTTTGAACTCAATGTTTGACCTGAGTAGGGTGTGAGGAGAGTCGGTATAATGGCTTACGCGTAATAAGCAGCGAAAGGCTAACAACATCGCGCACCAACATAAAAAGTGTGAGTCCAATCTTAAATCCAGTTGGTTAAATATCCGTAGTAGATCATCAGGAAATAAGGGGGTTGCTTGTGATGGAGTATCCCCGAGGAGACGTTTAGCACCCTTCATGGTGCATTTTACCAAAAAGGAACCTTTTGCTACCGACGGGTAGCTGAAGTAGTCATGTAAGGTCCAAATGCGCTCACGTAATTGGCGATAGAAGTATACGCTAACGAGCGTGTGAGGAACTTTATATAGTAGGAGACTACATCTGGTGATGCCGGAAGAGGAACCAGATTAATTCTTCGCAAAAAGAAAGAAATCTTTTCCATTGTGTGGTTTCCGTCCTCCAGGTGCTTTCAGCCCAACATCGATGCTGTAGAGATGCCGTTTCCTTGACCAATGTCGGAAGGGAATTTTCATGTTGAACTTGAGTCCGCGGGATTGAGTTGGCTTCCTTCAAACCTGGAAATACAACATGTACAGAATAGTTTGGGAAGCGTATAATATCCATCGAATTTTTTATCAAAAATATGTGATAATGAATCGGCTACTATATTGTCTTCAGACGGTATATAGTGTGGTTTGATGATAATGTTTTTAAAGGCACAAATCCAATAAAATTCAAGTATCCATTCCATGCAGGTTTGGTTCCTGCTTCCTCCCATGGCCAGGGTGGAGATAACCTGTGTGTTATCACAGTAGAGGTCTACTATGGAATTCTCAAAAACGTCAGACCAACGTTTTACAGCCGTTAGAGCACCCCATAGTTCCAGAACGTTAATATTACTGGTGTCATAAATGTCACTGGTTGGAGGAAATTCGTGATGAGGACAGTCAAGAAGAAGACCATTCCCCCATGATCCGTAAAAGAAATCAAAGTCTGATATTCCGCCGAATCCGGAAAGAGATGAGTCAGTGGCGATCTTGTAGTGTGGAAGTTGTGGATCCACTATTTTCATAGAACCATTAAACACTGGTAAGAAAACGGACCACCATTTTAAGTCTTGTCGAATAATAGAGTTCAATTTGATATGGCGGTTTTTTCAATCCTTAACCTGTTTTAGCTTGTCGTAGATGCGATGCATGAAAGTTCTGCCACCCTTAACTATCATGGCGCAATGAGCTAAAAGGCCCGCAAGTTTTTCCATGGTCTTATAACTAACAGACTTGGCTGATGAAACAGTCTTAACTGACGATAATGCTCAGTCAACTTTCTCCTCTGGTAACTTCAGACACATGTTAGAAGAGTCCACGATTATTCCGAGATATTTGGTGATCATACTCGGAGGAGAGATCTTCTTAGAACTAATGGGAAAAAACCAACAAAACATAATAAGTGTATAAGAGAAAGCTGGTGTTCAACACATTCTTCATAAGTGGCTCCTGCCACGAAAAAATCATCCAAATAATTCACCGCATGAGTTTTTGTCTGCGACCATATACATCTCACTACAAAATCGCTTATAGTGTTGAAGATGAAGGGCGCTGATCTTAGTCCAAAACATAGCATGTTATCAATGATATAGACATTTTGTCCGTCAAGTTCCCATGCAATCCCCATAAAGTCTCTGTGAGGAGGGTAAATATTGACGTTTCTATACGCGTTGGCTATGTCAATTATTGAAGAATAACAGTTTTTGCTGATTAGTCGTTTCGTATCGTCGATTGACTTAAAATGAAATTTTGAAGCGGTGTCCGTCATATGCTTATTTATTGAATTATCCGGTCTCGAACAATCGGTAATAGGACGCAGTCGATTGTCTAACTTCCAAACTGCTCCCATCGCATGTATGCAGCATGGTTTATTTTCAGCAATCAATAATTTGTGTTCAGCTAGTTCATTGTGAATAATTTTATCCATTTGTGATAAGGCTTCCGAGCCTAGAATGGAGTTATAATTCAGTTGTTCATAACATAAGTTTGTATTATCATCGATGATTTTAAAACCCCTGCATATCCCGGTCAGTACAAACATATCTTCGTAATTCTGTTGTTCTCTTTTAAAGATTAGAGCTGCCACTCTGCAGGGTTTAAGAATAATGGGAACTGAGTCCAATACAACACTACAAGCACATATCCCGTTCGCACAAGCAACAGAAACTGGAATATGTTGATTGTGGTATACTTCCACTGAACATAAATATGAATGATCAAGTTGTATATTCTGTCTGCAGACACAAGTATTTGGACACGTAATGAAACTTACTAAGTCTTGGTTAGACATTGAGCTATTTGGTGTTACAACCATAGAAGCACAGGAAAAATAACTTCCCTCAATATCCAGGGGTATGTGTGACAATGTATCCGTGCCTGCCTTACATTTAGAGCTTGTGGAATTATCCACTACAGTGGTTCCCTTTGGACAGGTCACGGGGTCAAGAGGTTGTGTGACAACAACCTTACTGGTGCTAACGTGAGAGCAACAGTCAATATTTTCAATGGGATCCAGGTCAACATCGGTAGTCGATTCAGGACAGGTACTCATGCCCACACATCAAGTGGTACTTGTATTGGTGTTCGTCTGTTTTGGGGTCACCCTACAGGTGTGTTGTGAGGGATTTGACCAATAACAGTGAGAACAGATGTGGGGATATCTACATGGGTTGAAACCGCAGCCGTCTGAGTTGAAGATAAACAAACTGGGCGGCTTCCGGGAATCCTACTATCCTTTGTGTTGGTTTTACGAGGGAAAGAAGACTTTTGTTGAGGTTTCTTCTGTTCGCGTGCGAATTCTGTACTCAGGAAACACATCGCGATCCTAAGTCTCCCGAGGAGTAAGCCTTAACACCTTTTTTGATTGCATTTTCCCTGACCGCTTCGTCATACTTTAGTATACCTGAGGGGTTGTAGGCTTGTGTCGAAGCTCTCTCTCCAACGAAACAATTATGTTCCAAAAGACCAGTAATGTCTTTGCCTTGTTTGTAAAGTTCCAACATCAACTTGCCATGGCAGTACCATAGGCGTTCCAATGACATGTTCTTACTCCTCTCATCCTTGGGTAGAAACCTAGTCAGTTTATACACTCGTTTCCTACCTTTTCGTTGGAGTCTTGCGGTGCTTATCCTTATGTCCGGAGCGTTTCTGGTGCTTGTGGGCATCTCCGGATGTTGATGATGTAGAGCAGCTTGTAGTGGAAGATGATCTTGAAGATGAAGTTCTAGAAGACTCAGAGGTATGTTTATGGGATGGCTTTACCTCTGTCGACTTGCGCGGTTGTCTAGTAGAGATCTGGGTTGATCTGGCTCTGCGTCTGCGTCAGTGTTTTGAGCGGAAAAGTGGTGGGTCGTCTCCGTCGCCCGTCTCGCTTGAGGTAGTAGATAAATCCTGATTTGTTTTCTTGCGATCTCCAAGTGTCTTGAGCAGGAGGGTCTCAATATTCAACAACTTATCCTTAGTGGCGGATAATTCATTTTTGAGTCCCTGGAAAGGGTTTTTCATAGACGCCATGTTTGACTTCATTTTCAGGAGCTCGGTAGTGTGTGTGTCACCCTTGCGTGACTTGCTTTTACCGCGCCGACGTTCTTTGTGCACCCAGTCGTCGCCCCTTTTGGTGTAATCCTCTTTATCATCAAAGTCAGTATTGGCAGCTGGATTTCCTTTTATCGATCCTTTTACCGATCCTTTTACTGACCCTTTAGATTGTTCTTCAGAAGATTCTTCCTGGGAGTCGGTCTGGGCCTCGTCGTCGCCATTACTGGTGGCACCTTCCTCTGTAATTTCTTTTTGTCCCTTGATCAGAGATTTAGTGCATTTCTGCCCTGTAGTCGGTGGATGCTTAACTCCGCATTTTTTGCACAGTCTGGGGTTACCCATCGTAAGGTATTCGCCAGGATAATCAAGGAAAGTAGTAGGAAAGTCCGGTAATGTCTGTTGTGTGTGGTTTCTAGGAATGCTCTGACGCATGAGCAGCCAGGTAGATCAACCCCAGGCAGGGGGTGGCGCCCTCTGGTGTCTCAGAGTATAACTGCTACACGGTGTGTTGCCAGCAGTCAAGTATTCATGTTGTTATTCCTTCATTTATATTTTAGAATATCTCATGTTTTTGTGATCATTCTGGTAATTTATCCCAAATGAATATTCCTATGTAAATTAGTGGTTGCTTTTTTGTTTTAGTTTTGGTGAAATCTTTATCTAATACTATCTTATCGATGGTCTGGGTATGTTGATTGCTAATCTTCTGATGCATTGGGTTATATGACCATTAATATTAGTACATCATAAAATATAGCAACCTTCTATATTTCAGGGATCTTATCTTGCATTCTTTGTATGTTACTTCTATTGGTTTATCTCTTGCCTTTCATATACCAAGATTGGCTTACATTATACTGATTAAATGCAACATCAAGGGCTGACAGTTGCCTTTGAGCACAACCGGTGTAGATATAATCCAGATGGTCAAATTTGGGGAGGATCGTCTGCTTTATACACAATAATGACTGGATTTATGTACGAGTGGCCGTAATCTCTGAGAAGCTAATGTGTAGTAATATCTGAGTGACTAGAGAGGATATAACGTCGTCAACGACAAGGAAATTACGGTCACTAGTATACAAATTGAGTCATTATTGCTATTCTTACCCACCTACAAAATAGAATTAATAGAATGGCCCATGAATGAACATATAGGATGACTACACATTTTGTGATGTCACAGCACTATCAAGCATGGTAGTAACTCGCTGTATACTTAAACCAGTTACATATTTCCCTATGTTTCTGTGTTTTTAGCATTAAAAATTTTTATGACACTGATTTCTGATGATGAATAAGATAATTATGACTGAATTTAAATAATAGATATAGAATAAATATTCAGGAAAATTATTTTGAAGTACATGATAATTTGACCTAATCGTTGATGGGACTTTTTTCCGGAATCTCCTGCAGGAGATACTGACATGTCTCTATAGATTTCCTATGGAGACTATGTATTTGGTGCATGATAAAGAATAGTAATCCTAGTTTCGAGGAGCAGTAATTATCTTAGTAATCTGAGCTTATTCAACTTGAAGTGTGATTTTGCATTTTTTTCTGAACCTGGAAATTGTAAGTCAGATAGTCATCGATAATGACTAACGTGAGACAAAGGAGTTTATGGTATGGAGAAATATTTATATTTCAATAAACATTGAGTATTAACTGGATGTTATACAATGTGATACAGAGAGTTAATATCAGATACTGTGTCAATTTAACTTCCAAGAATTATAGGTGCAAGTCTTTCTCCTTTTTTTGTGTGTGCAGGGTGGGAGGGAGGTCAAAAGTTCAGAAACATGTTGGTTGGAAGGGCTGCGAGTGGGAACTCAGGAGCAGTGACATTTCTTCTCACTAGAGGGCTTTTACCTCTCTTTTTATGAGAAGTGATCTACTCTTCCTCGCAGTTCCGATCATCTTCTTCATCAATATCCGGTAAATCACGCTCCTCCTGGCAAACAGTGTCTGGCTTAGAGCCACATGGAGACTTCGCCGAAGTATCCCCTGAACCATGCACCAGTAGCGGTGCCGCTAGATCCAGAGCTTTAATGATTTCAGACTCATGGGACATCTTAGACTTCCCTATAAACAGATTGGAGTACTTTTTCTCCATCGGAGGAGAATGTTTCTGACCGCAGACTTTACAATGCCTTTATGGTGGCATCTCAGAAAAAAAACAAGTGCAGCTCAATAAGGGAATGTCTTTATCCATGTATAGCAGGAGAGCTAATGAAGCATACATGCAGTCTCCCACCACAGGTGGCGTGACGGGTTATCCTGTGGCGCCCCCAGGTGTTCCTCCATAGTGATGCTAGCACATTTTGGCGATAGGTGGCAGCAGTCATGTCACACTTCTTTCTCTCTTAGCTATTAATACTCAGAAGTTCCTCACAACTATCCCTAGGTAATCGGTAAATTCTTGGTCTGGGCATATTACTTGATGTCACTATTGGCAGAGCAGTCTTTCTTCCAATCCACATAAGTTTTTTTTTGGTTGTATTTATGAATAGTTTATGTTTCTCCAAACAGTTGCTTATTCTAACTAAAACCTCATCCATTCCAGTTTTTGACAGGTCTTCAGCATACATTAATACATCACATGAGTATTATGACTAAGGTGGGTCCTATCACCAAGCCCTTAGGGACTCCACAGGTGACTATCTTCATGGTTGATGTTACTTTATCTAATTTGACGGCTTGTTTCCGATTACTGAGATACAAATTTAAGTGAGATATTGATTTCCTGGTCCCAAGTTGTCTAATTTCCTGTAGAGTATTTCTTGACAAAAACTGTCAAATGCCCTTTTGAGGCAAATGAAAATACACAAATTCAATTTCCCTCCATTCATACCTTTGTTTATGATGTTAACCAACTGGAAGAAAGCCTGGGCTGTTGATCGACCAGGCATGGAGCCATATTGATATTCACTCATTAAGTTGTTTTTCTTCCAAATATTTGGTCAATTTTCCCTGCAATATGATTTTTGATATAGTGGGTATCAGAGTGATTGGGCATTAATTCGCATGGACCAATAAATCTCCTTGTTTTGGTAAAGGTGTTCCTTGCAAGAGTGATTCAGGGAATTTGGCTGTGGATAATATTTGATTTATCCCAGGTTATAGTCATATTGTATAAAAAGAAAACATTGATATATCTCTTAAAAGTAGTACTGTGAACTATGTAGGTTGCCACAGAAACAGCTTTGCTGTGATTCACTTCAAGCCATGTTAATAGCAGTTTGTGAGGAGGAAAATGAGGAGACTGAATAAAATGTTGATGCATTTAATAATGCCGAGTGTTTTGTTGTTGTTTGAAAAAAGCAAACACAAGGGAGAAACCAGATGATACTAGAGATGAAGTGATACAAATAAGAACAGCAAGTTATATTTTGTAGTACAAGGAATGGTCTGGGGCACTTTTTCCTTTGTGTTTGAGCAGTGAGTAGTTTCTATTCAGTAAACCTTTTGAATGAGGGAGATAACTACATGTAGTGGTGCAACGTTTGCATAATACAGGGCTGTCAGTTTACAAAAATCTATGAAATCCTGGATTATTATAAACAGAAATATTGTCTGACTAGTTAAAAGCATTAACAAAACTCACTGTGTATATTAACTTATTACGGAAGGCTGCCTATGGCAGATGTAACTTGGGGACAGCTACTTGTGACTATGCACAGTCCTAGGAGACAGGGTCAGTGTCTTCTGAACTCATAATTCAAAGATTTATCATGTGATATAATTTGTTATCCTTAATATTTCTATTTCTATTGTTACAAAATCTAAAATATGACGTTTTACATACATTCTGTGCAAATTTCAAGTTTATTGTTGAAATATTTCCTTTACAAAAGCAATTTCATAAATATCAAGCAAGTGATGCCTTAAGGCATCATCCACCCTTACCCTTGGTTTGAACCCCAGACAAATTACCAACACAAAGCTATTCCAACTTAGATCCAGAATTCCACATCTACTAAGAGCTTTAATAGAAAACACATAAATATCTGCTCTGAGCAAATAAACTTAATTTTTCTTTCTATGTATTTTCTAGGAATATGGTTGACACCCCTGACAATAGAAACACAAACAACTACAATGCAAAGAATAAAGGACGAATAGGCTGGACTAATAAAAGCACAATGCAAAGAGTGATTAATCTTTTGCCTGACCTTTATTATCTAAATCAATGTAACACATAGTTCTACATAGCACAAGTGATTTGCAAATATCAAACAAACACATCACACCATCATCTACAACATCATTATCAATACAAACACAAACAAAATCTCAACAAACAGATGACAAGCACTATCATCTCAAGGTAATTATTAGGAATAGTGCTCATGAAGTAATATATGTCAAGAAACCAAAATATCAATGTTACTCTCCCTACCAATACCACAACCATCTATCATACTATCAGTGTTACAGCTATTACTATAACTACTCTCAATATAAGGTATTGTACACCCCAACATAATTACCTGCAACAATAACACATTAACATTACCAATATCCATAACTACTATGATAATATATAAACACATTATGTACCTAAATATGGAATAATGAGCAGGCATCATTTGCCCTGAAAGGATGACAACAAAAGCTAAGTCAGCTACAGTAGAAATCTGCCTAAATGACACCCAGCATAAGCACACACCCCTGTAAGTGGACACTTGTTCAGTGTGGAAACTTTGCCCTCTATTGGATGTTTCTTTTACCCTGCATAAGCAGGCACCCTATGTAAGTGGACACCCCATGTAGGCACACAGTTATTTTATATGAGAAACCATTTAACCATGTGGAAACAGACACCTCAGAGGGACACCCTATGAAATATGGCTTAGGTGAGCTTCCAGGAGCCAAGTCAGGGTGAACCACAGGCTATTGGTCTATATTTATAGAAAATAATTTGTAGTAGATACTTGAGCAAGCCATTGGTTTTCTGCGCAACCTCATTACAAATGGTCTTCATTCAAACAAGTCAATTATTGCAATTAGATAATATAACAAAATGAAGAAGAAGGGTTCTACATATAATAAAATATAAAATAAAAGGCCTATGAAGGCGTATAATAAGGTATAAATCAGAAGCCTACAAAGGTAGGCTAAGTTATAGAGGTTTGGGTTGGTGGGTAAAAGCATGGATATGTCTGTAAAGTGTGAGAGGTGGAGTGAGAGTAAGGATGAGTGTAGTGGATTGGAACTGAGAAGAGAGTGTAGTGTGAGAGCAAGACAATAAGAAGGGAAGCCCTATAGGAGTGTGGGGGAAACACCAGGGAGGGGGAAGTGTTAGCCCTGACCATGGGTCATGGGAAACAATTTACCATAGTTTATTTAATCTTATTCTCAAAAGAAACTTTTGTTTTGGCTGGCCAATGCTCACCTAGATTAATCTGCTGGTTTCAATGCAAGATCTGATTGTGTATAATTCTCATTACATTTATCTTAACCATGTGATACAGTCTTGTACAGTATGTTAACAACATGTATATACAGCATATATGAAACAATGATCAATAGGTCATTACATTTAACAATAGTAGATTGTGGCATTGTGTTACACAATATGACAATATATGTTCATTATCCATCCAATCATCAACAAATTGATACAATTCTCACACAGAATATGTATATTCATATATGATCAATATTGTCATGAAAATGGGGGAATTAGGTGTCATAGTAATAAAAAAGATGCCATATATTGCAAACAACTCAACAACTCTGCTTGATTGATTGTATTTGCTCACCTTGATTGTGCATATGCATAGCCAAAGGCATGCCCATATGGCACTGTCAACCACATTTAGAAGAAGGTCACAGTGCTTTTATCACAGCGATAAAAGATACATGGGAGCAGAGTACCAAAACTTTTATTTGTCAAAGTGTTAAAAATGGGACAGAGACATGCAAAAAAAGTCCACTCACAATCATGTTTATCAATAATGAACTGATGTAAGGAGTCGTCACATCTGTAAGGTCAATTATGTATATAAAATGTGTGTTCTCTTCTTATTTTGGTATTTGGTGGGATGATTATTTCATTGAAGCTTTGAGTAACCTGCTCTCTGTTTTTCGTTGTCTTCTTCTTGGTGTTATGTGACACTCGATACCATCCTTCCTGGAAAGTGAAATATAAAAAAAAGAATAAAGTGGCATTCTGGTTCTATTGTTGAAGGATAACTTATAAAGTCATCATATGCCCTGCTCTACACAGAGAGAAACCATAAAGTTACAGGCTACCTGATCCTTTTCCCTGTAACAAACACAAGGAAAAAAGACCACAGAATAAAGTCTGTGCTCCATTGCGCCGATCCACTGCAAATTGATTTGGTTGCTGACCGATCAGCTCCCAGTTGCCAATAGTGGAGCTGTAGTGGAGCTTTGGTGGAGCTAGAGTCCGGATCCTCCCAACGGTCCAAACTCCTAGCGGTGCTCCATACCGGAGATTGTGTGCCGCTCCACTGGGGCCTGGGATGAACCCGGTAGCTGAAGTGGAGCAGCGGGGCCAATGGAGATAAGATTAAGGAAAGAACCAATGGGCAAGAACTATCAGAGATCGGGAGGAGATAGGGTTAAGATTGCTCAGCAACCTTCAGTGTATCAGTGCAATGGAGCACGGCCCTATCGCAAATCGCCTGATGAGAGTTAAAATAGTCAAAGCCACATACCCCTGAAAGCTGAAAGAAAAGGTGGTCACAATATATTTAAATGTTGGAGGAAAAACCTAAATAGAAAACACATGTTATTAGCGAAGAAGTTGCAGCTTCTTGAGACCATTCTGTAAATAAAACTGGGCTCAAACAGCCTGAACCCACTGGGATAGGAATATCTAATAGAAAACCTATCCACGTAGAGGTGTGTAAAATGGTCACTCCAGCTGTCAAAATCGGCAGAGGGAAGAATGGACCAGCGAGAGTCAAGTTGCCTGCACACAACAGGCACTTGATGAATCAGAGCAGCAGACATCGGGCAGGTAGGTGGCACGGATGAATCCAAATTTGTGCACATAATCTGTTTCTCTTGCCACGTTCAAACACATAAATTACATGTTATATTGATACATTTCTCATTGAAAGGTGACATGTTAGAATGAGTTCTAAATCTGTACTAATGTTTTGATTATATGTTTAATAAATTTTGAATTGAATAATTCTAATCTGTGTTCCTTGTTTTACCAAGGATAATCACTCCATTGACTTTTGTTCTTTTTTCCATAAAGGAGCAGTGTTTATTGAACATTCATTGGCAAGTCATTAATTTATGTGTTTGAACCTGGTAGCAAAATATTCAAGGCTATTCCTATAAAGACTCCATATTAGGTGGTTGACAAATGATGATACACTAACATACTCTTACGTTACCTTCATTTTAGGAATTTACCCTCAGTCCTAGGCTCTCTGATATTTGACAAAAACTAAATGAGATCCTTGTAGCTCGACTACAATATTTTACATATTCACGGGATCACCACCTAAAAGATGTTAGAATAATTTGTTCTATCCTAGACTCAATATTATAAAAAATGGAAAATTCTGTAAGACCACAATCAAAGAGAAAGGGTACTGCATTGGAAAATGAGCATTCAGATCTATAATTGTGATTACCATGCATCTTTTCCTCGGAGAATACAGCCACCTGTATCTGAAACCAGTTAATATTGTGTATGTATTTGTAATGCATTTTTTGTAAGTGTGTAGCATTTCAGAATTTTACAAACAGTAGGATATGTAATATTTCATAATGAATAAGTGGGACGAAAAACTGTCACCGGATAAGTATCAATTGCTGGATATCCACAGCCACCGGATAACGGATAGGTCATCAGGGGAACATGCTCCAGTGGGGCTGATCACATGACATCAGCAGGCACAGTCATGTGGAGATGGAGCCAATAATGCTCTGACACAGTTCTGGGTCTGACCAAGGTAAAAAATAAAGCATGGTGAAATGAAATAAAAAGGGGGTGCCTTGATGAATTAGACAGACGGGCGGAGTGAGAGAGACTGTAAGAGAGACTGGTGGGGAGAGATCGGAACGGACTGGAGAGGAGTGAAAAGAAATCCCTGCAGCAACGTATTGGCAGGACCTGAGTTAGATAGACTAGGCTGTCCAAGTGGTCAATGTATACTGCACTCTCATTTCACTCCTCATTTGACTCATGCTGGCCTGTAAGTACCACCCTTATTTCAGCCTAGGTGACACCAAGTGCCATTTGTTTGTGGAGTATTTATGCTTGGTTGGTTTGTTCTGGTTTGGATTGTATCATCCGTCCATCATTTAATTAGTTCATCGTGTAATTATCTTTCAGAATGTTTGAAAGTTAATGTTTAAGTTGTTTCCATCTACAAAGTCTATGTTCGTTATGAAACACTCAAGTCCCAGGGGATATGAACATGTTGAAATCTCAAAATGAACTTTATATCATTGCTCCCAAACTTTGTCAAAAGTTGTGTAATTTCAATGCTAGCTTAGTTTTTTAATTCAACCATAGTTACTACCGCTATTGTATAATGGAAAACAGAATATAAGTGAGACGGTTACGTGTATTTACTAAGTGTGAGAATCAACATAAAGCAGTTAACATCAATCATGCTTTTAGTTGACACACTATAATAAACAATGTGGTAGTCTCAATTTAACAGCTATATGAGAAATAGTCCGCTATTTAGTGATCTCTAATGCCTAGATGCTGTCATAAGCTTGGCATGGATGATATTGACATGCCTACAGCCTATGAAATCTGATGAGGGATGTGCTGGTATAGGCCAACAATATAGGCATTGGGGATGCACATAAAGCAGTAAGCGGCTACAACCGTCTATAGCATGCCTAAGCCATGCACCAGGGACCTGTTGAATAATGTAGGATCTTACATGTAGACGTTTTTCTGTATGCCGTAAACATCCAGGGATGATGTGCATCAACTTTATTTAACACTTATGGATGACCTTATGGATGGCTGATACTGTCTTAACAAACAAACTTAAACGATTATTAAACAATAACCCTTATACAAGGTATAGAAAAGGGTCTTTATGGAAGTTCATAGATTATTCAACAGGCCCCAGACTCTCATGCCTGTGACCAGGACCACAATGCCAACAATGAGAATAACTCCAACAACAGTGATGATGATCAGAAGGGAGGAAATCCGAGGTGGCCTCTCTAAAAGACCAAGGTCTTCCTCATTCTATTGGTAACAAAATTTTCTTGTGTTCGTCGGCCTGAAACTTTTGGTTCCGGCCCTTGGAAACAAAATTTCTTCCTCATTCTATTTTTTATCGGTACACATATATGCCTAGTGTATTTATGTCACGCACAGGATATTTCTTCTCATATACGCCAGGTGTGAAATACAGCCAACATGCATCCATATTATAGAGGAAACCCATGAAAGTTTAGGGTCTGAGGTCGTATCCCATTGAGTTTGAATCATGTAGTAATTCACAAGGCGAAGCCAGGTGAATTGCTATATGATTCAAATGAGATGGGATCGAGCTCTGACCCTAAACTTTCATGGGTTTCTGCATTTATCTCACCCTTAATATTGACTAATGGGCTAACATTTGTGACATTATCCCCCATTGGATATTTATCCTAAATATCTAATGGGTGTTAGATACGAGTTTCCAATGTTAAGCCTATGGAGAAAAAATATCTGGGGTGAGATAAACAAGGGGAAACAGTCTTGTATACGCCTCATACGCTGGTGTAAAATATGGGTGTTTATATATGAAAACAAGTCAATATACAGCCAATACACCCACTTCCGCAATGGCGTATATATATAAATAAAATGGTGGTTTTTGCACAGTGAACATGGTTTCTTTTACATACCATAGATTTAAATAAATGATGGTAAATGAAATAAACAACAGTGGTGTCCTCTGGGTGCAGAGATCGGAATTATTGGATAAAGGCATAAATACAACAGAATCAGGCTTACATATAACATATATATGACTGCAACATGGACGCCTATATATGCCTATAGATGAGGTGCATACATAAAGGAAAATAAGACACTTTGCTTTGGAATTGTTCACTGTAAATCCAAATTCTGTTTCAAAGATTTTCTATTTGGAGTTTGGCCAGTGTGGAATATAATATATAATCAGGTTCATATGCACAGTATTCATATATGTATAGTGCAAGATAAGAGGGAGTAAAAGTGAAAAGAGTAAGGTTGGGGCCATTTATATAGAAGATATCCTGATCAGTACTTAACCCTGATATTTGAAAAATTTCCCATGAAATCAACTACAGCTTCTTTACCGAGATACTACTATATATTCCGAATTTTTTCTATATTGATCATCTGCAAAAAAACCCAGCTCTGGTTTGCACTGATTCTGCCTCTGAGGGTAGAAGGTCCCATAGAGCTAGACCTCTAAACATTGATGGATTTTTCATAAGCAGCTGTTCTATGATAAGTGGTCAAAATTATTAAAGATATGGATATCTGGAAGTCCTCGGGTCTACCAGACATATCTAGTAGATTCCTTAAAGTAGCCCTGATATCCATGGTTGATGAATTTATACATTTGCTAGAGATGTCACTGTCGGAGTTGGTGTTCCCAGAGAGCTGGAAAGTTGCATTAATAGTCACTATCCCTAATGTGGAAATTCAAATCAGGTTTCAAACCTTCGACCTATATCCTTATTGCCTGTACCAGGGAAAATCCTGGAGAAAATTGTGCATTCACAGCTTATGTGCTAATGTAACTCTAATGATCTCTTAACTGAAATGCAGGCTGGCTTTCGTCCACGATACTCAATGACAGATAATAATGCCAATTTTACTGAGGATTTATATCGCGCCATGAATGATGGTGAGACTTCGGCGGCAGTCTTTATCGATAACAAAAAAGCATTCGATACCGTTAATCACATCATTTTGGTAAAAAAACTATGTAAAATGGGAATACAGGGTAACATTTTAAAATGGATTACAAATTATCTTAGTGGGCGGAAACAGTGCACAATAGCAAACGAACATACGTCAGACCTCAGAGGGATCGGGTGTGGAGTCCCTCAGGGCTCCATTCTTGGTCCCTTCTTCTTTTTAGTATATGTAAATGACATTGTAAATGCTATCGGGAATTGTAGATGCAGGCTGTACGCCGACGACACTGTCATTTATGGCAGTGGACATGACCCCATAACCGTGATTTCTGATATACAACTCTATTTAAACAAGGTGGTGCAATGGTGCGACTCTAACCAGTTAACTATAAATGAAAAAAAAACTAAATTTATGTTCTTTGGGACCAATAGAAAATTAGAGTTTGTAATAATCTTGATCTAAAGTTATATATTAATGGATTGGAGATTGACCGTGTCCACCACTTCAAATATTTGGGGGTCAGCCTTGATCAGAACCTGTGGTTGAATAAACATGTCAAAACGATCATTAGATCTGCATCACACAAGGCATATATGTCTTAAAGAAAATCAGATATTTCATTGATGAGCCAACGGCTATTATATTGCATAAATCGATGGTCCTGCCTTATATCGACTTTCCTGATATTCTGTATGCCTGTGCCCCAAAAATGTTATTAGACAAATTGCAGTCAATTCAAACTCGGTGCCTACGTGTATGTGGTCGATATTCAGAATTTGACAGCACTTCAGACCTAGAGGGTAAAAAAATAATATTTTTCAGATCCTTTGTGGAATTTCCCCATGTGATCTAGACAGTTTTATGGTATCATCCCCAAAATGGCTAATGGTTTGGACTTATATTGGGTTCAGTATGTCATACTGAAGTAATAGTCTCTTTTATATTTCTGCCTCCGTGTACATAGTTATATCAATTAAGAACTCTTTCTTCAACTTTTGTAATATTAAAATAATGATTTTTGTTTGTTTGTTTTGCAAAAAGAAGGTGTTCACCTAAAGAAAGAAGGTGAAAAAGATTTCCTGACTAATATAATGAAAATATGGTTTGGTAAACATATGAATGATATTTTTTGCCAGAGTTGATCATTTCTTAATGAATACTGCATTTTTTTTTAAGTGCCTTAAAAATTTGAAAAAAAATATATACATGTATATGAACATGTTCCCTACCAATCTGGTCAATTTCAAGGATCAGGTACCATCCAGCTGGGAGTTAAAAAAGAGAGAAGGGTGTACACGGAGGTAGAATCTGTACACGGAGGCAGAAATGAAATCTTTTAACTTTCTCTGTGCCCTTCATATATGGCAATTTGTCAATGTTTTCTGACAGTACATGTGAGTGAGGTATACTTGGTGTTGTTTTAGATATTATTTAAGGCAATTTTATAATGAAAATTTATATTTCTAGAAACTTGTTATATATATCTTTTTTTTATCTTAATGTCTGCCCCAAAAAAGTATTTTCCATGGATTATTTGATGAGATATGATGCCTGTGTGCTGCTTCATGATGTTTCAGGTCTTACTTCAATCCTCAAACCCATTTTTGTTAAAAGAAAAGATAGAAACCCATGTACACGGAGGCAGAAGCATGTACACGGAGGCAGAATCTGCCTCCGTGTACATTATTTCCCAGTATAAGTCCATAGTGCTTGGACCAATTTTAATAGAATCTCACACAGGGACAGGTGTGATCATGCAATAGACATATTGTATCCTTTTTAAATTTTATTAGCAGATCTTATGAAAATATTGATAAAGATTGTGTGTACACGGAGGCAGAAGCATATTTTAGCCTTTGTCATGCCACCAACACCAACACCTGTCAACATCAATGCTCAACAACACCTGCACCTCTAAACCAACACCCATAGCAACAGCCACCAATTATTAAGACCCACAGAAGGCTTATTTTCTGTTTAAGAAAAGAGAAAATACATGTACATGGAGGTAGAAACCTGTACACGGAGGCAGAAGTATATGATGTATCAGCTCTTAACTCCATACTGTGTGTGGGGATTTTAATGTGATTTCACACAGTGACAGATGTGGTCATACCATACATATATTATATTGTTTTCAATTTATAAGAGCAGCTCTTATGGAATTATTAATAAATATATGTGTACACGGAGGCAGAAGCAGATTTTAGCCAAATCAATTAATGCCATGCTTCTCCTACTACACATATTTTTTATCAATTATATTTTAGGCATGGCCCAGAGGTATTTTTGCTTTATTTGTTAGATACAAAAAAATATTGTAAACCACTATAAACCAGGTATTTCACTCTCCTTAGTGATGTACACGGAGGCAGAATTCAATTTTAGCCAATACAAATATTAATGAAAATAAAGGGAATTTCTTGGCAAAACTATTCAAATTCCAGTTTTTATCTACTTTGTAATGTTGCATTATTGTAAAACTAGTTCAGTAATGAATCTGAGTTGTTTTTTTGTAAAGTGTAGACGATCATTTAATAAAAATGGAAATTTTTATGGAAAAAAGGGCATTTTTACATGGTTTTTGGGCCATAATAGCCCAGATATTGCTAAAAGATAGGTAAAAGTATGTATGGCAGGGAAGCTCTCCCCAGGGCGCATGCAATGGTGATAATAATTCATAGATATATTCATTATTATTAGAGATATAACACTGGACATTTCTAACACTGAAGTGCTGTCAAATTCTGAATATCGACCATGTATTCGTCGTAACAAGCATCTACCAACTATCCTTATTCATCAACTAGCCAGGACCCCCAATCTCACTGCTCGTAGACAGGCACACTTGAACAACTACATGTTAAAAAAAAACCCAGATGACACGCTGTTGTTGCATAATCCCGATGCACGAACTAGACTACACGATGCCCCAGTTTTCAGAACTATCCGCCCCAGACTTGAATCCTACAAGAACAGCACCGTTTAAAGAGGGTCGATATCATGGAATGCACTTCCTGTGGCGGTTCGTAATATAGAATCGTTAAATGGATTTAAGAGCCATCAAAAGAACTGGGCCTTAGCTCAAAACATTGTAAGATAGAGCATGGTTGGCCTCCAAATAGAGCCCTGGAAACGCACCAGTTGCATTATTTTTCCTTATCTCGTTGTGACCAATTTGTTTAGAACTTTATTATAATAACTTTGTGGCATGTCTTGCTGTATATGTGTCATTAGACTTACAAGTATTATCTCTTGGATCCAAATAACCCTGACCCAAACTCTTTGCAGTTGTTGGCAAAGTCTGTTACTCTTTCAACTGTACTCACTATATAAAGTCATCATAAATAAGTACTATGTTAAGCAGGAAAACGAAGGTGAATCAAGTCAACTCTCATGTTGGGAGGTGTTATCAAAACGGTCTTTGAACTGTTGTACTACCCAAGTAAAATAAAGTATTTTTTTTTTAAATATTTAAAAAATGTCTTATGAAGCATATCTTAAGTGCAGCATGTGTTCTTGATTATCAAGTAGCTCAGGTATTTTTGATAATTTAAACATAATTTTCATCAATTGTCAGTCTTTCTTAACTTGTGGCATTTTACCACTCACAGAATATATAAAGAGAATTTGTGATATACTGGGTGAGCTGGCAACAATTACCAAAAAATACACCTAATATTGTCGCTCACCTAGCAAGCTAGTAGAGTAAACATGAATTAGAGTTTGCTTGGCCAGATGTGAAATATTTCTAATCAAAGGTTTTAAACCAAATATTGGAATGTAGGCTTGTGTAACATCATATACACATGGGTTTAATCACTTACCAGACAATAGCAGAATTCAACTGAATTATATGTGATGTGAGCAGTTGTACCCACATACATTTTCTCTAAGGAAGAATCATGGCGAAAATGGTTTACGGGTTGAAGGTATTGTCCTGAGTGAGATTGCTTGTGAATAAACTGATGACCATGATGATGCAGGTATGCAAGAAGTACAATAGGATTGAGTGATGTAAGGTTAACCCTTTCACGCTGGGTGCCTATGGCAAAGCAATGATATAAGGCTGGGTAGTAGTATCTGAATATAGTGCTCAGGGCAGAGTCTTTCATGCTGATTTTGATAATTTTGTTGTTTGATCATGGTAAATAACACATGGTCTTTGAAATTAGTCTATGATAATGTTATACATACATTTTGCGATAATTTTATTATCATCAATCCATTATTTCCTAAATGAGTCTTTTATGAATCATCTACCACTCATATTATTGATCCAACTTTATCATCCATCATATACAAAGCCCCCATTCAAAATGTATGGGGACTCAGTAAACCACAACCCATTATTTAAAGCCTGTCAGATACCATAACTGTGGTATACAGATTCAAACCTGCGGTATACAGCCTGAAAACCATGGTATATGGGAAAAATAGTTTCTTTCGCTATAGAGCAAAGAAATAGTCCCTATTGTTACACCCCTTAATATGGCAATTACTGGGTTTAATTTAGTCGAAATAATAGATAATAAATGGAACAAACGATGATTTTGTGGGCAGGCTGCTCTGTAAACCACTTGAGGCTGACGTTGTAATACACTCGCTAGCGCTTGTGTATTACTATGCATCAACCTATGTGGTATACGGCCGCCTGTCCACAAAACCATGGATTATTGCCTATGTAACTCATGCCTGTATCCTGAATAAAACTTTTTAATCTTAATCTGAATGAGTCTGGTTTTGTGTGGTAATCTTTCTTCATATCTCCTTAATTATCATATACAAACTTTGATTTCATGAATCTAAAAAATGATGCACTAAGGCCATAATCCCACTAGATTATGACGCGCTCTACGTAAGACACACACGCCGCCGGTGCTCCGCTATTAGTGTGATAATCGGAAGTTTCACGACCAAATCTGCTAATTGGAGGACGTATTTCCAACTATGATATACTGGTGAATACTCGGACAGTGTCTTACTTCATCTCAGGTCAGTGTTTCATCGTTATCTTGATCAAAGAAAAACCTGACACGGGACCTACTTTGTTTACATCGCGGACCTATCTTCGCGCTGCCTGAGTGAGTCTGTCACTGTGTTACTAAAGCTATAGACCGTATCCAGCGTGCGACTATGCGAGGGAAAGGGAAAGGCGGAAAAAAACGCAATAGAACAATCTCCAAGGAAGTAAAAGTAGCAAACATGGTCGTGGACGACCCTAAACGGCTAAAACCAACTAAAGAAGAAGTAAACCTACAAAACGGCAGCATACTGCTTTCCCAAGGTGAAACAGTGCAGTCAGACCCACAGCAGGCGACAAAAATTAACATGGCTCAACCAGCTAATCCCGATTCGTCCTGTGAGGCGCAACTAAAAAATCTTACGGCACTAGTACTCGGTTTCAATACGACTCTAGCTAATCAGACCACAGAGTTAACGACTAAAATGGATAATTTACTATCCCTCAGACTGGCCGAGACAAGGTTAGAAATACAAGGGGAGCTAGCTAAGGAGATAAAAGATGTACAAATAGCAGTCAATGCCAGAGTAGACGAAATCTCAGTCAATCAAAAACAAATCTATACCACTCAGAACAAATTCTCAAAAGAGTTAAACACATTAAAAACAAATCTCGATTACCTACTACAAAAAGACAAACAAAGTGGCGGTACTCCGTCTGCTTTCACAACACCCTTGCATCAAACAAATGGGCAAATCCCAACATATTCTTCAGTACTAACTGGTAGTCCGACAAATCGGCACACTCGCTTCTTCTTTACTAGTAAAGACAGAAATGCTGTAATACTGGGAGTACAACAATCGGACACGGAAGATCTACATTACGTCTTTCATGAACTGGTGTCCCTCACTGGTCAGTTCTTTAAAAGAGATGACATTCTTGACATAGTCCGACTTGGGAGTAATCGAAAATCGCAAAACACATCGCGTCCAATGCCGATCTTGGTTTCGTTTAGTAATCTCGCCGCACAAGAAAGGTTTATGTCGCATGCACATAAAATCCAAAACGATGATCTCTCGGCAAAAATCACAGTGAGACTGGATGAACCGTGGCCCATTCGTCGATCTCGTGGCATACTTCGAATGATTGTTGGATTTCAAAAGCGTACAGGACAGACAGCTGAAATCACACAAGATGGGGCAATGATTCGGGGAGTACTTTACAAACTGGGTGATATCAATGGCATACCGGACCACCTATTCCCACCGGATTGGAACCCTGAACGCCAAGATACCCGACGTCATACACAGCCTCCCTCAATAAATGAACCCAGCTACAGACTACAGATATTGAAAGATATCTCGAGTCAAATAGCAGGGAACATACAACCAACAGAGGATCATACACCGAAACGCCCTATAGTTGAACCGCCTCGCATTGCACCTGACACAATGAAATCTACACCTATGCCCGTGCAAGCAAATGATGTAATCGTCGACCCCAAGCCAAATAAAACAGCTGATCAATCAACCCCGACCTCGGAAGGTGAACCTATGCAACAAAACAACACCCCTCCACCCATAGCTACTGACGTAACTGACTCAATGAATGAACCTACCGCACAGCAACAACAAGTTCCCAAGGGGGGTACGAGGAAAATCCGATCAGGGGCTATCGTCTTTGCGGGAGAGGGCTCTTTCCTCAGTAATTTTTTTCCAACTGACGTAAAAATCACTGTACCCTGGAGATCTTATGATGAGAATGGTTTGATGATATATGAGATCGATAAATCCAACACCTTCACAAGTGTAGAGCAAGCTTATGTCTACTCCAAAGCAGGAGCTGAAGGCAACATCGATCTAGGCGAAACTATCTTGAATTGTCATGATCCACGCAAAATCAAAACCTTGGGCAAAACCATCAAGCCTCCAAATTGGGATAAACTAAAGATACAGATTCTTGAAACAATAATGTCCGCGAAATTTACACAAAACAGTGTATTAGCTGAACGACTGATCGAGACCCACCCTGCCACTCTCATCGAAGCAACCCCCGATGATTTCTGGGGCGGTGGTTACCCCTTTGATGACGTGGACAAGTATCTGACAGAAGGCTACCCGGGACAGAATCATACTGGGGAAATTCTGAAGCGCATCAGAGAACAACTACTCGCAAAAAGTGGAAGGTAACTCTTCTTCTCGACACAGGCTGACAAGTAAGTGAGTAACATGTTACGCTTGTTGATAGGAGACTCAAGGGCACGATATCTGAAACGTGACCTACGAATTATACAGAACTTTGTTGTGATCTCGTTAAGAGGTGCAGGCTTCTCAAGAATTCGTTCTTACCTGGGAAAACACGGTGTGCTAGATGACGTCCAAACTATATATATAGCGTGTGGCATTACCGATATAACTAAGAAGAACCCGAGAACCAAGCTTGTATCGGTACATGAAGAAACGGAAGACACTATGATCAACAGAATCAGTGAAGTCTGTCTAGCTATTAAAAGGGACATAGCTACAATTAATCCGACCACGAAAGTAGTCTTCATAACAACCTATGCAATAAATCTTCATGTCTACAACAAAGACAACATTATGTACGACCACCAACAACCTATCCTGAATTCGAAAGTATTAAAACTAAATGCTTATCTCGGAAGGCTAAACGACGAAGATTATCTGTACACCCCAAGGATTCATCATACTATCCATCGATACCGCTGCTCTACAAGGAAGTACACACACTCGCTACAAAAGCTATTCGACGGATGCCATGCAGACGGTAACTATGCAAAAAAGATGGTGGACCTGATAATCCGTGCTCTCCTTAACAACATAAATGGTAACCGTCATCTATGAACAATCTACAAGATGCAAGTTCGCATATACACGGATTTACACCCCTACACTTATACATTTTCATACCTTTACTCTGATCTAAGTCGAACACTGGCGGCCATGCATGGTCACCTTCGCACGACTATAATAATAACATAGTTAAACGCGTTACCAAATTATAATCTAGAAGTTGACTATTTTCAAATACAATAATGTTTATGCAATTTAGTATTAGAGTATTATATTTATATTAATTATTATAGAAACCTCATATATGTTATGATTGTGTACAAAATCTGTGTGGTACCTATTCATTTGTGTCCTATATCGGCTAGCTTAGTCGACTCTAGCATAAATTTATCATGACTGAATTATGTTCCTGATTGTTTCGCATGTTTGTTTATCAATGTGACTGATTACTGTATTGATATTACTATAACTAGTGAAATATATATATCGATAGTTCATAATTGTGCACTTTAGTTGTCTATACTTGGATAACCGCTTCATAATAGGCTTGGCTATTCCTAGTCATCCATATTGGTATAAAATATAACTTATAAATTATTATCCTGGATCCACTACGTTATCATATTGTTATAACTAACGGGTCTTGCAAAAGTATTTTTGGTAATTTCGGTATATACATTAATGTTCATTATCTTAATCTGTCTCACTTATTTACTTATCACATGAAACGCGGAGCACCGGACGGTCACCCCTGTCCCCGACACCTCCTCATCACCCATGCCGGGACGAACACCCACTTTTCACCCTGTTATACCCGGCATGAGACTACCCTTGAGGCCGGCTCGTTTTCCACCCGCCTCGTGGGTAACCCTCATCATTACCCCATCCTGTCTATATATCACAAGAAATGCTACTAAAATTGTAAGTAGAAATATTTATATTTATCCTGATTATGGATCGTAGGCTACAGAAAGGTATAAGTTTTGGTTATCTTAACATACGCAGTATACACAAACACTTAGATGAAGTGGCCTATATTTACCGTGATATTGACTTTATGGGGTTTGGTGAATCATGGTTAACCAGTAACTATACAAATGCGATGTTAAAAATGCCCGGCAAGACCTTGTACAGGCAAGACAGGCTCCACGGAACGGGAGGTGGAGTATGTTGTTTTATCTCAGATGCTTGGTCGACTTTCTGTAAACTCGACACTGTTAACTCATGTTCAACTATCAATCATGATCGATTAGTCCTGCAAGTTGAAAAGCCTAATAACAAAAAATTACTATTGGTCTTTTATTATAAACCTCCTAACACGTCCTTAACTGATTTTCTCGATAGTTTACAAACTCTACTCGACCTACCGCAATACAAGAATTATGAGAAATGGTTACTTGGAGACGATAACGTGAACACTCGTATACGGAACTCTAGGGAGTCTGTGATATTTAATGAATTCTGTAAAGATAACCTACTAACAAATCACATAAAAGAGATAACTAGACCATCCAGTAAAACGAGCCTGGATCACATTCTCTCAAATTCAACCTTAATAGACAATCCATATGTAGACGATCATTTAATAAGCGATCACTTAGCTATTATTGCCTATCGTACTCGATATCCTAAACCTAAGGTCAAAACTACCTTCTCTGGACGAAGCTATAAAAATTACAACAAAAATGACATGTATGACCACCTTAATTCTCATGATTGGACTGACTTTTATTTATTATCTGACCCCAGTATACAATGGGATTATATTATTCGGGTTCTTGAGCAATATCTTGATAAACATTGTCCTATTAAAACTATGTCATTTAATCGAGAAAGATCATACTGGATTACAGAATACATCGAGGATCTTATGGTGGAGAGGCATGACAAACTAATGTTATATAGGCAAAACGGCTCGAGGGCCTTACTTAGAGAAATCAAGGATTTTAAAAGGAAAATAAATAAAGAGATTGACCTAGCTAAAACAAACTACTGGAATACTCAAATAGATGATGCTCTAAAACATCCGAAGAAATTTTGGCGTAATATTAAACGATTATATGAACCGAAAGATGACATCCGGCCTACTAACTTATTCGATAATGTTAATGACTGTTCAGTGCCTCTTCACGAAATACCTGATTTCATAAATAAATACTTCATAAGCTTAGGCGATTCTTCGTCAAAAGCACATGAGACAGAAGGTAATGAGCTTCAAATAAATAACCCTGAATCAGGAACGGACCAACAATTACCCTATGAAGAGCTTGTAATTACCCTAGATGATGTACACAAAGCTATACAAGATATAAATATACATAAAAGTAGTGGAGTACCCAATATTAATGCAAATATTCTCAAGGACGCCTTCCAACTGATTATTGATCAGGTTAGGCTGTTGTTCCAGAATTCTATAGAGTATCATAAGTTCCCTAGTAAATGGTCCAAGGCAGACATGGTTCCGATCCCTAAGTGTGGAAGGCCTGACCTTGTATCAGATTGGCGTCCTATTTCACTCTTGCCTCTTCCAGGTAAGATGTTGGAAGGGTTCGTTCACACTGATATAACTGAGCTTTTAGAGTCTAATGGACTCTTGGATGCTAGACAGTTTGGTTTCAGGAAAAACAAAGGCACTACAGATGCAGTAACAAAATTGGTCCAGACCCTTTACACTGATAGGGATCGGGGGCGTCTCACCTCGTGTGTTTTCGTTGATTTTAGTAAGGCGTTTGACCGAGTATCACATAAAATCCTGCTAGATAAGTTATACAAGTTAGGTATAAGTCCACAATTGTTGGGCTGGTCGAAATCGTATCTACAATATAGACAACAAAGAGTGAGGGTAGGCAATTCTTTGTCTTCCTATGCTAATATTAGATCTGGCGTGCCTCAGGGAAGTATCCTTGGCCCCTTATATTTTAACTGTTATATCAATGATATAAAAGACCTAGGTTTTGGTTGTTCTCATATATTTTATGCGGATGATCTGGTCCTTTATACTTCGGACGCTAATCATTCAGCTTCAGCAAATAGACTCACAAATGATCTAAAATTGTTAAACAACTGGTGTTCCACGAATGAGATGATGATTAATATAAAGAAAACTAAATTATGTATTTTTGGCGGTAAAGTAAAATTAAATAAGATTAACCATACGGAACCAGTAAACCAAGTCTATCTACAAGAAGTACCACTACCCGCTTGTAAAAGCTACAACTATTTAGGTATAACTTTAGATGACACCCTGTCCTGGGAAAAGTGTGTGAATGAAACCGTCAGGAAAGTTAATCATAAACTATTTAAATTAGCTAAAGTAAGAAAACATATTACCCAAAAAACCAGTATTAAAATATATAAAAGTATGATAGCCCCTATATTTGACTATCCCGGATACTTTGACGCAGGCGCCAATAAATTAATTTTAGCTAGATTGCAAAAGACGCAAAATAGGGGTTTGCGATTGTGTACTCGGTCAAACGCCTGGGACATGTCCACAAAGTTATTGCATGAAACTTGTGAGGTTCAACTATTGGAAAACAGAAAAAGCTATCTAAACTTGTTATACATGCGCAAATATGCTAGTGAAATAGAACCGGATGTAAACTCTAAGACTAGAAGACGAAACAAAAAGATTATTAAATTGGAAAGACCTCGTACTACCTTGTTCAAACAAAGCCCGATTTATCGAGGTATGGAAAGATGGAATGAACTTCCGGAAGAAGTACAACATGGTTCCCTTTATAGCTACAAAAAGTTTATCAAACTAAAATTATGGAACAAACCTATCATGAGCTCTTAGTATAAAATATATTCCGTAGTTTTCATCCGGTCTATTTATCATTACTCCTCATACTCACCTGTACATATTGTATTTATATAAGAAGACAAATGTTTCAACTATCCTACCCATCGCTGGTAATAGAGCGGCCAGAATACCTGCCTTGGCAGAGGCCGTTTATGTACTTTTGTGCAAATAAACCAAAAAAAAAAAAAAAAAAAAAAAAATCATTCAGCTACATTTAGTGATGCCTCACCCAGCCATTCCCTGTGATGTCTTTGGGCATCACTCAATGCAAGTGGGTCAACAAGATGATGAGGGCATTGCCAGAGCATAATCACTGAATCAAGAGGAATTAGGGTCATGGAATATCAGACAAATGTTATATCACTAAGAAATTCATTAAGATACAGCCGCAGGGATATGCTAGAGTTGTTAGATGTAAATGGGAGTGATCACTCTCTGTTTTTACAGAGGTTGTCTAAATAGTTCATGGTTGTCCTGGCTCCTGCACTGTAGGTAAAATGGGTGGCATTTGAGATGCAAGGGAACACAGAGGGCCTGGAAATAAACCCCATTGCGCAAGTGAAAGTTGACGCATCTTCCATCTCATCAGCACCTAAAGGACCCTAGGTGTATACCCTGAATGCACACTCTTACAAATATTGACGGGATATCAATGGATCATTGAGCATTAGATGCAGACTACAGATCAAAGGAAGGGGAGCTTAATAGTTTGAAATCTGGGGACCCACCATGAAGGTTAGAAAACCAAAATGATATCTTTTGGCTGAAATATCAGAGCTAGCAAAACAATAAAATTATTGGTGGCAAATTGGTCTCTGTTTACTTATCCATACACATTCATGCTGAATCAGCAATTATAGAGGCTCACCACCTTGCCTGGTTGTGTCACTTAGAGTGTGTTCAGAAGTAATTATTTAGTGGCATGGGATCTTCCAGAAAGTTATGTCATATGTGTATATACTCAGGGATTGAATGCAGCAGGCAGTCCTGGTCACACCCTCTTCTTTGACCACCAGAGCCAGATTAGAGCATTAAGACAGCAGCATACTCCAGCATGTCGCAGTGAGCACACCCCACATCAAATAGGAAGCACATATACATTTAACAGAAACCAGGCAGTCACAAACAGATCAGCATTTGGTCAATATTCAGAAATTGGTGACAATGCAGTCCAAGTTGTTAAATAAATAAAATTTCTAAGATCCTTTAAAATAGATTTCCCATTCAATCTTAACAGTTTTGTGGTAGTACGCCTCTTTAATATTTCTGTATTTGGCTTGCAGGCTTACTCCATCAGCTTTACTTGAGATTCCGGTGTCAAGGTACTGGCGAGAAAGGTATACCAAAAAACATTGTTTACCTAAGTTCAAGAGTCTGGTTTTGTGTGAACGAGCATCTATAAAACCATCTGACTAATACAAACTGAGTAACATCCAAACCAACCTATGAAACCACATAGAGAATCACAGTCCCACTGCCAGGATAGATAGAATCTAATCTGTGGGTAAAAACCTGGAAAAGTTAGAGCTGGTGACAGGTGCATTAGTGCTGTGACCAGGGCCCTGTTTTTCAGTCAAGACATAATCGCCCAACGATACCCTAAGATGTCTCCACGATTGGAAGACAATTTGCAAGACACAAAATGGCGGGTGTGCTATAGACACGGTCTCAGTGCGGCGCGCTCGATCGCCGCTAAAAGTGTCTCAAGTCTAGAACTGTCTCAGGCTCTATCAAAGCTCACTCTGTGTATATAGAGGATTTCCCATGCTTCCCATACGAATCTAGGAATGAAATTTTAACACGAGTAAGGGAGACATATAACCTATAATCGTACCAAATATGTAGAAAATCGGCCGCACCGTTTCGAAGATATCGGCGTTTGAAGTTCGTCATAGCAAACGTCTGCTCTGGCCATTGCACCCTCCCACCTCCAGTGAACTCGAGGTCACTACATAAATTAGAGTCAGGTGAGCGTAGGGGTACACTGGCCACAAGAGCAGAGATTGCTATGACGAACTTCAAACGCCGATATCTTCGGAACGGTGCGGCCGATTTTCTTCATATTTGGTACGATTATAGGTTATATGTATACCTTACTCGTGTTAAAATGTCATTGCTTAATTCTTAGGGGAAGTGAAGTTGCGCATTCTGTACGACATGTCCATAGATGTCTTAGGTCTAAGACAATTTGGAAGACATTTGGAACCATGTGACCCTAAAGATGTCTTATCTATAGTACACCTGACTGCAGCCTAAGTGCTCTTGACGGACAATCGTTGGCCGATCCCCAAAGATGTCTTATCTATAGTACACTGACAGCTGTAAGATATCTTACAAAGAGGATATCGTGACTGAAAAACAGGGCCCAGGATTCTTGATAAGTTGGGATGGCAGACAGTCCTTGAGTAGAAACCAGGGAGCAAGTCTAACGAGAGGAGAGGGCGGAGGTAGGACCTACTATGTATTTTGAGAGGTCCAAGAAGGACAATGGGAAGAAGTGTACAAAGAACAGGTCAGCAGTTCGACGATTGAGCTCAGCTGTCCTAAACCATGGTATACCAAAAGCCTCTGCCATGAGAGCTGGAAGGGTGCAGCAGGATTAGATCCCAGACAGGTAGTCCTGAGGCAGCAATGCCCCAACAGAGAGTCAGTCAGAATACTACAGACTCTGACTCTAAAATGGAGCAGATTAATAGGCAAAACTGGCCTGAGAAAGAACAGGAAACCAACAATTTGCTCAAGATCTTCTGCATACAACCTAAGGAAGCCATGCTCAAACTCCAGGAAATGGAGCACCTCATAGGAGTCCTTAGGGAGCATGAAAACCAGTTCTGGATCATACCAAGAGAGCCGAGGCAAAGTATGCTGCAAAGTATACCAAGTGCCAGGCCGGGTGGCAGAGCATGACCAGTAACAGCGTGGACTCCCCTTCAAGAGCAGCATATGTTCAGTGTCAACTGTACGTAGCCTAACACAGGGTAATGCCAACAGGAAATTTTATAATTTAAGGGATGTAACCCAATATAGGCAGGATAGGAAAACCCCTGTGGCAAGTTTTAAATTACCCATGGCTTCACCCATGGATCTGGAGAGTAGCAGGAGAGGTAGTTTAACTATTACTGAGCTAGGACTGAATCCAGTAGACTCACAGATGAGCCTGGCACAAGTTCTGAAAAATCTCTGAACTGTGGTGTGCACTCTTCTGTCAGAACAGCAAGTCCAGAGGTAAAACTTGTTCAGATAGCTGCTGTGAAACTTTTTGGGAACAGGAAAAGTTGGGTGTTGATGAGACTTCTGATTCAGAGGTGGAGAATATGCTCTCTGCAGTAACATCCATGGTTCTCAATCGCCAGAGTTTCTGCAGTAGGGGGCAAGGCCAATCTATCCCTGGGAGATCCAATTTTGGAAATCCCATGGAGAAGGATACACTGCACGAAAACCACCAGTTTATTCCTATATACGCCATCGCAGAAATGTGTGTATTGGCTGTAAATTGACTTCTTTTCAATTGTATACGCCCATATTTCACACCCGCGTATGAGGCATATACAAGACTGTTTCCTTGTATATATGGACGTGTCTTGGCTGTATTTCCTGCCAGGCGTATACGAGAGGAAATATACTCTGCGCGATATATATATGCCGGGCGTATATATTGTTAGGTTCCGAGGTATGCAGACCGGCATATACGGCCCTCCACCACCCCCCCTCCCCCTGGCCCGCTGGTCAGCATGGGGGAGGGCTGTTGCCCCTGGTAACAGCCCCCCCTCCCATGCAGAGTGTGGGCAGGCAAGGCACACGAGGACAGTACACCCTGGTCAGCCTACAGTAACAGACGTACAATAAAGCTGTAGAATGAATCCAGTCGTCTCTCTTCAATTAACCCATTCACGCCGGGTGATGCCTTGAGGCATCAACCGGGGCTGGCCGGGTGATGTCTTAAGGCATCATTTACAAAATATTCGTTTTTTAAGATAAAATTGGAAATAATGGTTCAATATACATGAAACTTTCAGAGAATGTAGATATAACATCATATTTGATATTCCGGGCGAAATAGAAAATAGTATTAAATATCACGTATCATGTCACGCGATACAGAGATCAAAATGTTCACAATAGGCCTATAGGCCCGGCCTCTAGCGGTAGTCACTGGCACTAGAACTCGGCTCCATGACTGTACCCCTGCCGCAGGTACCCGGCGCGATAGGGTTAATGTACTTTCTGATAGTTCACTCTACCGGATCGTGTCAATATGATAAAAAAAGAGAAAAAGAAGCAGGACCCGCCACTGATGCGAATTATCAGTGTGTTGTTTTAGCACTTTAGACAAGGGGTAGGCGGGCCTGGGACTAGGGTTCCTCCCCCTAGTGTGTGTGGACAGAGTCCTCTGCCTATACACGGTGGGTGCTCTCAGTTAGCGCCCGTCAAAGTCCTCGGTCCCGCTCCTGCTCCCGCTCCCACTCCCAGTCCCGCTCCCTACACTTATGAACTCAGACCATTGTCTGTGATCTCAACCTCTCAAAGCCTTAAAAAGGCTTACATGGAGAAAGCTACAGAAGTGTGGTGTTTGAAGGTAAAATCTATTTTTTTTAAATGTTTAAAAAGACCAAAGAAGGCTGGGTTTATTTTATGTATTTCATGAAGAGATGATGAATAGGGGTTTAAAACAATTTTATAATCAAAATTGATAATATAACAATGGATTTTCCATATACCATGGACTTAATGACTAATGGAAAATTAAATATACTACCAGTGGTGTCCCCAAGTGGCAAAGATCGGACTATTTGATAGTGGCATAAATACAACAGAATCAGGCATATATATGATGTATATAAGATTGCAACATGGAGGCTTATATACGCCTTCAGATGAGGCATATACACACGGGGATTAGGACGACCTTGTATATGCAAAAGCATACCTATATACGCTGGGTGCATTCATAAGTAAAATAGTGGTGTTCGTGCAGTGATAAGGTCCCCAATCAGGATGCTACAGGGTCCAGCATGGAACAAATATTGGCAGCAAGTGCCTGGCCCAGTTGGAAAGAAACCAATTGAAATACCAATATTGTTGGTGATGTGGGAAGAAGGGGCATGACCTGGCCTCAACTGGGAGCTAAAATGGCCAGAAATGCACAAATATCATTATCATCTTTTAGCTTTTTGTAATTCCTTGGAATTATTTTGAATTGAATATTATTTATCACATAACCAACAAACACCGTTTATACTTTTCAGTTTTTTTAATTGAATTACTTATTAGTAGGAATACAGTAAAGTAGTAGGTATGACACAACGTTTCGGCGAATTTGCCTTCATCAGGTGTGACTACATGGCTCTTTAGAGTGATGAGGTATGATTACAGAGCATTTTGATATATGGTTTCTATGGTTACATAACAATTATGATGAATTGATTGAATAAACTAGTTCATGGTCCATTCATTTTCTCTCCTGTCTTGAATATATATTACATAGTGTTGTATAATTCTAAGTTTGAGTTTCATAAAGATAACTGTGAACATTAAATATTATAACTGGATAATTTATATGAATTGATCCAATTTTTTTTTGTATACATGTATAAATTTGAATGTATAGTAATTAATGTGATTTAGGTTTTGATATAAATTGATATTCTACTTAAAGATGCCTTGTCTGTGGAGTTCTTCCATGGCCCATCCCATGAATTGGTTGATGTGCTTGATTATGTGATAGAGGTCAATCAGTAGCGGTATCGAGTGGACCTGGCATGGTCCTTCCAGGCGTCCACGGCGGTTGGTGCGTTGGTGGGATTCTTGTGGTTGTCGGTTTTCTTCAATCCTGGGTCGTTTTCTTTCTTCTGGTTTACTGCTTCCTCTTTTGTCGGATTCTTCATAACTGCATTTGGAATTCTTTTTATCCGGAGTGTTTTTGAATGTTATTTTTAAAGTGGCGGTATTGTTTTCTTCATTGTTCTGGGATTTGACTTTTATCAGGGTTATCATCTGGTCCCCTGGAGGGTGATTTCTACTGGTAATATATTTGTTTCTTTTGCCGGAGTGGTTTTTTCTTCGGTGGTTGATTTTTCATTTTTGATCTCTCTTTTCTTTTCTTGTGTTGTCAGTGTTTCTACCTTGTTGGTTGTGTCAGGTTTGTCGGTTTTCTTAATGTTTTCTTCGTCTGAAAATTCATCGTCTGAAAGGGTTATGTCCATCAAGTCGTCAGAAGTCCGCATCAATGGTTTTTCTCCTTTTATTAGTTCATCCACTGTATCTTTATTGGGTATAGTGGGTTTCTCTCCTTTTGTGGATTCAATAGATGGGGTGTGTTTTTCTTCTGATTTTTCTTTGGCTAGTGTGTTTTTCAGGATTCTGTTGAGAGGCAGGGTTGGTTGAGTTCTGCGTCGTTGGGTGAGGTTGGGTAGGTTTTCATTGCTGATGTCAATAATCGCTCTACGTACAGGTATGCGGTTATTGTTTTTTATTCTTTTGGGTGATTTCTCTCAGGCGTTCTGGATTGGAACAAGTGTAGCTTGTGATATTGGTTGGTTTCTGAGTCTTCATATTTTCATCATCCTTTCGTAGGATTTTAGCTGAAAATCAGGACTATTCCCATATGGTCAATTCCCCCAGATTGTGATCGATGGGCCACGTACGGTGACCAATAATTCAAAGGGGCGTTGAAAAAATATTGACAAACCTCTAAAATTGTCATTTTTGGCTCAAAATTCATAGATGAAACCTATATAATCAGATTTTGAAGACCTCTTGTACATTTGTAGCTATAGATGTTTATCTGTTCTGAAAGTATGATATCCACAAATGTGTTACAGAACTTATAAAACATAATGAATGTTTAAATGGGAAAGTTTATATATAGTCTAAGTGTAGAAAATCAGTGGTGAAGGGTATGTCACCGTACATGGGCAAGCAACATTAAAAGATACAAAAAAATTATGTAAAAATAATCTGTTGGGTAGTTTTCTATCCTCCAAATTATGGAGGCATGTGTAGAGGTTTTATAACACCTGTAATGTAAAATATAATCCTACCATCAAATGTATCACAACTAAATGAATATGGATGGTGAACTTTATGTGGTCACCATACATGGGCAGGTTTTCGTCATGTAACTGAGAAGATTTTTCATAATAGAGAACAATATTTCACAGATAAATAGAATATAACAGGACCCTTCAAGCCTACAATTTGCAAATACTTCAGGCTATTTAATGCTAAGAAATAAATATGTGTTTTTCACTATGTCACCGTACGTGGGCATTATGTTCTGAATATTATTCATCAACTCTAATTTACTCTCATTTTCTCAGAATCTCAATTTCTAAAAAGAAAAATCAAATTCTGCTAATAAATTACAAGCAATATTTACCCTAGGACCTCATTGAACCCACTTGACCATGTACGGTGACATATTGGTTTAAAGGTTAAACCTATTCAGCTGTAAAATTCATTTCCAATATAGATTAGTGTTCCCAACTTTCACAAATATAAGGTATCGTCTCCTACCATGTATTCCCACATTTTTATCAAGATAGAACTAGTTTGAATTTTTGGTCACCGTACATGGTCATCTATCACAATCTGAGATAATTGACCATATATTATTCTGAATTTTACATTCAGCTGTGTTATGATGTTATTATAGTTTTTACTTTCTCTAAAGCCACCACAAAACCAAAGTACTCTAGAACCTCGACTAGAATATCCCTGCCCCTCAAACACTCTTCTTCAGAGCTACCGATAATCAGAAAGTCATCAAGATAATTCACTATCCTATCAACGCCCCTGCTCTTGACACACTCAACGATAAAATCAGAAATAGAATTGAATATATTCGGTGCGCACTTTAAACCAAAGCATAAACGACAGTCCTCATAAAAACTTCCACCAGTACTCGAATCCCAGAAAAATCCCTGGAACTTTGTGTGTCCCGGGAACACATTTATCGACCTGTAGGCCGCTCTGATATCAACCACTGACAAATACTCATTGCCGATTAGATTATCGCATACGTCAGATATCGAATTATATTTGAAAGGTACGTATGTTTCGTTCATGAAATCATTTATACATTTACCCTCAGGCCTACTACAGTCTGTAATAGGGCGTAGGCAACCGTTTGACTTTGGTACTGCTCCTAGGGCATGAACACACTGAGGCACTTCGTAGACCTCCTTCACCTTGCCCTCACGTATTTCAGTTTCTAACAAATTTGTCATTTCTTTCTGAAAATCACCCTCGGTGATCGAGGAATAATTATCACAATAATACTTTGACGAGAAGTTATTATCCACAATTCTGAAACCATCAGAAAAGCCATTCTTCAAGAACAGCCTACTATCGATACTCATGTCGCCACAGATCAGGTCATTATCTAGGACGGGGATTAACCTACATATTTTCAGTTGTGACCTATTTTCTCCGATGTAATGAGTGCACTCACAAATACCTCTAACACAGTCATTTGAATTTTCAACATCAACAATTAAAGATTCATCCCCTAAAGTGTCAGTGTTTACATCAAAAACTAACTTTGTAGCAGTGTTAGTGTTAGCGCGGCTGACCGCTGGTTCAAATCGAGCGCGAGCGTCACCATAGTTACCAGCGTCAACAACTTGAACGCCTTCAAATCCATCGCTATCGCTCAAACCGCTCGAGGCCTGATTTCATTTACTTGCCATAGGCTTGGCCTTCGCATTACTGCAATCATAGGCGGCGTGACTATAGCTTGAACAAGTACTACATTGGTGTTTGTATTTGCACGCTTTAAAAGTGCAGCCCCCAGCGGTTTTATTAAAACTAAAACAAAACCCGTCTAGGCCCTTGCTCTCAGTCTTAGGTTTGGATTTCTTGGTTACTGAGGCTGCCACAGTTCCCTCGTACGATAGGAATTTAATAATTTCTGATGGATTAACCTCCGAAAAAACCCTCAAACCCTCAATCTTAGCCTTTTCTTTGATAGCTTTGTCGTATCTTATCAATGCTTCTGCTGTGAAAAGCTTAGAATCCGCTTTTTCCGCAATAAGGATTACATGTTTTACAAAACCTGTCACATCTTTTCCAAGGCCTAAAAGTTTTTCTAAAATCATGGCATTAACAAGGATCAGTCTTTCGTAAGTAACCAATTTGTCACCTTCATTTAGATAGTTTTTGGCATCGAAAATTGTTTTTCTACCTTTTTTCTTTTTCCTGGAATCCCTAGAAGCGCTTCTCGACGAGGAAGTATCACTGCTGCTTGTATCAGAATAGTCACTGTGTCTGTTGGAACCCATTTTCAACATGTCCCTAGAGCGACGAGCTAACTTTGAAGACTTGAATTTATCGCTGACGATAGTCTCCGATACCGTTTTTTCCCCTATTCCTTCCACTTTTGAAGAGACATCTACGAGTTTCTGAATAGTTGTTTCGAGCATCTTCTCCAATTTGTCCAGGCGGGTCCCAGCGATCCCTGTAGTCTCCGACCCGGTCCCTTGTGTCGCCCCCGTCTGGTCGATGGTCTCTGCTGTTGTCACAGGCTGTTGTGACTGCTGAACCTCCGGAACAGCATTAACAGCAGTAGAGCCACCCGATATCCTTAAGTTGCCACCCTGAGCGGATTGGGCCGCAGACCCTTTCCTTCTGCCCATTTCAAAATTAAAACTATTTCCCAACACAAGGAAACGTCTTATACCTACAGGTTGAAAGGCGCAACTGACCCAGGAAAGAACCCGGTGACGTAACCGCACGCGGCGGGTACATGGCAACCCGAGAGTCTATAGTAACGAACCGGGATACCGTTGTTAGGTAACATGGACCTGGCCGGAATTATATAATTATAGTGTATAATAGTACATATTATTCTGAATTTTACATTCAGCTGTGTTATGATGTTATTATAGTTTTTACAGCATTTTTCTATTATTTTTTTATTTTTTCGGGCCGTGTTGTTTTAGCTTGTGACGCCTAAGGTTGCTACATCTAGTAAACAATTTTAGGCAGAAAAAGCATTTGTACGTAACCTTTTCGTTCCATTAGACCTCCCGTTGGTGGTCCGTAGTTCGAAAAAATTCATTCCGTGGTTGTTAGTGGTGGGGATAGGAGCTCAGACTTTGCAACGCCCCGTGAAAACACATATCAGAAAAAGCATTTGTACTTACAATTGTCGTTTGGGTTGTTGTGTTTTTTCTTCATGTGGTGGAGGATACTTTTTCTTGAGCTTGAGATCCATTCTAAGCATTTGGTGCATCTGGTTATGCTTTCCATGGTGGTTTTGGTTTTTATTTTAGGCTTTTATTTTAGGCTTTTCTTTTTAGTTTTGTTAGGTAAGATCGGGTGTGTAGGCTTCAGGTTCAACCTCGCTGGCTTGCGTCAGCGAAGTGGCGGTTTGGATACATTTGAGTCTATTTATGGGTGAAGATTGTTGACGTAACTACGTTAGTAGTTATGACGTATTATATGTGGTATGCGCATGCGCTTATAGTTTCCTGTTTCATCCTGCTGGGTGCATGTTTTTAGTTATGCATATCCATGCTTCTTCTAGTTTAATTCTCTCGATTTTAGTTTTGCAAGTGTTATCTAATCCTACAACCAGGATTTGATCGGGTTCAATATTGTGATCTTTGTAGTGGAGATATACTGGTGAGTTTTTGTCTCCAATTCTTATATAATTAATGTGTTCCTTGATCCTTAGGCGTACGCTTCGGTCTGTTTCTCCTATATAGATTTTCTGGCAATATGGGCAGATTACCCCATAAACTACACTTCGTGTCTGACATGTGATTTTTCCTCGGATTTTGTAGTTTTGACCATTGATTTTGATTTCCTTTGTAATTTTCATATATTTGCATATCCCGCACCTTTCCTCTCGGCAGGGTAGGCTGCCAGTATTAGGCGGGGGGGAGGGAAAGTGAACGTGGTGAGGATGTCTCGTAAGTTGGGCGCTCTGCGGTAGGCTACTAGGATTTTATTTTCTCTGAATTTTTTTGTGTCTTCTCGGGTTTGTATTAATCCGTTAGCTACTTTTATGATGTCTGTGGTTTTTTGTTGTGTGGGTTATATTATAGGATAAGAGGGATAATTTTCGCATTTTTTGTGTGATTAGTTTCTTTTAATAATTAATTTCTTTGTAGTAGGTATAAATCAGCATCGGTGGTTTTTTTTGTAGACCTTGGTCTGTAATTTACCATTTTTGTCTGTGTACACAGTGGTGTCTAAGTAGTTGATCGAGTTTCTACTGAGTTCGTAAGTGAATTTAATAGTCTGGTGAAATTGGTTGATTTCTCCTAGATATTCCTCAAGTTCGTCTTGGGAGCAACGAAAGATGGCAAAAATTTCATCAATGTATCTTTTCCATATTCTGGGTTTTAGATTTGTTGTTTCTTCCATTTTTTCTTCTAAATTTGTCATAAATAGGTTGGCGTATGTAGGGGCCACTTTGGTGCCCATGGCAGTACCTTGAATTTGTAGGTAGTATTTTTTTTATTAAATTTGAAACAATTGTTTTTTAGGACCATATTGAGCATTGTGGTCATAGTATCCACTTCAAGTGGTGGGTTCGGGAGTTGGAGGTAGGCCTGGCGGCAGGCTTCTATGCCTTCAACATGTGGTATGGATGTATATAGGGAGCTCACATCAATGGTAACCATAATTTCATCTGGATGTAAATAGTTGGTTTCTTCTATTAAATTTAGGAAGTGTTTTGTATCTTTAAGATAGCTTTTGGATTTTTTTACCAATGGATTTAGTATCTTATCTAGAGTTTGGCTCAGTTTGTCAGTGGGGCAGTCAATTCCTGATACAATTGGTCTGCCAGGGTTGTTGGTTTTATGAATTTTTGGTAACATGTAGAACGGAGCAGTCCTTACATTTTCCGGCATTAGTTTTTGTGGTGATCCCTGTGGGATTTTTCCTTGTTTTTCCAAGGTTATAAGTTTTTTATTTATTTCTTTAGTTATGTATTCTGTGTGGTCAATGATGGCTTCTTTGTAGTTTGTGGTATCCTGGAGCTGTCTTAGTGCTTCATTAATGTAGTCTTATTTGTTCATTATGACGATAGCGCCTCCTTTGTCGGCGGGTTATATTATGATTTCGTCATCATTTCTTAGATTTTCAAGGGCCTGGGTTTGTTGTTTGTTGAGTTTTTGTTCGTATTTTACTTTCTCAGGTTTTTTCATTATCGCATGTAGTGTATAGCCTGTGTAGGCGTCTATGTCTTCGTGTAGGCCTATTGGTGGAGTCCAGCCTGAACTTTCTGTTGGTATTGCAGCAGATGTTCTTTGTACATGGTCACTGTGTTGAAAATAATGTTTGAGACAAATTCTGCGATTGAACAGAAGTGTGTCCTTTACTCTGTCAATATGTATTGGAGCTTTTGGTGTTGGTACAAATGATAGTCCTTTTGTTGATACTTGTATGTGATACTTGTTTAGTTGTTTGTTGCTTTTTTTTTTTATTTATTCACACAAACATTTCTACCTTGCGGTAGATCTTCCAATGTAAGGAATGATCCTTAGTTACAATAGGAGTACATCCAGTTAAGCACAAATAAGTAACAAAAATTGGGGAATGATGAAATGATGTCAATACATTCAAATCAGAGATTAGCATAGATTTGTTTTACACTTTCTTTGAAACTCTTCTTAGTAACCAGTTGTTGAGTCGTTTCACCTAATAAGTCCCAGAGTGGTTCTCCAGGGTATTGAGGTGATTTAGTATAACAGTTACAATTTATCCGGGATTTTTTAAACTTTACCTTTTTGTCACTTCTCATTCGTCGAGCTCTGCGGTCCAATAAGTCAACCCTTTTTGATCTCTTGAACATTATGCTCAACAGCTGCTGATTTCGTCGGGAATCGAGAAAATCCATGTCCAAGCTATGATGCATTTCCTCAACATTTGTTCCACGCACTCGCTTTTGTAATATGACCCTTAGTGCATGGTTTTGGGTTATTTGCAAACTATTTACATTTTTCTTTGAAGCACTATCCAATAGGAATGAGCAGTATTCTAGAGTCGGGCGTATGATCACCTATTAAATAGTTGTTGCCGTTTCTTGGGTAATTTGCGTCCATAACTTATGTAGTTTAAAAATTCGTGAGCTAACATTTTTCCTGATATCCCTCATGTGTACATCGAGATTTAAAGCACTATCAATGTGTACCCTAAGTATTTATAATATGAAACATTGGCCAATTTAATATCATTACAAGAAATTTTTAAGTCAGGTAGAAAACATAAGCACCTATTAGAGGCGGACCAACTAACTTTTGTTTTATCAGTATTGATAGTCATGCCATTTATGCCACACCAGGAACTAATACTTGCAACAGAAACTTGTAAATTATTTTGTACCAATAAGGGAACACTGCCACAGCTATAGATGACCAAGTCGTCACCGATTGTATACACTTCGACAATTTCACAGCATTACACATGTCATTAACAAAAAGATTAAAAAGAAGAGGACCTAAAATCGAGCCCTGTGGAACTCCAAACTGTACATTAAAAAGACCTGCTTAGATTAACTATTGCATTGTTTGTTTCTGTTTGTCCATCTCCCGTCCCTGGTTTATATTTTTTTAATCTTCTGTTTTTCTTCTGTTGCGATTGGCTAGGCTCGCAGTCTGTTCTTTCTCTAGGCTCTAGGCTCTTGTATTAGTCCGTGTATGTAGTTAAGGATTTCCCCATTGCATTTTGTAGCCAGGGTTTTGCTGGTTTCATCAATTTTCTTTGTTAGTTCTTCAATTCGGTCAGTGTAGTAGTTGGCTAGTAGTTTGGTTAGTTTTTTGCTGAATTTTAAATGTTCAAGTTCCCGTTTGAGAGTAAAGTCCCAGTTGGTTTCAGGTACTTGTGGTGATACTTTGGCTTGAAGTCCTTTCGGGACTATTTCTTCCTCTACATTTTTGATTAAATATTTGGCGTGGTGTTTGGCCCAGTTTAGACCTAATTTAATTTTTCGGAGCAGTTTGAAATAGGGGACGGCTTCCAGTGGGATTCTCTTGTTTAAAGTTTCAATTGGCGTTTCCATCTCACTCGTAGTTGCATTTTCTGTAGTATTGGGGGGATATATTATAACTGGATAATTTATATGAATTGATCAAAAAAAATTTTTGAATTATTGAATATAAAGCATGTTTCAGGTATCCCTAGTCTAGTAGTTGATACATATGAATAATCCAATGAAAATTATATAAGAAAGTTAGGTCCCACAAGTCAAACACCTGGTACTATTTATATTAAAGGATTTGTCTTTGTGATCAGATAATGGGAATACCACAGTTTTAGGGTTACCTAGGCACCCAATGAGATCAGAGGAGAGTGTGTGGGGGGCCAGGGGGCAAAGGTTCAAGATGGTCCTGCATTTTGAACTTATTCCAATTGACTTTGTGGCTTCAACTGAGAGTCAAATTGCGAGAAGTGTCCAAATATCATTTTGAAACCGCACCCCCTAACACAGGAAACTAGTTTTCCTCATATTTACATTAATCCATAGAATGACCCTTGGAATATAAAAGAAAATCAAGTGTGAGGTGCAAAAAAGGTGTCCCCCTGCAGGGAAACTGGTGGACCTACCCTGAGTAATCTGATAAGTTCTCAGACTGACTCTGCAGATCTTAAACACCACTTTGCCAAGCCACGCATGGCATATTTTCCTTCCTTATTTTAGGAATTGGTTGTGACTGACAGGGCTTACTGGCTAAAACAAAGATTTGTTTTTGCAATGAAGCCAGACATTGGAAATCAACTCAGAGTTGAAAGATATCCCTCTTTATTGATGTTTGCACTACTTATCCATGGGTGAATTAATTCTGTGGATGCATTGGTGAACCAATATGTCAATAATTGAGTGAACGCTGCGTCAATGCATCTCACCCATCTTACTAAATGGTTCTAAGGAGAGTTGGAAGTTAGGAAATTTTGAGTGAAAACATGAATAAATTATGCACTGATTTAAGTATATTTCCTGCTCGTTCTGTTTTTGAAAGCAGGGCAGCTGCTCATGCTTTCTGTTTTTTTGTCCATTTTGGGGGAAATGATGTTTAATCCCTCCTTGTCTCCTTAATATAACCTACATTTTATCTTGCATGCTGTTTGTCTGATGTTTCATTATTTTGTTTGTGCATTATGCTGTGGCCCCCTTTAGTGTGTGAAAGGGCGGGATCACCCATCCCCTCCATCTACTTTTACTTCCCAACTCTTTGTTTTCATGCTGTCTTGGTGGGCAGCACTCCTGATATTCTTATTTAGCTTGATTTTGCTGACCGTTGATTCTTTTGGAAAGACAGAAACGACTTTTGCTGTTGTGTGGTTTTGACTTTTTTTTTCAGATGAAGGTACTTGTGATGAGAAAATCTGATGCATTAGTATTTGAATAGTTCATCTAAAATCAAAACAAGGTTAGCAATAGAAAATAAAGGCTTTTCAATACATAATTCAGATATAACATTGTAAAGGCTGCTGTACAATCCCTGCACTATGTCAACGTCTCATGGTTTACAGCTGCCTGTATGTAAAACTATTGATTATAGTCTACGTATACATGTATGTGTACTGTACCTTAGCTAGGACGGTACCAGATCGATGTATTTATGGAAGAAAGAATATTCATGTATTATTATTTGGTTTATTATTGAATCTCGTGAATTATTGATTATTTGCAAATAAGTATCAGAGCCCCCCGGTTCTGTGTGTATTTATCATAATATTTAATGGTGCTTGGTTAGCTACTGTATGATGGTTTAACCATGTATCATAGGTATATATCATGTGTAGAGTTTATGGTAAGACTTGGGGTCATACAGAAGCGGGTGTACAGTACTCATGCCGGTGTATGACGTCACCGCGGCGCCGCCACTTCCCCCTGCAGGGATTAGTTAATATTAGGGTCTGGAGTAGTGTGTAGGTGTTGGTGAGTCACAGGGAAGCCTCTCTCTGGTCCCTCTGAGCAAATGAATAAATTTGTGTAAATTAAGAAAGTTCTGGAGTGTCCCAAATAAGCCTCCTGCGCATCCCTGAGCTGGATCCGCGCACTGTGGGGATTCAGTCTCTAGTAACACCTCCTACTGTCAACACCTGTATTGGTTCTCTCTCCGAGTTAGAGGAACTGATGCTCACAGTAGTGAAATTCGTTCTATAGGCTTCAGCTATAGCAAGAATGCCTATTGGGAGTTGGTGTGATAGTGGCTTGGTTTTGAGACTCAAACCAAGCTTACTTTCACCTCACACAGCTGACTTGGGTACTGTCCAGTTATCATAGGAACTTTCATTGGACCATATCTTCTCATCTTTGAGACTAGAGTGATCTTAGGATCTGAGATTGATATCATCGGGATTGGTTCAGGACTTAACTTGTATGCAATACCTCAGAACTTTGAGTCACCTAGGATTTCTCATTAATTGGTGAGTTATGCCGTTCATGTTTGATTTATGCCAATGATACTGCTGTTATATGTCATTGATACATGTCGATCCTTATTGATATACATTGTGAGTTCAATTATTGACCATTCATGATTTTGGACTTACTCTGAAAAACGTTTTGATATCTGTCTTGAGACACTTTGTGAACTGATCTGCTGACAATAGACAATAGACACCCAGTCATATCAGACCCCGTGTCTTGTGAACTGCCTGGGCTGTCAATACCTTGAAGTTTGTCTTTTGACACCCATGTGCATATGGGATTCTCTGAAGTGTGTTAAAGGATATGAACTATATGTGAGGACCAGTGGTAATTGACGCTGTGTATTGCTCAAGATTATTCTCCCGGATCCATTGTAATATGTGTGAAGCTTAAGGAACTGATTATTAAAGAATTAAACTTTATTTCACTCACTGACCTCCTTACTCATAGAATCCACGTTGAAAGGAAATATACTTATAATAGAAACGAAATAACTTAATATATAGTTACATATAGTTACAGAAACGAAACAGATTAATATTAACGATCTAGATCATTATTACTTAGCTTAGAACTTTAGGAAAACGAATTACGATACTATTAGAATAGAAGTAGTTTCATATTAGATTAATTAATTAACAAATAATTAAGATCTTAATATTCCCAAAGTGTACCTCGATGTGGATTGGATTTAAATAGATTCTGGTAGCCAATACCACACACTGCCCAGAGTAATTCTACCTTCCTCGTATTTATAATTAATGAAAAGATCTAATTAACCTATCATAATTAGCTAAGGTTCATATTCCTAATTCATATGAAATGCCCCACTTAATGATTTGAAGATCTACATATTTACTTAATGATTTATTAAATCCTATTGGATTCGTTAAGGTTGAATGTGCTTAAGAGTAATAGACAAGCGTGGGAGAATATCCACCACATATTCAGAATAAGATCGTAATGATATAGGTTCATAGAATATTATTAAAGTTCATAATCAAGTTACAGGGTTAGAATCATTTCTCTCCCGGATTTATTTATATATTTATATTCTACTGAATGGTTCCAGAAATACCCGCTAGGTATCGACACTGTCTTAATTAGGATATTCTTAATCAAAGTTCTATTGGTTATAACCAATGCCGCCGCGCACATTGAGGTATATCAGAACGGACTACGGTGAATTCAGTCACACGCGAACTCGATACCGGTGAATTCGCTACCGCTACAAGTTCGGTACCGGTGAATTCGATACCGCTACGTTCCCGGGCCTGCCACCTATGTGGCGGTCAGGTTGGCCAGGTCTACCGGACTATGCGGTCGGGTTGGCGGGCTCTCCTGGTCAGGAAGGGTCAGGAAGGGATAGGGTTAGGGTTAGGGTTAGGGATGGGTTAGGGTTAGGGATAGGATTATGTGAAGGTTAGGGATAGTTTGAGGTTAGGGATAAGTTAGGGTTAAATTGGGTCAGGGTTAGGGATAGGGATAGGGTCGGACGGTATTAGGATAGGGTAAGGTTTAGGGTAAGAGATTTTAGAGTTTTTTATTTGACTTAGGATTGATTATATTGATGTATCAGGGAATAATTTTATTTATTTGACTAAGTTAAGTATATATTACAGAATAAATACTTTATACATATAAGAACATCAGGGGTTGTACAGTCACCCAAGGATAAATATATTAAATAAGAATATAAGAAAAGGACAGACTGGCTGACAGGGCTGCGGGTATGTTCCGGGTATGGCCAGCCGTGTGGCCGGCCCTGTCCGCGGGTGGCATCTGGCACCAGACCCCGGCACCGCGGGTGGCGACCGGCACCGCGGGCGGTATCGAATTCACCTTTTTTGCGGACCAAAACTGTCGCAGAAGCGAATTCACCACCGGACCGAACCTGTCACGGTACCGAATTCACTGGTATTCATCAGAACGGCGGGTTAGTTCATTCACTATCCACAGGGGGTCTCTGTCGTCTGGCCCGACTTGTGGTTCACCCGTATTCCGCTAGATGTCTCCATATTTCCGTACTAGGGCGTTTCCTATTCTATTCAGTTCTATCGGTATTACGTGACCATTACCTTGATTATATCATATCTTTATGAATTAACCATACCACTACCAGAACAGTACTATATATAAATTTCTTGTATCCTTTAACAAATTAAAAAACTTACTTTATGTTGAATCTCTTACTGCTCCTCAGTGCCTCCAGAGCATTTGACACTTCAAATCTTTTCCATATCCTGAAACGAAAGAGAAATTAAAGCAAAATTACAGCAAGCTTGAAAATTAGTATATGAAATCAATTATTAAAAAGAATCAGAATGAACTAGCATGACACACATTTTCTTATTGCTCAGGACCAATGTGTGTACCTAAAAGTATATAATTCATTATTTTAAGCTGACTTTATGCATTATTGTTTAGACATAAGTCATTAGTTATCTAATTTAGTTCATTTGGTCCATAGTATGATATTCATTTCACAGAAAGCAAGTTCAGACTACACACAGATTGAGTAATTCCAATGATTGTAAAGTTTGACACCTTAATATGTGAATTAATTTCACATAATCTCATAATTTAAGAAACATATGCATTACACACAATTTATTATAGGTAAATTTTGAAGACTTGAAGGTTTGTGGAAGGCAGACATCAGAAAATGGTTCAGCTACACTGGTTACCTATATCTACCACATGTCAAATGGATTGGATTTGATGAATCAGAACCCTAATATATGTTTCAGTGTTTTTATTTATCTACATGTACATGCAATATTGTGGAATATTGCTATGATCTAATAAATGCTGTCAATGACACATCCAATTTTGTAGGACTTTCACATTCTTCACATTCATCAGCATATACTTACGTGACTTTCTGCAGTGTCTTGCTGAGCTCTAAAGCACCTGCTAGTGCCATCAGTCCATCTCCAGTCATATTGCTTATGATCAACCTGAAATTTTCAGAAATTGATTAAACCTGATATTCTCCCCATTGGCCATCATTTTGAGATTGTCTATGTCTATCTAAAGTCCTGAAGTGTTATACTTTGGTTTTCTTATTGAAATAATTATGCATTCATCATCTGAGGTAGAACAGGCTCAAATTAATTGGGATATAGTTTAGGCAAAATAAATACAGTTTGTATGTACTCAGAGTGTTTGCCTTACTATTACTATACACCTATGGGCGAACGTCTATGAAATACTACCCGCTGCTACGGGTGTCGTACAAATAACGTTCAGGCCCGCCGTGCAGCAGGCCGTAGTGATTCCCATAGGCTTTATCATGTAAAATTGTACGTGGCGGCCATGACAGACGTTTGGCTCACAACTGAAATCTATCGCGATAGCGCGAGATCAGTGGCAGTGTCAAAAACAAATAAAATGGCGGTTATCTCACCCCCATTGCCGAGTTAAGAGACATGCTACAACGTCCACGTATCGGCTTGAAGTGCATAATGACCAAATATCTGACATGGGGCTCTCAAATAATACCGTTTAAATAGCTGAAATATACAAGACTGATTGATATAAACAAGTCCGATCGCCTCCCGTTACGCTGCTTGGCATTGTCGACGTCATAATTACGTTGGCTACTAGAGTTCCAGTCTCACTGGCGCCATACATTTCATAGTCCGCTCCGCGTCGACCGTTGCCGGGTTTTCCCGCTGGCGGTAAGGCTACACGGGCCACCATAGCAGGCGTTTGTTATGACGAAATTCAAACGCTGATATCTTCAGATTTCAGTGGCCGATCTTCTTCATATTTGGAACGATTATAGGTTATATGTACACCGTACCCGTGTTTTATTCCTTAACTCCTACGGGAGGTGAAGTTCCAACATCATCTGTTGCTACACATTTCAGAGACCGCTCCACGTCGGCAGTTGCCGAGTTTTTCCCGCTAGCGTTACGTAGTGAATGTCATTGGCTTTGTACAGGAACAGGGGGTTTAACCACGGTGCAGGAAAGGTCATGAAACGGCATTTTAAATTAGTTGGAGGTATATAGTAGTAAGGAAACGTAGTGACTGAGCCCGTACGGGTGCCGTTCTCGGCCATTTGATGAAAAAATACGGCCCTCCCGCCTGCGGCGTCGGGCCGTATTTTTTCATCAAATGACCTCGAACGGCCACCCGTACAGGCTCAGTAACCACGTTTTCTCATATTACTGCCCATTTCTCAAAATTAGCCTTCATATCAGATAGTATATTATGCAGGTGGATAAATTTACTAGTTATACTAGTCAAACTAAATCTGAACTGTGAATTCATTCCTCAGCACTGGCTGCACCTCAGGAGAATCTGGCTGATGGGAGAGGTCTCTAGTTAATTTACTCATGAATGCTACCTCTCTCATGCCTAACTCTTCTGTGATGACATTACCCACATTCCTACTCTCCACTCTCCAGCCACTGTGTGTTATAGCAAACAGTCTTAGTTTTACCCATAGAGCTAAGCCAAAACGATTTGCAAGACAGCTACACATTGGCCGACAATCTGACCCAACACAACTAGGTCAGAAAGCTCCACTGAGGGATGACAAAAAAGTCAGGTGACAACCACCAACCAATGGGAAGTACGCTTAGTAGGGGATTAGAACACTCCGCAACACGCCGTGAACCCCGGCGAGTTGAATCTAGTCATATACCAGCAGTCGCTTGAAGCTGATTGCACGTCAACAGAATACAGTCTTAGTATTATATTGCACTGAAACTTTCACTGCTACTGATTTTTTTACCAGATTCAAATGATCATATTTGGACTATTCACCACCATACTATTTGTGGACTTCAATAGTCAAAACCACTTAGTAATTGTGATCTTCAATTGGAATTAAACAATATTTTTTCATAATTTGGACTGTCAGACTTTTATTGATTCGAAGAGGACACTTCAATAGTGAATGGGTATGAAATGTTAAGTATTGTTAAAACAGCTAGTTGAAATGAAGAGGCAGACAGAGCAGCAAAGAAAGCTCTGAAGTTGCATCCCGGTACAGTGAAAATTCCACACACGGATATGACAGCTCCAATAAGAGAAATGACAATGAATAAATGGCAATCTGACTGGAACAAGCAAATAAGAAACAAACTACATACCATTCACTCAACTGTGAATGGGAAGAGAAACTGTGGGGGATTAAGTCGTAGTGAACAGGTGAAGTTGACCCGTCTGAAAATAGGTCACTCCAGACTTACACACGAATATCTCCTGAAAGGGGAAAATCCCCCAATATGCCAAGCATGCAATGTACCCATCACTGTCGAGCATATCCTGCTGAACTGTAAAAGGGTACAAGAGAATAGAAGAAAGCATTTGAAAAACAGTAACAACATGAAAATGTTGTTTGAAACTATTCCAAAGAAAGATATCATCATGTTTTTGAAAGAGACAAATCTCTTTGATTTTATATAAAGTATTTGAAACATTGAAAATAATTGACTGAAATAAGTCTATGAAAGTGAAAAGTTAAATCATTGATAGTCCCTATATACCCTCAGGGTCCCCTGGGACGTTAAACCACAAACAAACAAACAAACAGTTGATAAGAATAATACAACATATCGACATAGGTGAGTGGTAATGGTGCCAATGTTATACTTGCTTCTGCATTTTCCATGCCGACTGGTGTTTCTTTGCATTCCCTACACCACCTAGTCAACTTTGAGACCTTTTAGAACATCACAACGTTCACTTCCATAGACTGGACTTGACATTTTCCAGACTGCTCTCTTGTCCAGTGCCAACTCATTAACCTTGAAACTGGTGAAAAGGTTAGTGCTCCATGTAAGTGAAAATGTTAAAATAAAAAACTTTGGAACAACCTTGATGCTTGAATTTATTGTCCCCAAAGTGCCATTTGATGCTGTAACAAATATCAACATCTTAGAGTGCTACATATGCCTGGACCTGCTTCTCTGTATCTGCCAATGTTAACATTTTTGGAACCAAAGGTGGATTTTGATTCAATCTCTGTGCAGCCAAGGGCACTCACAAAACTCATTCATAGCAGCCATGTTGTATATCCCTGGATCCGCTGGGGCACTGCTCCTCTAATATCACAAGTTCACTGATCCCACAGCCTGTCAAGGGCCTCAAGCCAGTGACTTTGAACTGATCAGGGTAAGCTTTTAATGGTTTTGCCCTATAGTTTCCTGCTGTGTAAGTAAGGCTTACACCCCTGGGAGGTGGGGTGGATTCCCCTGCCCCCTACCTCAGCCGTGTTACCTGCATGAGTTGTACTTTACTCCCCCCCTGGTGCTTGAGGCTTGATTTTTTAAAGCTTTTGACTGGTCTCTTTAACCAACAGCTTCTATGAATGTCATCTACCCTGCAGCTTCCCGTCCTTGCACCTGGGAATCACACTCAACTGTCATCACACTCTGCCTCTCCAGGAACATCAACTTCAATAGGTCCTAGTTACTAACCCATACTGGTGATCTCTAATGCCTGCGGACAGTGGTCACCTCTCCAGGATGGAGTACTGTCATTTAAAAGCATAGGTGGGATGTAGGTAAATGCATTGCCGGATAAGGTACCATATTACCAATATAATGGTGTGAACGATTTTCACTTTTTGCTGAAGCTTTATCTGTTGGCAAAAACCCTAGTCTTTATCATATTTTGAATTAAAATTCACATTAAACCATGGAAAAAGACACAGGTAGGGCAGACCAGACTGGCAGCAGTCTGTAAAGACACTTCCCATAGATGAAAGTAGTTCGGCCAAATTAGAAGCCTCCATTATGCTGCCCTCCCATTCTTCCCCATAACTCAGCAAAATCCAGGCACCTCTGTCCAGAGATGTCTACCAGCAACAAGTTCAATTTGCAGACTTAGCTGCAGACTTAACCCATGCCAGCTCCCAATCAGACTCCACAGTCTGTGACATCAGTCCAGTTCGCCTAGGGATCATACAACTATGGCATGTGGACATTGCCTGTTAGCATCCCTGTGAGTCTTGCAAACTACACTGGAGCCTGCAACCACCTTGCCCACCAAATAGTGACTGTCCATGGGCATACAGCACACACATATCTTCCTGCAGTGTGTCTCTGGGATTTTATCAGTAGGCTGAGCTCAGGCAACATCCAACCCTACATCCATAACTTACATAGGCTGCTACTTATGAACAAATGCGGATTGCCATATAAAGCCTTTTAAGAGCTACCTTCTAGGTGACGTCTCCTCGCCTACATGATAAGTGTTTCCTTGCCTGCGTGATGCGATCAAGTGAGGGAACTGTTCAGAGACCCACTTCCTTCACTCCAGACACCAGTGATGAATCCCAACCCATCTCTACTGTATATATTCTTGATGTTTCATGCCTGAGCAACCTTGTGCCTGCCATGTGCCCTTTTATACCTAATATATATAGCATTAACAAAAAACTAAAATTATATAGACTCTTTTGCTTCCATGGAGAATTCACTAATTTTGCATCATTGTACAATTATCCACTTCTGTTACCTATTGATATATTGGACATGTTACAGTGTGAAGGTAATGGTTTCCTTATGGCCTCAACTTCCCATATTCAGATGCACTGTTAGGAAAGTTCAAGGACAAGAAGCCATGGGTCATGTAACTGGCAACGAATTGAACATTAAAGCGATGATACCTATTATTGTCAGAGAGTCTGACTGAGGGTTTTAGTTACAGATGTGATGACCAGGAAGACTAAGAAGCACCTCCTACTCACATTGACAAATTCAAAATGCCATGTTTCAAAATTGTATTGATATGTGGACAAGTGGGTGACATTTACAGACATTATTTTCAGTTTTGCATCCTAATTAGATTCAGTGACTGTTGTCCTTCAAAGGCTTTGCATGCTAAAGGATTGAGTTATGGTAGCAAGTATGTGTCTACATTCTCAGATCTCAGTTCACAGAGTGGGAGACCTCCTCAGGCCCCTGCCCAGCAGGCAGAGGGGGTATGCTCATGAGTCATGTGTGTGAATACTGATTGGTGGCCTGTGTCACCCTCACAGGATAGGGAAGTGCTCAACAAAGCACCACCACAACATCACTGCAGCACAAGCTAAACCTCTTGAGTCTGGTCACTTGAGCCTTTCAATGAATAGTTGCAGATTTGTGTGAAGAAGTGTTTCCTGTTGCAAAGCAGGTTGGTGTAAGGTCAAACAGTTAAAATGAATTATGCTATTCTTGATCAACGTTTTCTCTAACAAATAAAGCAGGATTCCATTTTAACTATAACATGCCTGCAATTCCAGCACAATGTTCCTTTAAATCCTTACTCCTGCCTATTTTTCTTCTTTTCATAAAGGAATAGACTAGTACTTTATTCATTGTAAAGTGGGATTAACACATAGAGACTAATATACCTGAGACAGGTGAATTTCACACCTTCCCCCTAGTCTCAGACAGTTCCCTTTTTGGTACAAAATTCTCATGGCAAAGTGCTTCTACCAGTTTAAAGGAGAAATGGCGAATTTGACTCACATGAAAGGACACACCTCTTACATGGTCTCAGAATACTTTGAGTGAACATTCACTCTGGGATTCAAGTACCCTTGAGGTGAATGGTATGAAAAACATGTGACTCTGCATGTTGGTCTCCTATTGGCTAAACTCATAGTCGGTCCATTTGTCTCACCAAAAGCCCTAATTCTTTAGTTGAAGGTGAGAGGCTTATCAGTTGGCCACCAGTCTTATTACACAATGCGGTCTGAGTATGCTAGGTGGCATGATAGTTCAGCTCTCACTCCTAATTACAAACAGATTCCAATCCGACTTAACATGACATTTGCAGTTGATCTTAACCAGTTTTTAAGTTGTGACAAGAAGTTGAAGACCATAGGACATGTTACAAAATAATGTATAATGGTGTCCTAATGTTATGAAATCTACAGATAGAATAATTTTATATTGTTCTCTTACATAATTGTAGCAGTCGCTGGGATAGATTAGTCTTCTTGGCTAAAATGATCTAGCTAGCCCATCATCAGTTAAAAGCTACTCCGCACAGCCAGGGATTGACATGCTGCACCCTCTAATGAGAAAGGAACAAACCACCATTCAATATCCCGGAATTCTCTACATAAGTATACATTCTTTGTGAATATTTCATAATGGAGAGATTGTAATTTAGTTTCCCTTGTGGTTTTATAGAAGGTTTCTCAGTAGATTCCATCTTGTTGGGGGTGGAACATAATGATAGAAGCTGAGAAAACCATTGTGGCACACTGAGCAATTAAGTGCCAGTATAAAATCACAGGGGATATGATTGATTAGAAATTCCCCTGTATATATACCAGAATCATTCAGTATGAATCCTGCTTTATGTAATGACTAGGTCTGTCGCCTCAGCCCTTCACCACAAGGAGCAGGAAAGATGTCTCTTACATCACCACAAATTATTAATATCTCTTCAGGTTGGTTTGCTGATAGACGAAATAGGTGATGATGGGCCTTTTCTTATCTATTCCAACCACTAAGGGGTTCTAGACATTTATTTCATAACAGAGATGCCCCTACCAACCACCATGTCACCTGTGGGCACATTTAGAGCTAAATGTGGATTTATGGTACATTATTTGTAATGTTGCCCATATACTTGATATCTGCAAAATATAAACATAAAAAATGAAGAAAAGGTCTACACTTTACAAGATGTGAAATGCCATGCCTTACATGCTATGCCAACAAGTCTGTACTTGTCTGACATACCTAGATGGCTAGGATGGTCTTGGTGCCAGTCGAGTGTCACCTATACCGCTTTTCTGAATCATGTGACCATGGGCTTAAACACACTTCTCAGAGGTGCTCTCACTCACAAACCTCAGTCATGTATACCAGTTTCAACTTCTACACCCTGAGAATAGTCATACCTATCCCTACAATAACCAGTTAAAGTTCTTAAGATCTGAATCAGGTGGGAGGACAGAAAACAGGCTACCAAGCTCCAGCTTTCATCTTTGATTAGATGGTTAATACAATTCTCTGCATGTATCTTGCACTCAAGATAACTAACAACCCAATTATTTGCTACTCTCTGCCACCATCACTGTGACATCATATACATGAACTGGTTGCACTATTGGGCCCATGTAGCTTAGTGCAATCAGACATGTCTAAGAATGATGCTGTTCATGCCTCCTTGTAAGGGAAGCGGTCTGATTGACCTGAGATGGTCTGGACTCTCACATATGCAGTTCCAAACCCTGCTGGGACATTCTTCCCCTAGTCATTGCCAGTCATCTGCTCATAGCAGAAAAACACAAGAAGGATTAGTATATTGCTGTGTGCCTGCAACAACTGACATTCAGCTGTCTTACTTGACTCCGACATAGCCCTTGGTGTAGGCACTTTTCCTAGTGCCAGGTCCAGCTGGCCTTTGTTGGATTAATTGTTTTGAACATAAACTGTCATTCTTTATTCAAGGCATGGATTCCATATTAGACAATAAGAACTCAAAGCAAGCTCTTCCCCTTCCACCACCTGTAACAATGCTTAGCAGGCCGTGGCACCCTGACAACTCCCACTTTGCTGGGTGCCTGTCTTGGACCCTGACAATCACCAACTCTGACAGTTTCCGAGCACCATAACAAATCTGTATGGTATGAGATCCAGGATATGTGACCACAGTGGAAGCCTCTGCAATTTTCTCTTCTCAACTTTCTGCCATTCTCCAGGATGCTTTAATCCACTTAGATCACATGACAAGACACACTCTGACCATTAAGACTGGACTCGTTCATTAGCTGTACAACAAAAAGGCATATCCAAAGTCCAACTATTCAAGACTTGGGCTTCTGCCTCTTCTCCTCCCTGACCCTTGCGTTTGATTGCCAGGCAGGCTTAGCTGAACTTTCTATGTAAAATGTATATTTCTTACGATTGATTGTTGCAACCCAGGGTATACCTTTTAGAGTCCTTATAGTGTTAGACTTGAAAGTTGGTTTAAATAAACTAGCTGGGACCCAATTTGTAAATTCTGAGCAGTGTAGCCTTTATTAGAAGAACTTTCTGGAGAAAGGAACTAGATAGCCTTACTAGTGTCAAGTGGTCAGTAGTTATGGGTGTGTCTGTAAACCATTCTATCCACAGTTTAAAGGGGTTATGAAGAACAATCAAATAATCAAGTGACTCAAATAAAATTTGCCGAACAAATGCAGTTTTCCACCCCCAGCCAGAATGCAAAATCAGCCTGGGAATCAAAAGTTTTGATCTAATCTATCCACAGTTTAAACCTCTGCTCTGTTTGTCTGGTTGACATTGGTGGAGTAGTGGTTGGAATTCACAGTCTGAGATGGTGTAATACTGACTACTTGGTGGTGATTGGCTTGCAAGTTGCTGGAGGAAAGCCGATTTATTATGTACCCATGCATGAACCTGATGCGAAAAACTACGGAAGGCAGCATTTAAATACCAACCATATAAATACACAATTAAATCCTGTAAAAGTTGTTAATACATTAATAAATATGAGACATCAAGGCACAACATTGGAAATGTAAATAAAATGCACAGGGACATAAACGGCCGATAGTTGGCGAAACAACAGCCGGCTTGCAGAATGTAAACAACCGATAACGTCACAACGTCCTCAAGGAGAGTGACATCCGAGGGTTATAGCAGTGATTAGGAAGCACAAGGACCATGAAAGATATGCTGTAAGAGTGAATGGTAGCTATGACATCACAGTAACTCCAGCCATACTTTCAGTTTAAGAGCAACATCATAGTGGAAACAACAGTACGTGTATCAGTATATGATGCTTTGCCCAGCAAACTTGACAGTGGCCTTCTGGTAAATATTAACCTATTTCGACAATTTTAAAGGGTATATAATAAAAATAATACAGCCTAGGCTTCATTGGACGTTGTGTGGTACTCGGTTCTCATCCATATGGTAAGGCATGCACTTGCAGATCAGGACTAGAACCTCAGACTGGTACCATAGACCTATTAGCCTTGACGTCATTATAGGGATTTCCCTGCTATCACATGGCATTTAAGTGCCAAACAAGTCCAAACTCTGCAAAGCGCTGCATTCATGCAGTGCCCTAGTGAGTGCGGTTGTGTCTTATGATGAATGTTTCTAGTGGTAAACCAGCAATAATAAAGTAAGTTAAGAACATATTTGACAGGAAATATGTTTTAGAACTGATCTGTGGCCGGAAGATTGGTATGACTGCTGGCAGGACTAAAGCCAGACTCTAATTTTGTTTCATAACATTGCTGCCAACCTTGCAGTCAAATCTCAATAGCTTTGTCAAGTTGTCCCTAGAATATTTGAAAGTGTGACAAAAGTAATTGTACAGTCAGGAGAAAGTTATTGTGTTGATAACCTTATTTGAATACCAAACTACAGTTAAATAATATGCAGAACTAGATAATTTGAGATGTTTTGGTTCGCTGATCACTGCACTCAGTGAAGGGATATTCCAATGTTTGGCACCAGAGCGTAGGGAAAGCCCACTCTGGGCAGGTATAATGACGGCACACAAATGCAGACTATCCAACATCCACAAAGCCTTAGCCAGTATTCTCCTAGCAGTGAAGGTCAAGTGCACCTTAGGCATGACTTTGACCCAGCATTTCAGGTAATTTCACTGCCCATGCTGACCTGGTCAGCATCAATGTTCTTGAAATGTGGCAAATTCTGAGTACCATGGGGCACTAGTCAGAAAAAGACATTTTCACAATCTCTGATAACAGCCAGCTTTCAGATCACTTTCATAACAGTGACTCTGGTTGTTTGCAGGAGCTGTTTTGGGAAACAGTGACACTCAACTCCAGGTTGTCCTCACGTTAGTATATATGAAGCTAGGTCAATGATATGTACAACAGCCTAAGCCCAATTAGCAGAAGACACAACTAGGAAATATCACTGCAAGGATCTGCTAACCTTGAGTTATGCTAGCTGCTGTATACTATCCAGTTCTTTCAAACAAGGGAGAATTTGACTTCCTGTGATGAATCATCTAGCCTCTTGTTGCCAAATCCATACTTGTTTGGACAAGTTTGTTTATACATTGACTACTCATCTGTAGCCATGCAGTTGCTTTTAGTGAAGAATTATCAATCTGATTTTTTTTCACGTTTCATAGTATGCCAGCCATTGACTATGAGGACTGAAGTATAAATACACAATATTGACTGGTTTCAGATGCAAGCGGCCGTATACTCCTAGGAGTTGATGCATAGTAATATCCAAGTGTATGCGAGGATATTGCGGAGAGTCAACTCCGAGGAGCATACAACCGCTTTTATCTGAAACCAGTCTATATTGTATTTATTATCCACCTTTTCTGGGAAAGTGGCATGTCAAAATCAGTTCATTTTAATTATGCACTATGTTTTTGTATGCACTATTTTTCTGTATGTGCCACCCGGAGCATACAACATATCTGTATGCTCCGGGTATGTCTATACAAACTCTCTTTGTGTTTTCCATGGACACTTTGTATTAGGTGGATAATAAAGCTCACTACACTGTGTGTGTGTAGGGAGAGGGGTGCAGTTATCAGTGCGTCTTGGGCAGATGTACAGAAAAGTCTGGACATTTTGCTGTAGTGACAGCAGTTTCCTTATCACGCTGACACAGTTGTATATCTAAAGTCATTATTTATATCCATGCAATACTTCTTGAACTACCTTAAGTTCCTCGTAGTCCTATGGGATTATTCAATTAAACGGCCACCCCTATCAGATACAATCTTACTCTTAATTGGAGGAGACAAACACACCTTATTATAGATATTACGTGATAGCTGCCAGTGGTATTCGGCTTGACATATCCCACCAATAGACTGGAAATTACAACATCAAATATTGGGAGCGGCCCGCCTGAAGCTGTCAGCGTCTGTGTTATTTCACTCACAAAGCGATCATATCTGGATTTAGGTGAGTTTTCACATATTTCCTGATGTTCTATGGCGTTTAACAGGCATACAGTTAGAACAAGTTATATTCTCATGGTCGTTATAAATCATATTTCTGATACGAAGCCTAAAGCATGCGATCCACTAAGAGTGAGTTAGAGCAGAATGATGACCATGTGGAGAAATTGTGGACATCGGCTTCCCAAATCGCTCATCGGCTGGGACAATCTGCCTGGTGGATCAGCATATCGGCCGCAATCGACGGGAATCGGCCGGCCCGGCCCATTGAAAATGCTTTCACCTGCATCCGAGCAGTTATCACCTCTGGCTGGCTGGCCCTGTAAAAACCAGCCGGCTGGTGGCCTCTAGCCGTCTCTGAGCGTCGATTTGGTGGATCATGTGCTTAAGGCAGAGGCAGTGGGTTAGGTTGTCTTAGTTTAACACTATCAACAAAGATGCCGCCCGGATAACAATGGGATTCTACCACTTGGCGGCGGGCCAATATATACTTCCGGCCTAGATCTGGGACAGCGTAACATAGTAGGCTTAGAAAAATTTGTTTTATCGAATTGGTGATGAATAACAATAAAAGATATGGACACTGTTGTCTCCCTATGTCTATTTCCGAACTTCTCTGAGGATTTGGTTTGGTATATATTAAAAATGAATCAGAAAGTCCAGAAACAAATGTGGGTCACTGGATAACATTACAAAAAACCCAAATGGCACCCACAAGCGTACAGACGCTGGCGAGTATCTTATGTCTTAGAACCTGGGCCGTGTTTTTCAGTCGAGACGATCTCAAGTTGAGACCATTTGAAAGGCAGACTGTTTTTCAGTCAAGACGATCTCTAGGGATCTCAGCCTGAGACTGAGATGCGACCGTATTGGGTGATTTTAGTGTATTTCAGTTATGATGATGTCAAGGGATCTCAAGTGAAATGATTTCCCAAACAGACTCAACTGAGACCAGTTGATACTTGTCATAACTATTGTTTTCAGGTTCCAAAACTTATTCAAATTAGAAAATACTTAGAGAGAAGGTTACTAATAATCTGACATACCTATATCCAAAATTTAATAGTTTTTCTGTGGTTATTAGACCATGATAAACATTTGTATGAAAAAATGCAGGCACTGCACCACTTAGGCAGCTTGTGTATAACCTACTGCAATACTCGGTTTTATTTGCCAAGGTCACTCCATATTTATACATAACAACACCCATTCAAAAAGTAAAACATGTCTCACTTATGGAATTCTTAACAGAAAATTATGAAATTTTAGGATTGGATCACAAGGACATGGACAATTATTCGCTGTAAATATGGTCTAATTGAAATAAGTATAAGTGTATCAAATCAATAATTTCAAATTGCAGAATCTTGTACCTGGCAGGAAAGATCAGTAGGGATCTCAGGCGATGATAGGCGATTTACATGCTGTTCTAGACTGAAGCTGGCATCTGGCAGGAAAATCAGTATAGAATCTGAAATCATTCTATACAGATCGCTAGGAATCTCAAGTTAAGATCGTTTAGGGGCGATCAGCGTGAGATCCGCTCTAGCGCACTGAGACCACCTCTGAAAAACACCTGCAGCCATTGATTTCCCAAATGGTATCAGGATCGCTCACAGATCTCAGCAGATCTCAGCTTGAGATCATCTTAACTGAAAAACAGGGCCCCTGGAATTATCTATTGGATTATTTGAATACCAGCTGAGTACGACCATAATATATATGTTCCCTATGTCTGTGGGTGGTTATTATGGAGAAATACCCAGCAGATCAATGTGTATGGACAGGCCTAAGTTGATACGTCCATCACAGAAGAAGTGTGTCAGTGGTTCACCTTGGCAAACCTCTGGGCTTTGAAAATGCATTTTCGAGCAGTGTAACTTTGTTGGTGTACAATCCATAGGAAAGACATTGACATTATCAATTATCACCCTGGGAATATTCTTCAAGTCTTCACGATTCTGGCAGTGTCAGGTTTATTCACATAGACGCCAGATAACGGAAGAAAATAGATTTTACCTTCGTGCAGAACCTATCGAGATTCTCCTCAGTGTTGTGTCAATGGGGCTGATATTAGGAGAAAACGCCCTTACTGTGGCCGAACTATGTCTTAGTTTGAGGTCACCTGTGTCGGACGTTCACCCCGACGCCTTAGGCAATTTAAATGGTGTCAGGTGAGAGCTGCACGTTAGTTACCTCAACGATTGGTCATTAGGAACCTGTAGTTGTTACGGGGGACATGTATCGCGAGTTTAAAGTCGTGATCCGACGTCGTTCGCCATGTTGTTTTTGGTCGCGATGATGTCGAATATGCACGCCTAGCGCGGTGCGGCGAGTTAGTTACATACACGTTAGAATCTTGCAGTACAACGAAGCGCACCATAGTGGGCTGGAGTCGCAATATACTACACCCCCACGAGCGGGTAGTATTTCACTGACGTTCGGCTACAGGTATGTAATAATACAAAAGACGAGTTGTTTATAGCCATCACCTCGCTCAAGGTTTGGTCGATTTACCACTACAAGACGTTATGACATCGCCATTGGGTTATGCTAGAAGAAACTGAAGCTTGGTGAGTTTTTCCTGTGTGATATCTATGTGATTATATTAATTTTTGGATCTGTGCGATTCAATTCAACCATGGGGCCGTTCATATTTCGGCTTGCTTCAACATGGAGTCAAGTGAGCGAATTGGGTTAATATCACAGACTTTTCAACTTTTTGTCATTTACCAAATCATTTTGTATGGGCTTTTATCATTATATAAACGAACAGGGACTTACATAGGAGCAAAGCCAACACTTTGAGGTTTGTTCCAGTATAAATATTAAGCAGTTTAAACGTGTGAAAGTAGTATTTAATGAATTAAACAAATTGTCAACGAACCGCGCACTAGACTCGGACTCAGTGGGCTATGACAGTGGATGTAGATGAGCTAGGAAATCATATCGGACAATGTTTTGGCATTTAATATTTGAGCAGTGACTTAAACGAGGATATCCCCCACACTCCTAGCTTTCTTCCCTTACATTATTGTCCAGTTTCGACAAGTAGAATTTGTGATATATTAATCAGAACACGGTCCTTACGCATGAATATTTTGACTTGCTTCAACCTGGCATCTACTGTGGAGAGGGGTTATCAAGGAGTCGTAAACGAAATAGGTTGATTTGAAAATCGTTTTGTACAGGCATTATTTACACGATCAGGGACGTAGACGGGAGTGAACCCAATACTTTGAGGATTGTTCTAATATAAGTATTGAGCAGTTTAAACGTGTAAAAGTAATATTAAATGAATCAAACAAATTGTCATCGAACTGCACATTTGACTCAGTGGAGGGAAGAGATGCTGGCTATGACAGCGGATGTAGGCGAGCTAGGAAATCATATCGGACGAGGTTTTGGCATTTAAATTTGATCAGTGACTTATACAAGGATATTACCCACACTCTAAGGTTTGTTCCTGTATAATAATTTCCAGTATTGACGAGTATTAACTTGATGATCTAATTTCACCGTTGGGCATTCCGCAGTTCATATTTTGGCTTGCTTCAACATAGCGTCTACTGTGGAGAGGGGTTGACAGAGGCCTGAGAGGGAACGATGTCTTTTTCAAAATCATTTTGTACGGGGTTCAAACATTATATAGAAGATCAGGGAGGTGGATGTGGGTGAACCCAAGATTCTAAAGTTTGTTCCCTAATAAATGTTGAGCAGTTTAAACGTATGAAAGCAATATTAAATGAATTAAACAAAAATTTTCATCAAACCGCACACTCGACTCAGTAGTGGGGTTGAGACACCGAATATGACAGTGGATCTGGGCGAGTTAGGAAATCATATCTCACAAGGGTTTAACATTAAATATATGAACAGTGACTTATACAAGGATATTCCTCACACTCTAAGGTTTGTTCCCATACAATATTGTCCAGTTTGGACCAGTGTTCACTCTTTGATTGAATATCCATTTTGGGCCTTTCTTGGTGAATATATTGACTTGCTTCAACATATGGCATCTACTGTGGAGAGAGGTTATCACAGAGTTGTCAAGCGTAAGATGTCATTTTCAAAATCATTTTGTATGGGCTTTTAACTTTAGATAAATGAACAGGGAGGTAGATGGGAGAAATCCCAAGATTCTTAAGTTTGTTCCCATATGAATATCAAGCAGTTTTTGAAACGTCTGAAAGTAATATTAAATGAATTAAACAAATTGTCATCGAACTGCGTATTTGACTCAGTGGTGGGTTGGAGAAGCGGTGTAGCTGGATATGACAACATATGTAGGCGAGTTAGGAAATCTCACAAGGTCGTAACATTTAATATTTGAGCAGTGACTTATACGGGAATATTCCCCACAGTCTCAGGTTTCTACCCATATAATATTCTTGGTGAATGTTTTGGCTGTCTTCAACATTGGCGTCCACTGTGGAGAGGGGTTTTCACAGAGTTGTCAAGCATAAAATGTCTTTTTCAAAATCATTTCGTATGGAATAATAACATTAGATAAATGAACAGGGAGGTAGATAGGAACAAAGCCAAGACTCTGAGGTTTGTTCCAGTATAAATATTAATCAGTTGAAATGTGTGGAAGTATTAGAAAATAAATTAAACATATTGTCATTGAACCACGCATTCCACTACGCTTAGTGGTGGGGCGGGGGGGAGCCGACTATGACAGCGGATCTAGGCGAGTTAGAAAATCAATTCGTACGGGCTTTTAACATTAAATGAACGAGCAGTGACTTACACGAGGATTTTCCAGGTCTGTTTCCGTATAATATTGTCCAGTTTGGACAAGTAGAAATTTCAATATATTAATCAGAACCTAGGCCTAACGTGGTGAATGTTTTGACTTGCTTTAACATGGCGTCTTCTGTGGAGAGGGGTTATCACAGATGTGTCCAACGTAAGATGTCTTTTTCAAAAGCATTTCGTATGGGCTTTTACCATTAGATAAACGAACAGGGAGGTAGATAGGAGCAAAGCCACAACTCTGAGGTTCATTTCAGTATATATATTAATAATAAATAAATCAATATGACCATCGAACCACACACTACGCTAAATGGTGGGGAGGGACGCCGACTATGACAAGCAAATCTAGTCGAGTTAGAAAATCATATTGCACAAGGATTTAACATTCAATATATCAGAAGTGACTTATATGGGAATATTCTCCACACTCTGAGGTTTGTTCCCATTTAATATTGTCCAGTTTAGAGGAGTACAGAATTTGAAATATCAATCGGAAATAGACCCCCGACAGTCCAAACCCTCCATGTTGGCGGATTGGAGTGGCGATTCTGCCATTTGTCTTGCCTTGTTTGTATTTCCCGCATTTATTTGATTACAAGATCATGTGACCATCCTTTTGTCTCATTTCCGATACATATTTATCAATAACCATGTCATCCCTATATTCTGTGAAAATTCCATGTTTATTCTTCCATTATTTCTGTATTTATAGTCTGTTTTCATAAATCTTGCCTCCAGGCATCACCCGATCTGGACTGGTGATGCCTCCAGGCATCACCCTCCGCGAATGGGTTAATATGTAATATAATGTAATATAATGTAATAATAATGTTAAAATGCGAATGGTTAATATGTAAATGGCATTTGGGATGGATGTGGTTTCAGAAATCATTTGTAACATTATGAATCAAGCTATAAAACATTTGAATGGGAACTTTCAGCTCAACCGGATCTTTTTTCATAGTAGCTAAATTTCCGGTCATTGATTGGTCAATACTTTGTTTATGTGATAATAATTCTCTATGCCACTAGTGGCATATAAAACTCTGTATGCTAATCAGAGCGGCATATGGAAACTCAATGTTAAGCCTATGGATTTTTACTTTATGCTAGCATAAATTTTAATATCAGATGATGCATGCATACAATATATATGGGGGAATATATATATGCAGGAATCTTATAAACACTTTCAAATAAAGACTGAGTATGCAGGAGAAGACCAGTAATCTTCTAGACCAGTGTGTCTCTACTGTGTCTTTCTTGGATTCACTGCTTGCTTTATTGTGTCATTCACTCAGTGGATGTAACTCCAACCCAGTGATGTCCAAAAATGTCCAAAAAACGAAAACAAGAACAAAGTAGTAAAAATAAGTATATGTCAAGACTATATAAAGCTCCGAATACTACTTGCCAGCTTTGATAGAGGACAGCCTTACAATGGTGGGTCTGACAAATATAAATGAAGTGAACTAGGGTAAACGGAAATATGCAGATTACCACTGAAAAGGAAGCCATAGCAAGAGATATCAGAATCAATTAATAACAATTTACAATGACCTTATATACATTATAACTTAAGAATGTATCGGAGGTAGCATTTATGGATATTAGCAGTTTAGTTATGGAGTGTCAGATAGCATATAGTTCTCTCTTGGATTTAAAAAGTTGTTTAAGCTTGTAAGAAAATCCTTGTTTTGAATGAACTGTGGTTAGACCCACATGATTCAAAATTAAAGAAATAGCTTATAACAATTGTGAAAAAGTGGATTGATTTTATCAACTTTTCCAAAATAATTGGTATGTATCAGTAAACTTTCCTCTTCATTTCTTTTATCATTTTGTTTCTTTGAACAAACCCTATAAGAGTGGATGCCAGCTGCAGGTTAACAGAATATTTAAATTCATGTATATCAATTAAGCAGATTTTCTGATGATTTGTTTAGAGTAAACATATACAAATCAAATAGGGGAAAACTACTTTAAGAAGCTGATTAGTTATGAACAATCTATGTTGGTAATGGTGATATGGTATGAAGAAGACAAAGGTTTCAGTGATTGTGTAAAAGGTAGGGTTAAAGATCTCTTAGATAAGGAAAAAGCCGAAAATGCTTGGTGGCAGTAGTGAGCCAGCCTGAGGCCCCAAAAACATCATGCTTAACCTAATACTGTAAAATGAAGAGAGTAAAGATGGCTGGGTGAATAAAATATATGTTTTCTATACCGATGTATATATAATTCTTGAGAATGAATGAAAATGTCTTTCAACATTTGATACAACTGGGATTGAGGCATGAAGGGTAGGAAACATAAATTTGATATGTGATGTGTGTGAAATAAAGTTAACCCATTTCCTCTTGGTGATGCCTGGAGGCATCACCAGTCCAGATCGGGTGATGCCCGTAGGTATCATTTCTGAGAGCTTAAAGTGCACCAGTCCTAAGACAAATTATTGCTGTGTCTCATTGTAGATCTTAAATACCATTTCTGGAGGTGTTCCAATATGAAAGATCTCAAAATGTAGGATAAAATTACTTCATGAATTGAAATTAAAGCTGGGGTGGTAGGAAATGGTCATATTACTCTCTGTGTATCATAAGGTAAATATTAATGTGTGGGTCTTGTAGTCAACATTGTGTATTCCAAGTTGGGGAAGTGGGAATTTTCCAGGACTGAACACTGTCATTTAATCTTTTCATGATATTATCCATTCCAAATCTACAACCAGTTCATGAGAAATATGATATTCAATATTTTAATGATAAACTGGGCAATCAGTTAATTCTTTTCTCAGTCTGAAAATGTAAGTGAGTCATGTGATAAGTTTAAGTGTATATGTATTTATATATTGGGTATAGACATCTTATGCATCTAATTAACTACCTTGAATGACAGATGTAGCGGTTGCAGCTGTGTCTCTCAGCTTTGGATTGTATTTGCATTCAATGTGGCTTACTTGCAAACCTATGCGTTAGTTACTCCCTTAGATTGGTTTGTATAAGCCTCAAGCTATATGTTTGAGCTGTATGTTAGAGCTCCTTCCCCACCAAGACTCAAGATATAGGTCCACATCCACAAACAAACAAAGGCAAGGTTTTAGATAAAAGAGAATATGGAAAACAGACACAGTGTAAGCAAAAAGGGAGAGCTGAGCTGAATCCCTAAATGTTCATTGATGCCGCTGGTTGTAAGGGCAACTCAGGTAACACACAGGGGAGCTGTCCCAGCCATATGATATCACTGCCCCATCTCATCCACTGAGATAGTACAGTAGTCGGCACTCTCCTTCTCCTGGGAAAGGCTCAGACCCCTCCTTCTGCCTTTATCGAGGAATTAACCTTGTTTAAAGGCAGGTTACATTATACAGGCAAACATTTGGTTCGTCTGTGCTACTCAACAGTGATGTCCAGTGATGTGAGTAAATATTTTATCAAATCAAATTCTTTGAACCATCAACTTATGCAGTGGTGTCATCTGCATAAATACAAGTTTTACTGCATAAATCCAAATTTTACATTTTACTTGCTTCATAATTTCCACCTAATGTTTAAAATCAGAATGAGAAAGTGTCCAAGACCTAGTGTAGCAGATCAAAGGAGAGAAGTTATTAAAGACATGTTACAGTGTAAACATGTACCAGGTTACCATTGGCAATGATTTGAAAAACTTCATTATTGTGCTTTATCAACAGATAATCTCTATATAAAGGATGTCTCAATGCTTGAGATGTTCATGTTATTGAAATATCACAAAGTGCTTGAACCATCAAAGCCAACTGTACACAGCCAAACAGCACTGGGTTGTGGCCTCTATCCAACCTAAAGACACAGTGTCTACCTTGTTACAATAAATGCCAATATGACAAGTCACCACCACGTCAGCATCACAGGGTTAATCTCTTAGCTTTATGATGTTTTTGAATCACTTTAGGGGAGACTAGAATCCACAAACTACCAGCCCACCCACCTGATGTTTGAAAGCAGCTGGCCTCATGTGTGGGTGAGGCTGACCGTCTTCTATCACAATTCTTATAAATGTGCCTGATCCTCACACCTTAGTGAAGGCTATCAGTTGTGCAATTGATCCCCATCAACCAATATTTCTGTTCCCATTGAGATACCAAAAGAATATTAAAAGTATTTTAAATATGCTATAGAACAAAACAAGTATTTTTAAATCATGTCTCTATTCATATTATCAGCTGAGATATTGAAGGTGAAAGATACCTGCCAGGCTCATTCTGGGGCCATATTTGGTAATGCTTGCAATCTCTGTCAATTGATCAACTATTTCTTTTTTAATTCAAAAAGCCATTTCTGGCTTGGGAGCCAGTTTCTCCAATGAACACAGGAATATATAAGTATTTAGGATATAATATAGTTTATAGGTACTCTATTGATATGTAGAGCCATGTTTAGTCCACATGGTAGCCACCCTACCCTGGTTGGGCTGTAAATTGATGAAGCATGTGGCGAGGCGTGCTGTGAGCAGCTTTGGTGTAGTCAGTACAGTGATTTTTAACAGACTAGGTAGTGGCTCCATGGGAACAGAGGGAATATCTACGTAGGCACTGTCAATGATGGATATGTTAACCAATGTGACAATGTGTTTTATAATCTGCAAAATATACCTGTGCAAAGAATGACTGTTGGGCTGTAAGGTGAGACTTTAACTTCTCTTTAAAAATCAGTGCTGGTGATGTTTGGTGCATTTGATAAAAGTTAGTAGTGGTGCATCCATGAAGCTTTAAAAGGGTTTTCTGCTCATATTCTTTTTGTTTATGCATCTTTGCTCTTTACTTTTGAACTCTTCTAATTAGTCAGCAGGAAAAGGCTATAATCAGTGACTCCATATCCTTATCCAGGGCCAGTCTAAGAAACCTGCACAGTGGTTTCTATAAGCCCAGGCTATATCAAGAGTGAACAGGCAAGCTCCTGATCTATACTGGTGAGCTCACCGATGAAGGCCTCAACTTTGTGAAAAATATGGCTTCTGATATTCTCTTTCCATTTTTCCACTTGAACTAACCATCTGTGTTTGAGTTGTGGGTTGCATCTAGGGTTGTTATGACGGGCACTTCTTCCACTCTTCTTTGTGGCCAGGATCTTCAGGTATTAGTATGGAGGTGGAGTAATTCAATTATCACCTTCAGACATTGCTGCCCCATCATCCTGGTGGCTCACACTTTTTATGAGCACCTTGGCAGGTATACCTCAGTCACCTGTGCCTCAGGAGTCTCTTGCACTGCTCTGTTCAAAGCATGAGATTATTCATGCATCATGCTTGACAGGTAGCCACAAAGTCCTAAACCAAGTACATTAACCTGATGCCATGTAACTGACAGCCACTACGACACTCAGTCAGAACACACTGGAGCCAGCATCTCTCTCATCATCTGCAGAGAGCTTCCTTTGCCTCCCACAATATAACAGCGTGCTCAGTCATCCTTGGGGAGACGAAGTCAAGTGACACACAAAGGGTGACACCCTAAGGGCCATAACATTCTACTAATTGTGCATCTAATTATTGTTAGAGTCTTTCCAGGCCCAGATTATTCAAATGTAACTTAATACCAAAGCTTAGCGATTTTAATGAAATCCTAATGAATACTGAGGTTTTTTTCCCTTATCTACCATTGCTTCTATATGGCCAAAGTATCATGCCAGATGAAAAGTCCATTCTAGTAATATCTTTAAACATCATTCACCATGGGTCAATTATCAAATGCTTAGCTAATATATAGCATTAATGGTGATATATTTCTCTACTATGATAACATGGAAACCATTTTCATGCACTTATGCCAACACATGGATGGGATCATAACAGTGACCATTCTATAGTTATATGACAAGTAATGGAATAATGTTAAATTTGATGTATCAACATATCTGAGACCCTTCAGAGATGTATTGTGGTGGAGTGCAGCAGCAAGACACTTTGCTCCTTCATCAGTGATTTTGCCAGAAGATGTTCCCCAAACTCTTGGACCGATGCTGTATGATTCATGCAAGAGAATCAGAGTTTTCAAATGTAATTCAGCAACACAACTCAAAAATTCTTCACTAGAACTTTACATCCTGAGGTTTCATCCCTTGAGCACCTTTGGAATGTTCATCAATCTCTACAGAAGATTATAATTCTGATAATCTTTCAAAATACATTACTGTAGATGTTCTCAGCAAGAAGCTGTGCACCAGGTATTATCCTTGGACCACTATTATTTAAATGTTTCATAAATGACTTAAAGGCCTTGACATTTCATAACAAACACCTACTCTATAATTATGACCATGTATGGTAATGACCAGGACCCCATAGCAGTAGGAAATAGATGTGCATGTATTGGAGTAATGGTGCAATGAGAATAATATGTTAATGAACAGGAAACAAAAGATATTATGCTTAATCAGATCAATTTCATAATTACACTGCTTTCAGCAACAATGACCAAAATGTGTTTCACAAACAATCAAAGATTCTATATAAAAAAGGGCCATAATACACAAATTATTGATTGGTCGCCCCCATTTTGCCTATAGCATGTGGATGATGCTAGTGAAGTTACAACTACTACAAAACAGGGGACTTTTTGCACCCAAACTACACCAATGGAAATATCTTTAAACGATTTGCACACAAGCTGAATTGTAGATAAATTACTTTATAGCAGATTTGTGGCAGATTGCAGTACTCTTTTTATTGAAATAGAAACATAGCAATAATCATAATATCCCTCAGCCAACTTCACCATGAGCCATTTATCAAATACATGTCTATATATTGGTTCCTAACTAATCCATCCTTTTCTATCATTATGTATGACACTTTACCCATATTCTTCCAACTATTGCAAACCATAGATATGTTTTGATGGTCACGGTTGTTATGAATGCTAGTCAAATTAATCTCTTGTTTCTTATATAATACTCCACTTATCCACCTCAAATGACCTTTATACCCTTAGGAATGTGTTTTTCAGCTTAACCTTGTGAAATCAATAGGCACAGCTCAATTTAGGACATATTGAGTAGATATCAAGAACAAATTTTGTTATAGAGGTCGAGATGGTGCGAATGAGTCAGTAAAAATCAGTAGTCAGTCTTTTCCATATTGGGGAGTTTCTTCTTCTTTTAACCCGACTACAATAACTGGCGAAAGTTAAAAAGCGTAGTTTTTTTTCTAAATGGTCATAGATCAAAAATGTTCCAAATACATCAACACAAGTCTATGAGATTAAGCATGCCAGTCATGTTTGAGGAAACACAGTCAAACAGCACCTCAAGGGTCCCTGAAGGGCTTTATCCTACAAATCAGACTTTCATTACCTGATCTTTTATGAGACAAACAGTCATCATGTCTCTTACTTTACTGTATAGAGAGGTTAAGAAGATATTCTGGTAAAAAGAATCATGTATTATGACATTTTGGCAGTGAGAACTCTGTCATATATGAAGCTGAATGCTTATCTGATATATAAGGTATATAATCACATACTCATACTTAGTATTGTAATCTGTAACAACATGGATGAAGACACTGCTTTCAAGTTAAACTTTGATAATTTAGGAGTTCCCTTGGCCCAGCTTGCTGACTTCAGGATGTTTATCTAATGGGACTTTTACTTTACTAGTGGCATTTGTAAATGCATGACTCAAAATGTAAAAAGTCTATTTGATACCATCTTCCATCTGGACACCCCACAGTATCTACATTCAGACTTTTTTCAACACCAATACTATCTATTTCAGTAAAGTAAATAGACGGCTCTTCTGTATTATAAAAGGCAAATTTTACATTTCTTTTGGTTTAAAGACTTTTATTTCACTTCTGTTGTAGTAATAGTTCTTCAAGTGAAGATAAGGCATTGTACATCAATAATACATTCTCGTATGGGTAATAAACAGATGAAGTTGATGAGGGGGGTTAGTAAAGATGGCAGTCATTCTGCCAGTGACTGTTTGTACAGTCTCAACTCTCGCTTAAATGAGTCCTTGCTCTCTGCCCTTTGCACATGTACAGGTAATTTGTTCCACAGTACTAGCCCTCTCTCATGAGAACTACTTTTAAAGTCACATTCCTTAAAACGTATCTTAGAGTCAGATTATTGATGTAGCATGTTCACACAAAGATATCTCTAGCTGTTTGACATTTCAATAGAGAGATTATGTTATGATTAATTATTATTATATACCTGTGCTCAAACTCACTACGATTACTGACTGCTCCTCGGGGTATAGTAATAATACCATACACCAAAAGTACTCCGTCTAGCTTAGTATGCATCGTCTTTGGAAATGACATACGGAGTGCTTTGAACGCATACGGAGTGCTTTGACTGACATACGGAGTGCTTGGAAAAATAACGCAATCTGATTGGTCGAGTAGCTGAAACACTCGGCTGGGTGGAAAATTCAAAATTGGCGGACGTCCTCGAATCGCGGGTTTGACAATGTCTTATAAATGGCCCGGGAGGAGTAAATGTGCCTACTGACTAGATATCAAAGTGTCTAACGTGGGAAATTCACGTGATACAGTTTAGATAGCTTAAATATACGAAATTAATCAATATCAACAAGGACTGACAGTCCACTGCGACGCTCCGTGTTGTCAACGTCAAATTACGTTGGATACCCTAGTTCCAGTGTCGGGATTCGGTAAGCATGGGTATAACAGAGGATCTGTTTGGAGAGTGAGCAAGGCAATCTCCATAGTAACAGATCCAGCATGTATCTCCACATACACAACGTCTTTGGCGTCACTGTTTTAACGAGTGAGTGGTGGTCTACGGGCGATTAAGGTAAATTCTGAATGTTTGAACACATTTTAAGATATATAATAATAGAATTACGACGTTGGCGCTCGTGTAATGTCCAACGACGTAGAATCCGCCTTGCTCGGGTGCCGGTGAAAAAATACATTTAGTACCAGCTGACTTACTAGGGGCGCTACAGTCGGTCAATCTCCGAACCGTAGATACTGTGTATGGCGCCAATGATTCGGAAAGCAAAACTCAGATAGGCGAGTGTAGAAAGCTGCCGCTAAGGACTATGGGATATAACAGCAAGTATGACAGTGTATTTGACGTCTTTGTCGAACAGTTGAGTGTGACGTTATGGCGATTTACGGTCAAAAAAAGGTATTTTCTGATAATCTAATACATTTGAAGGCATATAATAATAGAATTACGACGTTGTCGCTCGTGTATGGGGACCGTACGCCTTGGTTTGTCTCACGGTCGTACTCACCTCGGCCTACGGCCTTGGTGAGTACGACCATGTGACAAACCTCGGCGTACGGTCCCCATACACGAGCGACAACATAGTAATTCTATATTACTTGTAGTCTGCTTCTGACTAGATTGCTTGCCAAAAAATAAATAAAATAAAAGGCCACTCATCACCGAAACTGAAGATTTGCTGCACTTCAATAAAAGCTAAACACAGAAACTGACTTGGAAAGTTGTCAAGTTGTACTTGCTTTAGAAATACTCTAATAAATATTTGTAGCTCATGGCCTTTCATCAGGAGAGGTCATTGCCCCTGGTGTCTCCCCTCTTGCTTTTCAGGGAGCTTCTGATGCACCCCTATCGCATTATCTTCTAACGATCCTCATTTTCCTAATTTCCCATTTCCCTCCATATTCCTCAATCACTTTCCGCTCGTCACCTTGCAAGCACATATACAAACTATCATCATATATTTTACTATATTCTAGTCTCTTTCAGTCAATTATCTTACTATCATTATGCATCTTACTAATTAATTATTCTAATTTATAAGGACATAAAATGTTATAAAAATGATCAGCCCACTCTGGCCTTCTCATTTTTCATCCAGGGATTTTGGGCAATGATCTTCATATTCAATCCTCAGAAATATCATCACTTTCGCAAAGGCACAGGCAGGTCCTGCTTGTAACACATATCATATTTCTTAGATGGCTGGCTTGGATTTGTATGATGACTGCTATCCACTTAACCACTTAATCTGTAGTTTGTGGACACCTGCTTTGAATGTGTGGATCAGACTTTAGCCAGCGACACTCACACTGACTGCCAGTTATGTAGGAGTCATCACAAAGGCTGCTTCCAATGTCATCAATGCTGCCTTCATTGTTATCATCATCCCACCTGCCATCTCTTGTGGAACTGCAATGTCATTGTTGGGCCAATCACTGACTGTTGGAGTGCCACAGTTCGGAGCCACCTTTACCCAGGTGTTAATGCCCTCAGGGACATGCTGGCTGCTTTGAAGAGCCCCTGAGGGCACTGGGTCCTTTGCTGAGTGATGGAAAGGGGTGGCTCTCGCCAGCCCCACGCATGCCCTGCTGTGAGATGCCTTGCTTCTAAATGCTGATGGGTAGTATTAACTATATTACAGGAAAGCCTAAACTATCCAAGCTGCCTAGTCACAATGCTGGAGGACACTTTACCAATACTGCTTTCAAAGACTGAGGCTGCATTGTCACGAGGAATACACACATGTCCTCCTTGATTATCATCTGTCACAAATATGTAAAGGGCAACCACAACATTGGCTGCATACAGGTAGGTAGTATTGGCTACCCTGTTGATAAATATGGTAACCTGTCCTTTATATGCCATGCCTACTAAGTAGCACACAATTCCTGAGAGAAAGGCATCCATGAATATCTCCCAGGTATAGGCAGCAGTGAAAGTTGCCTCAAGTATTTTCTCTTGTTTATATTCATATTTAGAAATCGACATAAGAACCTTGAGCAACCTCCCCACAAAGAGAAAGGCCAGTGTAATGCATTTTGCAATGTGGAATAGGCTGTCAATGATGCTCTGGAGGTGCCTCATACTCATAGATCATCTTTGGTTGCTTGGGGTGTCAATATTATGATTCTCTCTGAGTTGATGATGACCCCTAGCCAGATGAGACAGATGGTAACTGAACTCTTTCTGTTTTCTCCAGGAGTCTGAGCTGTTGGAGTAGGTAACATGCTACTGTGAAGTAGGCATGGGCATTTTCTCTGTTGGGGGTAAACCATATTAGATCATTAATATATGCATCCTTGCATTTATACCTGCTGCCTGTAGTGTCATAACTTTAGCACTGCCGACCCACTGGAAATGGTTTGCTGATGTCCATGTGCTACATGGGACCAAAGTATTCATGCTGTATACATCCACCAGCAAAGACAGATGAGTGTTCATGCCAGCGTGTCACTTGTAAAGTTTAAGCTGTGGCCTGATCACATCAAGGAGTCATGTCTCATCTGAAGAAAAGGCCTTGACTGTTGGGACTACATGAATGCAGAACTTCTCCATGGTGGTGTTCTTAGAGATGAGACTATTGGTATTCTTGTCAAATGGAAAAGTCATGTCCATGATAACTCAGCACTTGGGGACATCCCTCATCAGTGGTGGCACGTTGAATTGCGTTGCACTGTGGTGGTTGTTTCCTGCTAGAACATTACTCACTGGGCATAAATAATCCACAAGAGAACATAATTTCAACATGCCTTTGAAAGCCATAAAACAAAGTGTCGTGCATTGATATTTGGAGACCATAATATAGGAGGTTTGCCTCTGGAGGTGGCTGGAATGCATTGTCCTCCTTACTTGTGTTGTTCAGAGCATCCTGGTGTGAGACCGTGGCCACTGGGGCCCTGTCAGTATAGATATATACAGAGAATGTTTGAGCATTATTTTTGTAGTAGAGCTGTCATGAGACAATGAATGCAGTAGTGCAGGTGATTTGACTCACTGTCCATGTGGCGAGACTGTTACAAGGGACCTTTGTTTGTGTTGAATCCCCTGCATCTCTAGCCCGTTTCCTTTGGCTGACAAAATCGGCACCATTCATATGAGTTCTCCTTAAAGTCTGTTAGTTGTGTCACTGACTGTATGTCAGTATCAAATGCAGAGAGTTCATTGTGCTGGTTCTACAGCATTTCCAGGGTTTATACCGACTAATTTTCATATTAAGTGGTGTGTAATTCTTCACTGTTTAGTTCTGTTTCTATGATCAGTTTCCAATCTGCCTTCCAATCTGCCTAACAACCTTGTCAACATGAGAACCAATGAGAACCTGACATTTAACAAGGGTGAGAAAGACCCCTGGTATATTAACCAGCATGGGACAGCCTTTACTTGACTGTGGTCTTGAGCTACTTTTGTGCTACGTCTATACACAATTTAATTTTCATATTAACCCCAGTGAGGATCACTGACAAAATTGAAGTGTTATCATCTTGTCAGTCTGTAAGAAAATCTGTTGAAAGTGTCTACAGGTTGGCTGGATAATGTGGAGCCTGATCATGCTGTAAAGTCTAGAGGCCCTGACTAGCTAGTAGTAGACCATAAGAGCTAGGGAATCAAAATCTGAATACAAAGGTTCCGTGTACCTCATCAAGGTCTTCACTGCTTTTCATCAGAATGTCCTGTCTTCCCATGCTAGTCATTTATTATGGCCACTGGCCTTTCTGCAGATTTGGGGGCATAAGTATCTTGTAGAATGTCATACCAGATCACTGATCATTTTATTGATGCCTAATCGACTCCCTGCAATGCTGTAAATGTTGATATTGACCTGAGGCCTGTGGCAGGGAACATGGGCGATGCTATTTTTACCTGTGTTACAAAACTCTTGCCAGGCTTGTCAGGCCCTGGACACTAGCCCAGGCTGTAAATGGTTGCCTTTACACCCACACGTTGGTAGGACGAGGTCCAGATATGGACCACATTGTGACTGGGAAGGGTTCCGATGTTAGAGCCGATGAGGATGTAGCTGCTTGATAACTGCACCATTAGACTGGGAAGCATTGTTAAATAGCCCAATGCGAGGCCAGGAATAGTCACAGCTAGCAATAGAGCCTATTTCTGGCTCTATGGAACCAAGCCTTTATAATGGCAGTCTATATGATTACAAGTATATATGTGACAATTGTTCTTTAAGTTGAACTGCTACATTATGTTATTACTTTCTGGCATCGTCCACAACTTGTATACATATGAATATTGGGGTGGTAGGGGTAGGCTGCAGTAGGAGCAGTTTGCATGTTCTGTGTTGTCTCATTTGTGAGGATGCTCTATTGAGCCTTATGGTTGTCGGGAGGTGTGGGTACAGGAGAGCTCCTGGGGAAGGCACCACCTCCTCTCCAGCCAAGGAGTTTGAGGCTTCATCTTGTAAGCCTTTCCTGTGTTTGCAAGCTCCCAGTCTTTTTCACATTTCCACAGGTTTGTCTTGTTTCTCTGACCAGTGCCCTGCTCTTCAACTTTGTTGCCCACAAAGCCTTCTCAACTGCGGGTTGTGCTACAAAATCTACAGTTTTCTAGATGATCAATTCCTCCAGTCTACCCCTGTGCAGCTTCACCTTGCTTGGCTGCCTGGGCTATTATTGCTACCCTCACAGTGAATGCCTTCTCTACAGGATTGGAGTTTCCACAAAGGCGTTCTGAGGACGTGAAAATCTTATAGGACAGTTGTCCTAAGCCGTTGGATTTCTGAATTCATCCACACTTCCAGATGTCTTCTGCCATGCCATGTTGTTGGACATACTGGATCTCTTAACCAAAGCCTACTCATTTCATGAATACCTCATTGATCCACCTCCTCATCTCTCCTCAACTCTCACTTGACATCTCCTTTCCATAGTACCAGAACTTTGCAAGTTTGGCTTTTATATTTCTGCTTGTATTTTGTTCACAGCTGTTTACAACTTTACCAACTGAAATATGTTTCAACTCTTCAGTATGTATTTTGTAAGTCTTCATTGGTTTGATAATTGCAATCAATTTTATTTATTCAAAATTCCTACTTTACTGGGCCAAATTGTCAATTAATTCGGGAAAATTACTTGAAAGAGTTTCAGAAGATTGACATGATCTTCCCTTACTGCATTTACTTGGGATCAAATCAGTCTATACCTCCAGCCATCTGCCTGAGGCTGTGCAAGGTGAATGCAAAAAGTCCCTGCTTGAAGGGCTGGATGGCACAGGCAAAGGATGGCATCTGATGAGGCGTTGCACCTCATCGACGTAGACCGGAGCCAATTGGCTTCCATGTACTCCTCCCAAATGTGCACCAGGCTGTTTGTGTTGCCAGTAAATAAAAGGGGAAGACAAAAGAGGTGCCCTGGCCATCTGTAGTTTTAGAGAGTGCAGTGACCTTAATGACCAGAGGGGATAACGAGATGTCCCTTTATTACAAAGTGTGAGGGGCTGCTTCATTTGTAGGGTATCCAGGAGTTGTCTGAGGATGGGGTGCAAAGTAATTGATATATTTCTGTAGTGAGGTAGTTCTTTGCGATGTCATTCTTTACACCACTTCCAGGTGAATAAATTATATCCATTTTCACCGTCCTTTGTCTCCTTCTCCAGGAAACCATCAACGGCTGCTGCGAAGTCCCTGGCAGATTTGTGAGTTTCCCCGTTGATGTTGATATGTCTTTGTTGGTGTATGAGTATGTTGGATGTGTGCTTATGTTGATCTTGCGACCACATATAGACCACGGAGACCCACTTGCAGCAGATTTTCCCCGCTTATTTAAATTAGGTCTCTATCCTCTCCTTCTATCGGTTCTTATGCAAATCTCAAACATGAAAAGCTGGGGGATTGGCCCAAGTTGTGTACTGCCCCTGTCAGTGCACTGTGTGCTGGCTGGGGGAGGGTGTGTGGTGGTTGGTCTATGTCCATCCCCTGTGTGAAGGCTATGTGGGGCCTGTTGTGTATAAAATTGTTTATTCAGAGAGGGCACAAAGGAGTATGTGGTTTTGACGATCCTAAGTTGTCTCATCGGCCGAGGTGCTTCATCATTGACAATTCGGTGTGGTCAGAGTAGAGATGGTTTGTATCTCTCCTTTCAAAGCTTGGGTCAGTGTGAAATAAACTCAATGTTTAAATCAGAGTTCCAAGGTCTATTTATGAATTGTGAGCTCTTGGGTCTACCTCTGGGGGTTGGTGTATGAGGCTGGCCAGCCAAAGCAAAGCTGTTGTAGTGTTTCCTTATTGTGATAGTTACCTAGCATTTCATCTGTGAGGGTGTCATTATATGTGCTCTCATATAGTTTGGGATGCCAGTTGCCACCACCTGTCTATAGATCAACATGTGGTCTGCAGCTATGGTGAAAGTGGCTGAAGACTGGGTGGGCCAGAGATCAAAGACAGTTTTCCTATACTGCTTAGGGTTGAGTTGTCTCATTTTGGTTCTTCCCTCCAGTGGGACTGCGACTCCCCCATTGTCCAGTGAGCTGTTTCAATAGTCGAAAAAACTCTTGACTAACTAAATAGTGGCACTTTGTATTGCAATAGGAGAGGGTGGCACTTTGGGCCAAAGTGACAAAAACAATAATTTTAAAACCTATTTCATCAGATATTATAGCATTTTTAGGCAAAGAAAAACATGCTCTGATCAATTCCATATGTCTCTTTCACCCATATGTCAATTTTCACAATTCTCTAGAGGTCAACTACTTTGTGAGAACCACTTTACCAAAACTGTGGTCACTCCACCACTTTGCCAGTTTCTTACTGTAAGAGCTACAGTATAAGGCTCCATAACTGCACATGGATATGTCAAATAAAGACTGAAATGTGAGGAAAAACACGAGGAATAAATTGGAATTATTGAATTATTCAATGGATATATTTATTGAATGTCTTGTTTGTTATGCTGGCATAGTGAAGGGAAAGGCCACCTGAACTGCGATGCTATTTCTAAAGCAAGACTTTATATTTCCCATTGTTAGTGCTGCTGATTGCTTTTGCTATTTTGGTGGTCCCTTTCACTCCCTTTGTGATGGTCCCTTTGTCAGCAAGGAAGTCAGCTAGTGGTGGCCTCATTGTGCAATACTTCCCAATATAATTTGTGACAGTTTTACCTGCTGACTCATTTTGATTCAGCCAGCCGGTGTTGCTGTACTTAAAAGAATATATCTGTGGTTGCCAATAGCCAGATTGGCCAATGGAAACAGGTTTCCACCATATTAACCAACTGTAGGGGCCAGGTTAGTCAAGTGGTGGTGTGTTCGCTCTTCACCATCCCCAACAGAGGACAACATTCACACTCGGCTTGAAATATCTTAAAGAGTTTTGTTCCTACTACCCCCAGGTAGAAAAAACATTTACTATATACCTACTGCCGTAAGGGACGTCATTACCCTATCTCCGGATAAAAGTAGAGAAGCAGTAGCTGGGAGAATAAAATTGTATTGAATTTTATGATAATAGAATTGATGAAATATTATGTCGACCTTACTGGACAAACATATTAATATGTAATTTGAAAATGAAGGTAAGTAATATTACATAATGGTAATTGACATGTAGAATAAAGGTCAACTAATGTAAGTATAAAATATGATATACAATACAGTTGTATGGATAATACGTAGGTAATTGTATATTATAATGAAATAGCCCTACGTGAGTAGAAAAAAGAAGAGAATAGGTGAGGGTGGGTGGGACGAAAAAGTACTGGAGTATGTGTGTACTGCAGGACGGGTGGAGAAGAAGTGAGACCGGGGCACTGACCGTGGTGGCGCTCGTGACTGCGCTGTAGGTGAGAAAGCCGCTAGGGGGCAGGAGGGGCACCTGTGGTGCGCGGTAGAGGGAGACACCGGGGTGGCAATGACTACCCCTGAGCATCGCTCATGAGTAACCCATTACCCTATCCCCGGATAAAAGTAGAGAAGCAGTAGCTGGGAGAATAAAATTGTATTGAATTTTATGATAATAGAATTGATAAAATATTATGTTGACCTTACTGGACGAACATATTAATATGTAATATGAAAATGAAGGTAAGTAATATTACATAATGGTAATTGACATGTAGAATAAAGGTCAATTAATATAAGTATAAAATATGATATACAATACAGTTGTATGGATAATACGTAGGTAATTGTATATTATAATGAAATAGCCAAGAGCCAATATAAGGAGAGGGGGGGTGGGAAGAAATTTTGAGAGTTTTTAGTGAGGGACCTAATCAATGCCTGGTTGACAGCCTGGGCATCAGTGTCTTTGATGTAGGTCCGGTGGGCATTCGATCTCCAGCCGCCGTATTGCTGGATGGCTAGCTCGGGCATACCGGTCTGGAATGCCTGAGTCGCGGCAGCCTTCCTGAGGCTGTGGAGGGTGTAGGAGGGAGGCTGGTTTGCCGCCTGGAGGAGGGACTTCCATTCCCTCGACAGCATTCTCGTAGTGATCACTTCCCCATTCGCCAGGCTGAGGAAAGGAGCTGTAGGGGCGGCTGTAGTAGCGGCAGCAAGCATTGTCCTGATAGCACTTACCGGGCACGAGGACGGTTTGGGGATGCTTGTATTACCACTGTCTTTTCATGCCCCACCTTCTGCATGTTCTTCGCGGCTTTGATGCGTATGGACACTTGGGTAGGCGTGACGACCACATCTCGGCATGACAGGTGTCGCGCCGGGTCGTACTTTGTCGCAGATGGTGGTGCAACCTCGCTTTGTCGCAGCGCGGCAAAGAAGATGATCAGAATCACGGCCCGCAGTCTGATGTGTATTGACGTTGGGTTGATATGCCTTGTTTCGTTTCATGGCATCGAGGGCGCGCTTTACCCGGAAGTCCTCCGTCGGCACGACATCGCCCCCTGATAGCCGAAGGTGTGACTGCATGTGCAACAGGTGATTCGCGACCATTGCCGGAGAGGGGGCGTGGCCCGCGACGTACTCTAGGTACGCCGTGGTAAAGCTCACAGTGGGTCTCTGTGGATCTGTTCCCATCCGCCTGCAGAAGGCTAGGTAGGTCGCGACGGCACTCCGCTGGTTCGCGACCGTTCCGGGGGCAGGCGCCTCGCATTGCCGCGCAGATGCCCTCGTCTGGAGTGATCGTAGCGCTGGAGATCCTGCTGCATCTCGGCGTTGATGTTTATGTAGTAACCGGCCATGCCCCGGAGGGCCTCGAGGAGTTTGCTCACGAATGGTAGCGCCGGCCTTATGCACTTGGCAACGTGGAGGACCCGACCGAGGACCGACTGGAGCTGTCGTTTCGTCAGAGACCGTTTGGAGGACACGGCCCCAACGTGCTCCCGCACGTCCTGTAGCTTGTCCCCAGGGATATTGAGTGACATATCCACCGAGTTAATGACTATCCCGAGCCATGTCACAACCCGGCTCGGGGGCTGGGTCTTTTCCCTGGCCTCGGGGAGGCCCAGTTCCTCGAAAAGGCTCAGCGCTGTGTTGAAATCCGCGGCCGCCTTGTCGGCCGTGGGGGAGAGGATGATAAGGTCGTCCAGGTACATCGCGGCATCGACCCCCTTCTGTCCGAGAATTTTGATGATGGCATCTGCTACGCACTGCATGTGGAAGGAGGAGGCATGGCTGTATCGCAGTAGTACCCCTCCTCCCACGTGGAACAGAGTAGGGGCCAGTCAAGGGGGTCGCACCGGAAGTTCTTATAGGCCCGGGCGATATCAATGGTACACATGTAACTGCCGGGCCCCGAGGCCACCAGGTGACCTACGAAGCCGTCGACGGTTGGGAGGCCATGTTCCCTCTCTTCACCATAAACAGAGTTTTTAACGATGTACCCGTTGACGCTATCCTCCTTGGGGTACGTCATATCCTTGATCACGCGGCTGTCAGACGTACCCCTCTTCTCGCGTGTCATTAAGGGCGATACGTGGCACCACGGGTGACAGGGGGGTCCTCGAATGGACCCATGAGGTTGGAATACCTCTTCTCCTTCTTGATGAATTTCGCTATTTGGTCCGGGTATCCTGTGGCACTGGGGTGGTTGGGTACGCCCCGTGTATCGCTAACCGGGCCGGCGTACCCCAGGGGAAACCCCAACCTTATGAAGTCGATCAGTTCCTCCTTCCCGGGGATGTCCGAAAGGTAGTGGATCCAAGCTGGTATGTTGAGAACCGTTGGGATGTCGATACGGGCCCCGAGGGCGTTGGGCATCCCCGTGCGCCGCACCTGATCATATATGTGCGCATGTCCCGGCAGCCCGGGGAGGGAGAAGTGCGGCCAGTGGGCCCACCTGTGTCCGGCGAATGTTCCAGGGTCGGTCCGGACTCCGGGAGAGGGGATTCCGGTTTCACAGAACTCCCTGACGGCAGTGAAGTCGATTTGAAGAATGTTGTCGCTGTCCTCCTGGGGCAATTACCGAGGCAATTGCTCTGCTCCCCCGCCGGCGCCCTTATACACAGGAGTGTATTCCTCAGGGGGCGGGGTTTTCTGTTCTGGATGTAACTCCCCTACGTGATCGCCACGCGGTGTTGTTGTCACGTGGGGTGTTGCGTCACAGGTCGTGCACTCCGTGACCGCAGTCCCCTCGCTGAGTGCACTCGTACGAGGGGTGCATCATGCGCCACACTCAATCGGGGGCACGTCCGGTCCGTTTTTTTAAGCCACAGGCACGTGTTGTTTCTGCACTGACAGCTCTGTAGTGTGCACTGTGTGTCCGGCGTGCGGCATCCGGCGTGGGGCAGGTGCGGGTGTTGGTGCAGCACTCTCATACCCGCCACCATACAACAGCTTCCTGTTGCACGCGTGTATGGAGTGGGTGCACATATTGCCCACCGAGTCACAAAATGAACACACGTGGAGCCATTTTATACTGCCGTCCTGGTGGCAGTTGCGCTGGCGGCAACCCTTCTCTGAATTAAAGGCCCGGCAGGGCAGTTCCCGTCCCCCGGACTTGTTCGTTTCTTGACCGTCGTGGGGTGTCGTGGTTGCCTTTATGGCAGCCGGACCCGCTCGTCTTGAATCCGGACATGGTCAGACCAGTAGATCCTGCCGGCCTCGACCTGGTCAAAGATATACTGCAACCAACGCCTAACCCCGGCCCACGGCCGTGTCTGGGCGTCAAGCGAGACCTGGGACAGGTGTCGGTACATGTCCCGCCGATCCTCCTCAGGGACAGCCCGGTGGTCCTCCATCATCACGAGGTAGGCACTCACATATTCCATGGGTCCGAGTGTGCCCCTGACCTCGAGCCTCTGATTTACGGTAAACAGGCCCTCCCGCTCCACAAACATATACGGTTTCGACAGTTACCTAGATGCATTTAAGTCTGAAGTAAACCTACCAGCCGTACGGTCATGGCGGAGTCCCTCACGGTCGAGTTCTTTTTGCAGCTATTCCTCTGGGAGGTAGCGGTCACGAAGTTGCCTCGGCGCCGGGAGGCGTGATGCATGCTCGTGGGCCCAGTCCCTGGTCCTGTCCTCAGCGACGGAGCGTACCTCCCTTACGGTCAGCGGTTGGGAAGCCCTAGACGGCGACTTCGACTGTTGCAGTCCCTTTATTGCTTCCAGAATCTATGCTAGATTTCCCTCCAGGGCAGCTATCCTCGACGTCTTGACCGTCGAACTGTGGTCAGAGACCGAGTCAACCTGCTCGTTTGATGCCTGGGTCAATCCTTTCAGCGTGGCTTCCGAGCCGGCGGCCGCCTCCGGTGCCTGCGACGTGCTAGGCACGGGGGTATTCCTTGTAGTCGGCATTTCCACTCTTCTCTATCATTTTATCATACTCTATCGTATGTATGGTGTGCTGGCCTATACTCGGGGAGTATTTGGCTGCGAGCATGTGGCCAAAGAAACGAAAAAGTACTGGAGTATGTGTGTACTGCAGGACGGGTGGAGAAGAAGTGAGACCGAGGCACTGACCGTGGTGGCGCTCGTGACTGCGCAGTAGGTGAGAAAGCTGCTAGGGGGCAGGAGGGGCGCCTGTGGTGCGCGGTAGAGGGGGACACCGGGGTGGCAATGACTACCCCTGAGCATCGCTCATGAGTAACCAATTACTACATGCTGCTCCCCATGATGTACTGCACAGCTGTGCAGTATATCAGGGTTCATTTCACGGTCGTAACGGATATGATTACGACGTCAATATTTAAAAATGGCTGCCGGTGTCTATGCTTCGAAATCGGTAAAGTTAACGTTAGAGTACATGAAGAAAACACACTGGAATAATGCAAAATCATATGAACTACAGAAAAATATTGAAGTATAGTACCTGGTAATAAAAATATGAATGACCATGGCATTCACCTTAAAAACGGGATGGCAATGAGAGAGCAACCACTATGTTTTCTTCCCGCCGGTTTTCGGTTGGTTTCCAAGCAACAACAAATGTTGCTATGCGCGTTGCTATGCGATAACGTCACTGCCGCATTCCACAGAAAGCTAGGGTTCACATTGACAGTTCTGTGCCCAAATCGGACTGAAAATAGCTTTTACAACTTAAATAAGGTAGTAATATGAATGTTTTTGAGGCATATAGTAAAGATAAAACGTTGTTCCTGTAAACATACAAATTTTTTATCCTCACTCTTGCCCTCGGGACATTTACAACTCTGTACTGTAGTCAAATACGGCACAGGTATGGAGTATCATAAATAAGTGAAAGGTTTTTGGATAATTCTGGTTATTTATTAAGTTTCGTGTTTTATTAATTATTCACAAATATGTATCAATGTGTTGTGTATTTATTATATTATTTAATAGTGTTTAGATAGCCACTGTATCAAGGTTCTAGCTATGTATCACTACCATGTATCACTTGAGGTTTGAGGTAGTACGCCACTGAGTAACTACAGCAGCGCCAGTGCTCCCATAGGCGGGATTCACCTGTACTACAGTGGTTAAAATAGAGAAACGTCACCTATGATTCATAGGGAAACCCCCTGCAGGCTTTCCCCGGTTCTAACTGAATATATTAACGCAGTCTCGCTGCCTATTGGTCTGGTGTGAGTTCATTGTGAAATTACCCATGATCCTCTAGTAAATCCTCACTCTCTGAGCTGGATCCGCAGTGAGAGGATCTTCAGTCTCTAAACACACTTCGTGCTGAGTGCATGTGTCTCACCTACTCGAGCAGGGTGAGCACTATGCATACAGCATGCAGAATTGGTCTGAACTAGCGTTGTACTGCCAACTTCGCTGGCACACGTTAGACAGCAAGTAGCTCAGAATCCAGGGACTCTTCTGAGCGTACTGCCAATACTACACGGTTCTGATATACTACAAACACCAAAGGACTTATCTCACCTTCACTTCTCATCTGTGAGAGTGAAGTGATCTTTGGATCTGAGATCTGACATTATCAGGAAATCATCTAGGAACTGAGATTGGTTGACTTTCTCATAGGGACTTGAGTCATTTCAGGAAATATCATTATTGGTGAGTTATGCCATCTATCTTTGTTGTATGCCATCCACTTACTCATTGTGTCTATGTGAGATCATGTCTAGTCCATCTTAGACTATGATCTCACTCCACAGAACTATCTTATAGGAGACACTCATTGACTGTAACTATTGACACCAGAATGAGACACCTTGCCAGATTAGACCATGGGTCATATGAACTGGCTTTGCTGTCAATACTATGAACTGTGTCCTGAACTTATATGTTTACCCAGAAATCCATCCTGGAAGAATTGTGAACTGTTGTGAATGTGAACACTGCTTATTAAATATATGAACCTTACTTCACTCTCTGACCTCTTTCCTATGAAGAAGACACGTAGAAATTAGCCAGATTATTATCAGATTAATTCTCAATATTAATTATCATATAATTAACAAATGATTAATGATTCAATATTCCCTATGGTCCTCGTTGTCGAATTGGATTTAATTTAGATTCTGGTAGACAATTCGACACACTGCTGAGCGATGCTTTTCCTCCCCACGTTAATTGGTTAATTAACATTAACTAATTAACCCAATAGATTCGTATTCACGTTTATAATTAAGATTCAAGCCTAATCCCCGCACTCTGTACTATAGTAGAACGGTGGGTTAGTTCTCCTACTGTCCACCAGACGTCTCTGACAACTGGCATGTAGTTAGCAATAATCCGTATTCTCCTAGATGTCTGCACAACTCCGTACTTAAGAGTTTCCCATTCAATAGTCTATACCTCTACCTGAATTAAGTTACCACTTCCACAATTATATCATATCATTACGAATTAACAATACCACTACCAGAACACTGGTGGAGAACCCATTTATAATCATTTATAGCCTTTTTATAGGCGTTTATAGGCACTTATTGGTCATTATGGGCTTTGTGTAGGCTCCTGTAAGCGTACATAGCTTATTTATGGCTTATTCATAGCTTATTTAATGGTTCTTTGTGCACATCTGTATGCTTTTTGTGACATTTGTATGCATTTGGTGGCATTTGTATGCATTTGGTGACATTTGTATGCATTTTGTGACATTTGTGTGCATTTTGTGACATTTATGCACATTGTAGTAACATCTATATGCAGTTTGTGACGTTGATATGCCTTTGGATGCACTTGGAGGCGTTTCTGGATCGTTTCTGAATGGTTGGGAACGTTTTATGAACGTTTTTGGTCATTTTTGTGGACTCCAGAATAAGTCTCTTGGCATGTGGAAACGATTCTAGGCATTTGGAAACAGTTTCATGTATTTGGAAACAGTTGTGTGCATTGGGAAACGTTTTTATCTGCATTAGGAAACATTTTTATCTGCATTTGGAAACATTTTTGTCCGCATTTGGAAACAGTTATGGGTATTAAGATACATTTATGAGCATTTATAAAACATTTAGGGATGTTTTAGAGTGATTTTTGCGTGTCTTCAGGGTCTGAGTGTCTGTATCTGGCATTTGAGAATGGCATATTTATTTTTCTGACTCACCGTGACTCACTAATGTTTGATATGACTCTGGTTCCTGATATCCCTGAGCGGGTCATGTCGCCACATGACAGAGGTGTGACTAAAGGCCACGGTTCTCCTCTTGTCCACGGTGGTGACGACTCTCCTGTGACTGTATCTCAGAACTCTCAACATGTAGTAGATACACTGATTCCTGTAATCAGGACAGACCTTATCTCTGACCCCCCCTGTCACCTAGGGCGCAATTAAAACAGTTCCGACTCTCCCTTTGCCCCCGGTGCCATGCCCACGAGATCTCCTATTCGGACGTGACACCTGGAACATTTGTTTCTAACAAACTCCCGCCAGAATCGACCTCTGGTGAGACCTTGTTGGAATCAACTGACCAGGCCTCTATCCCTCTAACTGGTCTAGGAACTGTTGCTCGGTCTGTAAGGAAGACTAAACCCGGTCAAATTCTTGCAGGCGGGTCTACGACTCTAGTGTCCGGCGAACACAGCTCCTTCACAGCTACCGGTGTATGACACTTATGTCTGTCGTAGATCAATTTCACACACCTAGTCATAGCTCTAGTGTTAATCGGTCGGGATCATTAACTATGCGTGCATTCAGGATAATCGGGTCCCTGGTAGTCAGAATGACTATGTGCAGAGACCTCGTATGACTAACTTAAGAAAAAAAAAAAAAAAAGAAGGCTTACAGTGACTATACATGGCTTAAAATGTGCTGCTGGCTGGGTATTTGCTCCTCACAGTAATAAGAACAATACTTTTGAGCACTTTTCCTCAGCCCCTTCACCTGCTACTACATCTACTGCACGGGTCCTCCAGGCAGTAAGCAGGTCAAAATCGTGTTCTGCATCTCCTTCCTCGTCGCCCCTTGCTGCTGTGATTCCCGACAAGGTGGATGTCGTGCTCTCCCTGGTCTCCACTAGTCTCACTAGACCTCCTTGCAGGGTCTGTGTGCCATCTTTGGCGACGTCTGTATCATCGGGTGCGGCCCTCCCGCGATGTCGGCCGTAATTCCGCGACGACCGTGGGGTCTGCTGCGATGTCCGCCGCCCGCTGTACGCCGGTACCGCGACCCCCTCCCACGGTCTCGGGGGCCGCCTCCGGCCGCCTCCGGCCGCCTCCCGACACCCGCGGACGGCCCTGCAACGCCCTGCTGCCGGGAGGTCGCTCTGGCCCTCCCCGGAGACGGTCGCCCTCCCCCTCAGCGATTCCCATCCGCTGATAGTGGTGCTTCACAGACTGAGTGATATTCAACCTCGTAGGTCTCCTGATGACAATGACAATAATCTCAATTATTTTCTATTATTGGATACGTATTGCCTCTTTGAAAGGCCTGTACCTGTATTTGTAACGTTTTTTGTTCTAAAGTAAGCACATTTTTCTGCTTTTGGTGGCACTAGTAATTGTTTTATTTTTCAGGATTATTTCTCATTATTTTCTAATATGAAAGTAATATACCTGTTTTGGTTTATGTGATTTTTCAGTTCGTTTTTCAGACCAGTACAAATCTTAAGTTGATTTTTAGACTGCACTTGATTTCTGGTAGTAATTCTGTTTTTATTGGTAATTCATTTTATATCATTGGTAGAATTGGTATCTGCTGTTATTTTGGATAGTATTTTTATTTCGGCTACTGAGAGTAATATATGTACAAATGAGAGTTGTATTTGCTTGTTTGGGGATAATGCCATCTTTCCCATACAGACTATTAGCTTGAAGTGTATGACAAGGGATGCAGTATGCAGTAATCTTGTGGTTTGAGGAAGATCACCGGATGGCAGCCCCATATCCTACTCTCCAGATGTAACAGCTCCTGTTTGAGTGAAAACAGCTGTAAAAGGCTGTAGGTATGGTTTTCTGGCTTAATTATGCTAAACCCTTGGTTGAAATTGAAATATTTTTGATGATACATATCATTATTACGTTTGTGACTTGCTTTAGATCATGGGCTGAGTCCTGTTGCCTGTTGAAATGGTTAGGCGTTTCTATGAGAACTAAGCTGGATATACGGTTTTTCTCGATTATTTCCAAATCTTTAGTCATGACCTATCGTTTTTAGAATTGGAATGTGTAGTAAGATGCATTAGCTATATTCTGTAAAAGTTTCAGATTTAAAAAAAATGTTTTACTATGTGAAAAATAACTTTTTCGAATTTCTCTGTATTCTAATGTAAAATCAGCGACATATTGGTCTCTACAGCAAAATTTCACACAGTGACCCCCACTTTTTAAGTCAGATATGTTAATTTAAGTAGACCCCTTTAGGGTCATCGTATTCAAATTTCAGGAATATCGCATGAGTTTTGATTTTCAGGCTATATTGCCCACCTTGCCATTGGCGATAGTAACGGTGCGTCTATAAGCGTTCTAACGGTAGTAATACTTTTCTACAGTTTTTTTTTCTTCTGGGTTTTGGCAAGCTTGGTTGTCAACAGATTCAACAAGAGAAATTTTCGGTAATAGCACGACTTTTAGGTTTTCTGATGATGGGTTTTGCTGTAACAGTGGTGCTTTTGGCTTGATTAGTGAACCATTGTATTTTTCTGAAGTTATGGTCATTGATCATAGTGTTAATATTGGGTTGGATTTACAGTCCCTAATTTATGCTGCGATTTCATTATCTTGGTTATCTAAATACTCCTAAAGGTTTGCAAACACAGCCAACCATTATTTAATAGAGTAAAAGGCTTTAGACGCCCTCATAATGTTAAAACAAGTCGTTCCTTCCTCAAGTATTTTAAGATTGCTACACATGCATTTATTTCTAACTTTCTAACTTAACAATACCCCTTAATGTGCTCTTGTAGAGAGTGCACCTCTTTGAAATAAACTGGTGCATGTAAATCTGTTAAGATAATATTAAGAATGTTAAATTAATCTCCCATTACTTAATTAACACCCACATTAGTACTCATTTTTTATGTTACTGGAAATAAAATTCTATGCTGCAAGGTTCTCGCCTGAACCTAGACGCCCTCGTACCGTACTACATGTATGGTAGTACCTGTCAGTTTGGTAAGTACTGTTTTTCTGCTGTTATATAATATTATCGTATGAGTTCATTTTAGCATTTCAGGTACATTTTAAAGTTTTCTTTTAATTTTATTGGCATAATTTGCATTGCTGTATTCTCAAATATGTTAAAAGTTGGTGCTTTGGTTTATCTTTTGGATGCATCTCCTTAACCTGGTATTATTGCTGAATTGGCTCAGTTACATAGGTCCATGCCAATTGAAGATACATGTGGTCATAGCTTAGATCAACTGCGCTTTGCTACTACTGGTACAGTAATACCTTATTCTGTCAAAAATGTTAGTAAAGTGAAAAGGACATATAGTCCTAGGTCTCCTGCATCATCAGATGACACAATTAGGCGCTTGCCAAATTTACCGATGGCAAGAATGATGGTCCCCATGATGTGACTATTGATATGATTCATGACGGGATGGTAGGCACTAGCGCCCACCATGCGGCACCCGTTTGCGGGTCCCCGTCAGGTACGATGCCCTCCAGGGGACATTTGCCTGAATGGTCGCATGAAGCCCAGGCTTCGTCCCGGTCCGCCGGGCAGACTTTAGAGGCTTATGCCTCGCCTCCCCTGTGCGCGTTACCAGCTAACAGTAGAACAGGATGGTCTATCGAGGTTCCGGCCTCATATTCTGGTTCTAGGTCAGCCCTGACTGGATTCTCTTCTAATTCCCCTCCAAACCCTGGCGTAATTGCAGCCAATTAACGTCCAGGCGTAGCCGCGATCCGTCCGCCGGTAATGCCATCCGAGGCTCCTGCCTCGCCGGTCGTTTTGTCCGCACTCGACTGTTTCGAAATCTATTACTACACCCCTCCTTCACGGTTCACACCCCAACTCGCGGGTCCAGGCCCGGGGTGCCGCGTCGAAAACGAGTGTAATGGCCGGCATTGCTCGTATGAACGGCTGAATATAATCGGAGAGGGTAATATGGTAGGTACGGGCAGTACAAGCATGCCGACTCGTGCTGATCCAGCCGACTCCGCGTTGGTACAAGGGGAAATCGGAGGCTCCCCTGGTGTTGAGCCTGGCATAGTCGCGCTGCCAGCAAAAAGACTCCTCAGCACGGACTCCCGGTCTCCGTGGCCGTTATTATCTGAGGAAGTTTAACCCTCCGAACTATTCGGAACCTCCCTAACGCTCACTGCTGGGATGCCAGTCGCCGCAGTGCCAGAAGTAATCTCCTTTGAGGGCGCGGGGTAAGCGTTCTTTTCTCTAAATTGAAATATGTAGATATGCTTGGTTTTATTTTTCATGCCTAGCCACGACGGGGTGGACGTGCAGGTCAGCCCTGCGCCTCGCTGTCGCGTAAGGTTTCGGGCTAAATCGCACTGTAATAGGAAAGCAGGCGTGGGCAGCCTCTGCCAAACGAAAGAGGTATATTTGTAAGGTTCGTAATACTTGGCTATTGGCTCCGGTGTAGCAGGCCTACCGACATCACTAAGGCTGTTTAGGTATTTACCTTTGTAATGTCCAGTTTTGTCCATTATGTTGCTCTTGCCGTATCAATCACTTGCGTTACATATTATTTGACTGTACCATCTTATTCCCCTCATTTTTCTGAGTATTTTGGTCTTTACCTCATTTCAATCGAATCATTATTAAGCTCTCTATGATTTTTCAAAGTTTCTCCATAGAGTTAACATTGTCAATGCATTGTCTATGGGAAGTAGGAGCACCTACTCTAATTGCCCCACAACCGCTCGTATTCGATTATATAGCATTACTATGATAATTTATGTAAAAAATGGCCGCAGACCTTAGAAATTTCACCTGGGGGTACCTAAAATTTCGGATTTTGAACTACTTTTTCAGTCCCATTACCTACTTTAATGGCCCCATACCTACTTTAATGGCCCCATACCTACTCTAATTGTCCATTTTCTAGTCTGTGTTTTCCTGTTCCTTTTTGAGCTATTTGGAATTTTTCATGGATCCCCACTTAATTTGACAGATCTCACTTAGTATGACCTTATTTTGTGGGTTTATCCTAGTATTTGTGGGACCTGTCCTGGATTAGCTTGGAAATAGGTAATGACATTAGAGTAATTCCCATTGTAGTTGCCAGTATCGGTCATTTGTGCTGCAAAAGGGTATTTGGAGCAGTATTTGGGTGCAGTATGCTGCGGTATGATGCAGTATGGGCAGTATGGCATTTTTTGTGTGAAAACCTTTATTGTCAATTTCGACCCGAGGATTCCGAAAATCGCATCGGCAGATCGCTGCGGCGATCGGAAGTGCCTTAAAATCGCAATTCAAAGTTGCAATTTTTGAAATTTTGAAATTTTATATTTTTTATGGATATCTGTGACTGTTGGCATGTCGGAACACAAATCCCTTTGTTTATATCGCCATTACTTTCGGAGATATGGCCGTTGTAGTGATCTTGGCTTTTTGCTTCCCTCCTCTCAGACGAGTCCAGATCTGCAGGAATTAACGAGATAACGAACACATACAAATTTTGATCATTTTCCTTTTGTATTTCTAAAGCTTCTACTATCCGCTATTTGTCGCTATTTAAACTATACCTACTGGTGGTCCGCCGATGTTGTGAGCCACCATTTGAGCCACTGCGACGACTCCTTCATGCCCGCATTAATATTTCAATTTTTGCAACGTTGGGAGGCTTTTCTTAGTGACATTTCGGAATATGATTTCGGTACTAAATAGTCACATTTTCGGACGACTGTTCATGACTAGTAAATTTTTACGGTTTATCTTACTATATTTATAATATTCTAACGGGATCAAAAGGTTTTTCTGTATGCACTGACTGACTGGTGAGTAGAGGGAATAACCATATCCATTTGTATTTCACGGCAGCGTGGTGCGGAACTACAGGTTGTCGTTAGCTTCGCTCTGGAGGTGTTAACGAGCTTTCCGCACTCCCTGAGCCCCTCATAAAAATCCCCTCATGTCAGTATGGGGTGTAGTTTTGACGTGTAGTCGCCGCGTTGAAGTTTGATATAATTGTATTCTCATGAGCTATGCTCAGGGGGAGTCATTGCCCCCTCCGGTGTCCCCCTCTACCGCGCCTCCCGGGCGCCCCTCCTGCCCCCTCGCGGCTCTCTCACCCACCACGCGGTCACGTGGTACAGCCCGGTCCGTACACCGGCCTCACTTCTCCTCCAACCTCCCTACAGTACGCACGTACTATACTTACTTTTTCGTTCTCTTGGCCACGTGCTTGCAGCCTCATACTCCACGAGTATAGGCCGGCACACCATATTACACGATTAAGTATATCCACGAGTAAAGGAGAATGGGACCAACAACGAGGAATACCCCCGTGCCCAGCACCTCGAGGGCACCGGAGGCAGCTGCTCAACTACAGTCTGAAGGGACGCCGAACGACCAGATCGAATCCGTCTCGGAACGAGGATCAACGGTCAAGACGTCTCGTATGACGGCGCTGGAGGCAAAGATGGACACCATGATGGCGACACTCGCAGCGATGTCCAGACAACGGTCGCCCAGCCAGGCCTCGCACCACCCGCCGACCGTGCGCGAAGCACGGAGCCCGGCAGAAGATCGGACACGGGAGTGGGCCGAGGACCAGGCCTCGCGCCTCCCCGCACCCAGAGCTCTGCGTGACCGTTACCTCCCGGAGGACCATCTGCAGCGGGAAATGGAACGAGAGGCGATGCGCCACGACCGCACGGCCGGTAAGCCCCCTTCAGACTTTCAATCTAAAGCTATATCGAAGCCGTATATGTATGTTGAGCGCGAGGGTCTGTACACACTCGCGCAGAGACTCGAGGTCAGAGGCACGCTCGGACCAATGGAATACGTCAGTGCCTTCCTCGTGATGATGGAGGACCACAGAGCAGTCCCCGAGGAACACAGGAGGGATATGTACAGGCATCTATCGCAGGTCTCGATCGATGCCCAGTCTCGACCGTGGGCGGGTGTTCGCCGCTGGTCGGATTTCGTATTTGACCAAATCGAGGCTGGGAGAATGTATTGGTCGGACCATGTGCGCATACAAGATGAACGCGTACGACTGGCTATGACCGAGACCACGACCACGACCAACGGCCACGACGGCGGCAAGACCGGAGGGCGGGAGCTCCCCTGCCGAGCCTACAACTCCGAGCGGGGTTGCCGCCAGCGGAACGGACACCAGGAGGGAAGCGTTAAGTGGATTCATGTGTGTTCGTTCTGTGACTCTGTGGGGCGGATGTGCACGCACTCCATACACGCGTGCAACAGGAAGCTGATGTACAGTGGCGGGTATGAGAGTGCTCACCAAACATCCGCTCCCCCGACACACCGGATGCCCCACGCCGGACACTCACTCCGCCCGAGTGATCCTCAACCGCTGAAACAACAGGGGTCAAAAAACGGCCCGGACGCGCCCCGCGAGTGAGCGTGGCGCATCGTACACCCCCTGCACTAAGGATGCATGCACTCGGAGAGGGGGTAACGGGTAACGAGTGCACACAGGATGATGCAACACCCCACGTGACAACAACAACACGTGCGGCGCACGTGGGGGCTGTCATCAAACACAGGACCCCGCCCACCAACGAGCAGAGCGGGAGCAATTGCCTCGGCAATTGCCCCGGGAGGATCTGAGCGCCGGAGAAAATATCGACTTCGCCGCCGTGAGGAAGGTTTGTGAGACCGGAGTTGCCTCCCCCGGGGTCCGTACGGACCCCGAGGCGTTCGCCGGACACCGACGGGTCCACTGGCCGTGCTTCTCGGCCCCCGGGCCGCCGGGGCACGCCTACATCTACCAGGAGGTACAGCGCACGGGCCTACCCAACGCGCTCGGCACCCGTATCGACCTCCCCACGGACTTACACATACCGGCATGGGTGCGGTACCTCACGGGCATCCCCGGGAGGGAGGAGCTCCTCGGTTTTATCAGGTACGGTTTTCCGTTGGGATACACCGGTCCCGTCAGCGACACGCGTGGCGTGCCCAACCATCCCAGTGCAACGGGATACCCTGAGCAGATAGACAGTTTCATCGAGAAGGAGAGAGGGTTCAACACGAGGCTCCCCCTTTTGAACCCTGGTGCCACGTGTCGCCGTTAATGACACGCGAGAAAAGGGGCACGGATGACCGTCGTGTCATCACCGACATGACTTACCCGAAGGACGACAGCGTTAACGGGTTTGTGGTCAAGAATTCCGTGTATGGAGAGGAGAGGGAGCATGGCCTCCCGACCGTCGACAGTTTCGTCGGCCGCCTGGTGGCCTTGGGGCCCGGGAGTTATATGTGCTCGATCGACATCGCGAGGGCGTATAAAAACTTCCGGTGTGACCCCCTGGACTGGCCCCTCCTGTGCTTCGCGTGGAGGGACGGGTACTTCTGCGACACGGCGATGCCGTTTGGTGCCCGTGCCTCCTCGTACCACATGCAGTGCGTAGCGGAGGCCATCGTCGCTATACTCGGCCAGAAGGGGGTCGATGCCTGCATGTATCTGGACGACCTCATCATTCTCTCGCCCTACAGAGAGAAGTCCGAGGCCGATTTCCGGACGGCCCGAGACCTGCTGACGGAACTCGGGCTCCCCGAGGCCCGCGGGAAAGCGCAGCCCCCGAGTCAGGTCGTTACCTGGCTCGGGATCGTCATCAACGCGGCCGAGATGTCTCTGACCGTCCCCGAGGGCAAACTTCACGAGGTCCGAGAACACGTGAGGGCGGTGTATCAGAAGCGGTCACTGACGAAACGCCAGCTGCAATCCGTCCTCGGGCGGGTACTACATGTCTCAAAGTGTATCCGGCCGGCACGCCCTTTCGTCAGTAAACTCCTCGAGGCCCTCCGAGGGATGACCGGTACTACCTCAATATTAATTCCGAGATGAGGCAGGACCTCGGGTGGTTCCTGCGGTTCGCCGAGGGATGGAACGGCCACGCCCTCATCCCGCGAGGACCCCCGACCAAGTGCATCATCGAGGACGCGTGTCTCTCGGGCATCGGAGGTACGGACGGCACCTACTGCTACTCTGGACAGGTATCCCCGGTCAACGACCCGGTCTGCTGCATCGCGGAGCTGGAGGCCCTAAACACGGTGTTCGCGATGTGCACGTTCATCACAGACCGGGACAGAGGTTCTCGCGTGGAAGTCTACTGCGACAACATGGGAACTGTCCAGGCACTCACCTCTGGGCGTGCCAGGAACCCCGTCCTGGCCGAGTGTGCCCGCCAGGCCTGGATGGTTCAAGCCAAAATGGAAGTAGACTTCATTTACACGCACGTCCCTGGGAAACTCAACACCGTCGCGGATGCACTGAGTCGGGCGCATCTGACCTCGAGGGACTACGATACGGCTTCAATGTTCAGAAATTTCCATTCCCTCCTCGAAGTCGTTCCATGCACCCACGTCTGCTTTAACCCTGTTTTGCGTCTCGCCTGCAGATCGGGAGCTGCTCTTACTCCAGACGAGGGCATCTGCGCGGCAATGCGAGGCGCGTGCCCCCGGAACGGTCGCGAACCAGCGGAGCGCCGTCGCGACATACCTCGCGTTCTGCCGCCGGATGGGGGCCGACGCCCAGAAACCCACTACCAGCTTCATCACGGCGTACCTCGAGTACGTCTCGGACCACGCCCCCTCCCCGGCGACGGTCGCGAATCACCTATCCCACATGCGGTCGCACCTGCGACTGACGGGAGGGGACGTCGCGCCGACGGAGGACTACCGAGTGAAGCGCGCCCTGGATGCGATGAGGCGCAACAAGTCATACGTCCCAAACGTCAAGCCTCCGGTCCCTATGGAGGTCCTCAGGTCGGCCCTCGCGGCCCTCACATCCTCGCCGACCCACCTCGTGCTACGGGCCGCAATACTGCTGATATATTACGCGGTACTGAGGCAGAGCGAGGTCGCCCCACCGTCGGCCGCCAAGTTCGACCATGCGCGACACCTGTCGCGCCGCGACGTGGTGGTCATGCCGACGGAAGTAACGGTGCGGATCAAGGCAGCCAAGAACCTGCAACTGGCGGGGAAGAGAAGACGGTGGTGATCCAGGCGTCACCCGATGTCGCGGCGTGCCCGGTACGCGCCATCTCCTCTATGATCGCGGCCGTCCCCACGATCAGCCCCGAGGCCCCGTTCCTTACCCTCGCGGGCGGGGAGGTAGTCACCACAAGACTTCTCACCCGCGAATGGAAGTCCCTACTCACTGCCGCCGGTCAGCCTTCCACGTACACGCTCCACAGCCTACGTAAGGCCGCGGCCACTCAGGCATACCAAGCGGGTATGCCAGAGCTTTCTATTCAGCGGTACGGTACTCTGGACAGGTATCCCCGGTCAACGACCCGGTCTGCTGCATCGCGGAGCTGGAGGCCCTAAACACGGTGTTCGCGATGTGCACGTTCATCACAGACCGGGACAGAGGTTCTCGCGTGGAAGTCTACTGCGACAACATGGGAACTGTCCAGGCACTCACCTCTGGGCGTGCCAGGAACCCCGTCCTGGCCGAGTGTGCCCGCCAGGCCTGGATGGTTCAAGCCAAAATGGAAGTAGACTTCATTTACACGCACGTCCCTGGGAAACTCAACACCGTCGCGGATGCACTGAGTCGGGCGCATCTGACCTCGAGGGACTACGATACGGCTTCAATGTTCAGAAATTTCCATTCCCTCCTCGAAGTCGTTCCATGCACCCACGTCTGCTTTAACCCTGTTTTGCGTCTCGCCTGCAGATCGGGAGCTGCTCTTACTCCAGACGAGGGCATCTGCGCGGCAATGCGAGGCGCGTGCCCCCGGAACGGTCGCGAACCAGCGGAGCGCCGTCGCGACATACCTCGCGTTCTGCCGCCGGATGGGGGCCGACGCCCAGAAACCCACTACCAGCTTCATCACGGCGTACCTCGAGTACGTCTCGGACCACGCCCCCTCCCCGGCGACGGTCGCGAATCACCTATCCCACATGCGGTCGCACCTGCGACTGACGGGAGGGGACGTCGCGCCGACGGAGGACTACCGAGTGAAGCGCGCCCTGGATGCGATGAGGCGCAACAAGTCATACGTCCCAAACGTCAAGCCTCCGGTCCCTATGGAGGTCCTCAGGTCGGCCCTCGCGGCCCTCACATCCTCGCCGACCCACCTCGTGCTACGGGCCGCAATACTGCTGATATATTACGCGGTACTGAGGCAGAGCGAGGTCGCCCCACCGTCGGCCGCCAAGTTCGACCATGCGCGACACCTGTCGCGCCGCGACGTGGTGGTCATGCCGACGGAAGTAACGGTGCGGATCAAGGCAGCCAAGAACCTGCAACTGGCGGGGAAGAGAAGACGGTGGTGATCCAGGCGTCACCCGATGTCGCGGCGTGCCCGGTACGCGCCATCTCCTCTATGATCGCGGCCGTCCCCACGATCAGCCCCGAGGCCCCGTTCCTTACCCTCGCGGGCGGGGAGGTAGTCACCACAAGACTTCTCACCCGCGAATGGAAGTCCCTACTCACTGCCGCCGGTCAGCCTTCCACGTACACGCTCCACAGCCTACGTAAGGCCGCGGCCACTCAGGCATACCAAGCGGGTATGCCAGAGCTTTCTATTCAGCGGTACGGTGGCTGGAAGTCCAACGCCCACCGGACTTACATCAAGGCCAATGACGCTAAGGCCGTCAATACAGCCTTGATCAACTCACTTCAGAAAGACTAAAAACATTTTCCCACCCCCCCTCTCCTTTTTTGCCTTTTTGGCTTTTTATTACTTATACAATAACATATATTGTATCCAATAACCTATATTGTATCTCATACAATTATCATGTTTATTGTATTTCATATTTTACTTATCATAATTGACCTATATTCTAACTGTCAATTATCATATACTTACCTTCATATTACCTTATCATTAATATGCTCGTCCAGTAAGGTCGACATAATTTTATTACTATTATTGCATAAAATTAAATAAAATTTTATTCTCCCAAGCCACTGCTTGTCTCTTTCATCCGGGGGTAGGGTAATGGTATTCTCATGAGCTATGCTCAGGGGGAGTCATTGCCCCCTCCGGTGTCCCCCTCTACCGCGCCTCCCGGGCGCCCCTCCTGCCCCCTCGCGGCTCTCTCACCCACCACGCGGTCACGTGGTACAGCCCGGTCCGTACACCGGCCTCACTTCTCCTTCAACCTCCCTACAGTACGCACATACTATACTTACTTTTTCGTCCCACCCACCCACAACCTTCTCTCATATCCTCCTACTCACGTAGGGCTTTTTATTACTTATACAATAACATATATTGTATCCAATAACCTATATTGTATCTCATACAATTATCATGTTTATTGTATTTCATATTTTACTTATCATAATTGACCTATATTCTAACTGTCAATTATCATATACTTACCTTCATATTACCTTATCATTAATATGCTCGTCCAGTAAGGTCGACATAATTTTATTACTATTATTGCATAAAATTAAATAAAATTTTATTCTCCCAAGCCACTGCTTGTCTCTTTCATCCGGGGGTAGGGTAATGGGGTTTGAGAGCGAGGGTGAACACGTGTGCACGTAATGACCCCTCCTCGGGACACGGCTGCCGCATGGCGATGGTGTCTCAAGACAGGTGGTGTCCTGCGATGACCAGTCGCGGGATAGGGTGAGCGAGTTCAGACCTCGCCCTCGTGATGGTGGTGAGTAACGGACGTGTGAGGCACTCTGTATAAATTTAGACCAGCTTGGTCAGCGCCATGATGACGTGGAGCTACCCCGGGTGGGTCAGCCCGGGTCACGTGAACGGGTTGCGACCGAGGCTCGCCCCGCCCCCTGGAACATGACTGGTCGATGGCCACGTGATGTGAGGGTGGCGGCGTCTCGCGGGACCACGCCATCCGTCCCTCCGACGGTCCTGGTGGGCTCGGATTGGCTGAAAACCTAAAAACGTCATTTCTGGCCTAAATATTGCTCGTAGAGCGTTCTAAGTACCACCAATGAGATCGTCTCTGGGGCGATCGCCCACCACCCTGAATGTGACGCGGCCGACTTGGATTGGCTGTTGGTTGGGTGTGACGTGTAAATTCCGCGTTCACACCTCCTTGTATGGCTCACACCCTCCCTGCCCTCCCTCTGATACCTCCCTCTTGCCTCTATGAATATGGATGACTGAGGCGTGCTTTGGGCCTATTCCATATATAAGTTTAGCTCTAATTGATCTGCCTGTAGCTTATAATGTAAATTGATATCACTGCTCTCTTCTTTTAAGTTTTTCCAATAGTTTCATCAATATTTAGATTCTCTTTTGCGGGATTTTCACCGTAGTTCGGTATTTGGAGGTGCTTGCGGCGCCCCCGAACCCAGCCCCCCCCCCCCCTCGTGGGTTTTCTCGCCGTACATAGAGCCGGTGGCGGGACCGACACGTGCCGCTGGCGGGTGGCGCGTGCCACTGTCGTGTGGCGGTCGGGTGCCGTTTTTCACCCGCACACGTCGGCTGTTAGGGTGTTGGGACCGCGAATATAGACCCCCGGTGGCTCATGCGCCCACCCCCCTCCCGCCACCACCCATACACACACACCCTGACCCTATCTGCTGAAATTAGGGATGCATAGGGCTTCTACTACGTAATTTATTGCAGTATACTGCATATTTCGGTTTTTCTGCCTAATATTCCCCCCCTTATTCATGGATATTTAAAATATTTTCTGGATCTGAATTTAAACAATTAATAGTCCTCCCGCTTATTACATTGAGTCTATAGCCAGCTTCCTATCACATAGATATTTAGGTCGTTTTCTATGCTGTAATGTATTTGAAAATTGATGATTTAATAATTGACTATTAGCATTATTTCTATGGCCATCAATATCGCGTGAATATTTAAATTGTTTTCTACGTTATCTTGTCCTAGTGCAGACTTTCTTGTGTTTCAGAACTTTCTTAATGTCGGGCGTTATTTTATCCCTAGCTTAACTCTGACGATTCTATCAACGATTTGGTTATCGTTGTGATGAGTCTGTAGTATTCCGGATTTTTCTGTAGACATTATAGTCAGCTATTTGGAGATACCATTGTGAAATACTTTGGATTTGCGTGATTATGACTCTGTAATGGTTCAAGAAAAGACACAGGAACACGCGCTGACTTCTAACGTACTGTTTAATCTCTCTCCCAAGCCTACAGATATAGTCGTCTCTGCACCACCACGTGGTGTCTTATCACCTGTCAATCACAGTCCTGACACGCCCTGACACCACTGAGCCAGGGCAGCCCCGTGGTGTCAGCCTCATTAATTACTTGGCACACTACATTCCTCCGTCCCTTTATCTGAAAAGTGTTGGAGGACATTTGGAAACGAAGAGATCAATACTATCTGACTCCCCACTATTACATGTGAAATGGTTATATAGTTTCGTTTTTTAACACAATTTATCATTACAGTCCATCACCCAGCTACACATACTATAGTTCTAAAAGGCTACTTGTTTAATAGTAGTTGATACCCTAGTTCACATACACAGCTTTCTCAATAGTACAAGTTCCTTAGTCCATCTCATCCATCATAGTGGTACCACCGGCTGTATCACTTTAGTTCATTGATAGTTCTGGACACAGTGTGATCACCTGTCTTGCGTCAGACACTATTGGTATTGCCGAATCGGTTTCCACATCGTCTGACCTAGTGACTCGTTTGAGTTGGAACCATTACAATTGTTCTTCTCATATAGTAAACCAGTCCTCCGAATATTGGCCAATAAGGCAACAGACTGTTTATAGCTAATGTCTTGCCAGCAGTGCCGTAGAGCCTATCACTGTTCAAATCTTCCTGAATGTCTTTTTCCATGGCCACCGGCCTGCGCGTTACCGTGATATTACATTTACTGCCCCCTGATCCTGCTATTAACGGCGACTCACAAGACGGCCTTTTGCTGTACCGGGAAGTACCGCAGTCGGTACGTTAGATACACTTCCTTTGTCACAGCAGGTATCAACACCTTATAGTCCAGCTTGCCCGCAGACTGACCCTCAAGTTCATGTCAGACCCCATCTTTCACTAGAGCTGTCCTCCGAACTAGATGACCACTCTTTATAATTGATGGAGCTGTTGTCCGGTAATCCTTGCTTCACTCTGACTTGTGATCTGGTTTGCATATCGTGTGACTGTGGAGGTATTGTTCCCCTACTTATTTTAGACACCTCCTTCGCTGACACCTCGGATGCGGCTTGGTCCTGATTGTATAACCGTTGTCCCACCTGCTTTGATGTGTACTGTGTTTGTGACACGCTGGGAGCTTGGTGACACTCCTCGTCTTTTGTGTATTCAGTGTCCGCTTCATGTAAGGAGAGCCCTGGTGCCCCCTGCTGGTGTAAGTCCTCCATCGTCCCGCTGTCCACCATTGCCGTCTCTGTAATCTCTGTCATGTCTGCGTCTGATGGCAATGCTGATGTGCTATCAGTGTCCGTCTCCCCCATGTCTACTGTTGTTACGTTACTGCTCATGGATAGCCCCGTGTTGTAAACTTCACGCTGCGAGGCTGTTAAGGCGCCATCTTGTGTACTGTCCCCAGAGCTTTGACACCACGGTCTCTGTTCTTCATCCTTATCAACGTCTGTTTCATCTCAGTGCTCGTAAACCTCCTGCCCGCCAGGTGGCACTTGATTATTCCACAGTCTTTGCCCTTCATCCTTACCAACATCCTGTTCATCTCGGTGCCCGTTATCCTCCTGCCAGCCGGTTGGCACTTGATTATTCGTTGTTGTATTTGGAAGCTTTTGATGTTCCATCCTGTGGTATCTGCCTTTCCTAGTCGTGGTATCTCCGTAGTCTACGTTTCCCGCCTCTCCATCCTTAGTTAGTACACTTGACCCGCATCTCTGTGATACCTGTTTCTGTTGAAGCCTGTTATCATGGTCCTGCTTGCTGGACATGCGTAATCTTTGATGTTGATATCAGCCTTCTACCACCGAGCCCGGCTGTAGGCGAGCGTAGGGATCAAAGATTTTCTCTCTGGGCTCCTTGTTTCGGTGATCTTTGTTGTTTTCCACTGGCCAATATGTCACCCCGGCTGGTACTGGTTTAAGTCTATCCAAGTTGACCGTGAATTGTTTGTTTGACATGTGTTGGAGTACTGCCACATTTCCTTTCAAGTGCATTATCCGATATCCATGTAGATAATGTGGTTCGAACGTCTGTCTTCTCACATGGCTCAATAGTACTTCCTGCCCGATCTCATATAGCGGTGGCTTTTTCCTTCTGTCTAGCCTCTGCTTATTCTTCTGCTGCAACACTCTCGTCTTCTTCTGCGCCTCCTGCAAGGCTTGTTCCCTTTCCTCTATCTGTACTTTTAGATTTTTCAGTTCTTCTCCTTGTGGTACTCCTGTAATATTTGGGTACTTGGTCTGTGGGTCTCGCCCATGGTGTAGGAAATATGGGGAAAATCCGGTGACCGTCGAGATTGTAGACCGATATGCCCACAAGGCCGTAGGTAGCTGTTTCTCCCATTGATGCGTATGATTCTTCACTAGCTTACTGATGATTGCTTTCAATGTTCCATTAAAACGCTCCGTCTTGGCATTCGTCATAGGGTGGTATGAGGTTGAGTAGCGCCAGGACACAGAGTACTTCTTACACAGTTCACGTATACCGGCATTCAAGAACTCTGTGCCTCTATCTGATATCACTACCATGGGCGTCCCATGTCGCGCCATCCATACCGTTTCCAGGAAGTCCCGTATTCGTATTCCCTTTATCTGGGATAGGATGGACTTCAACCCAACCCGTGCAATGGTCAATGCACATTATTGCGTATTTGTTGTTTTCATGGCTGGTTGGTAAGGGGCCTATGAGGTCAATCCCTATCAGTTCATTTGGAGAAGTAGGTATGGGCAACGGCTTCGTTGGTGGATGTGTCTGCATTGGTCTATACAACGCGCACAATGGACATTCCTTCAAAACTTGATAGATCTGTCTCTTCATGTTAGGCCATTTGTATCTCACGGCGATACGATTGTAGGTAATGGCCATTCGCTGGTGCCCGCTGTCCTCATGTACGTTTCTCACTAGTTTTTTAACCAGTGGAGGGGGTATTACTATCCGTGGGTAAGCCCTCCCCTGCAGAGTTGCCAACGTATACAACACCTGATCCTCAATGACGTAGTCATCCTCATCATGCTGCCCTTGTTGATACTGTGCCATTTCCGTTTGTCCCTTGACCAACTCTTCTTTGTTCAGATACGGATCGTTCCATAATTCTTCATTCTTCATTTCAGAGACGGTTGTTCTCGGGTGACCTGACAGCAGACTTGCCCCGTCAGTTAGTGCTGTTCCATCTTTGTCCGATAAGGCGGCTACTTCAATGTAACTATCACTTCCCATTCTGTTAACGTTCTGGGGTAGTCTTGATAGCATATCCGCTTGCACATTATGAGCTCCCTTAGTATACTCAATCGGAGCCCCGTATTCGGCCAGCAAGACTGCCCATCTCTGAATCCGTGTATTCTGTATCTCTTGCTGAAAGAAGCTCCGGAGTGGCAAGTACGGGTTTAGTTTCTGAAGAGCATATACTATTGCGAATGCTTCTTTTTCGACTGTTGCCCACTTTTTCTGGCTGTCGCTCAACTGTTTGGAGATATACTGAATAGGTCTTTCGGTTCCGTCTTCATCTTTTTGCGTCAATATCCCTCCGATACAACTATCACTCGCATCTACATACAAACGGTATGGTCTGTGCGCATCGGGGAACGCCATCACTTGCTCCGAGGTCAAATTGGTTTTCAGTGCCACCCATGCTTGGTTTCTTCTTTCATCCCATACAAAAGGTTGACTTTTCTTGGTTAGTTCCACCAGCGGTTCCGCCAATTCAGAGAAGTTAGCCATACACTGACGGTAATAACCTGCTAGGCCTAGGAACCTCTGAACCTCCTTCATTGTAGATGGTGGTGACATGTGTCTAATTGCCTCTACCTTCACTGGGTCGGGTCGTAATCCGTGATCACTTACGATGTAGCCCAGCAATTTCACCTCGGTTTGCCGTAGTTTACATTTGTCCTCATTGACGGTAAGTTTGTTGTCAGCCAGTAGTTTGAACACTTCCTCCAGATGTTGGGTGTGGTCTTCTCCTTCCTTTGAAAACACAATTATGTCGTCAAGATAGACCAATACATACTTGTTCATGAGCGGGGCCAACACCGTATTGATATAACGCTGCCAGGTGGCTGGGCTGTTGCAGTATCCCTGCGGCATGCGGTTAAACTCGTACAGCCCTCCGGGCGCGGGGAAAGCCGTTACTTCCCTGCTTTCTTTCGTTATCTCAATCTGATAATAAGCATTCTTCAGATCAATTACGGAGAACACTTTGGCCCCACTCAACGAGTCGAATATATCCTGTATGTACGGGAGAGGGTGAGCGTCCTTTTTACACATCTGATTCACTTTTCGGAAGTCCACGCAACATCTAATTCCCCCGCTTGCTTTGGATACAATTAGCAAGGGCGATGACCACGGGCTAACACTCGGCTTTATGATGCCTTTCTCCAATAGTTTGTTTATCTCGTCATTTACCTTGTCTCTCAATGCAAGAGGGATCCTGTATGGCCGTTGTCTTACAGGCTCGCATTCGCCAACATCGATATGCATTTTGATTTTTGGTGCTGTTGGTAGGGGGCCGTCCTTCTGTTCAAAGACCATGGGAAACTTTCTTTTCCATTCATCTAACTCAGCATGAACTCCTGCTAGCTCCATGGCTTGGTCTTCACATTGTCCATAATGAAAGTTCCTACTGGCCAACTCAACTGACTTATCGGCACAATTCAATCTACAATGCAATATCTCCATTGCATCTATTCCAAGCAACACATCATGCCTCAGCGCATCACAAACATTCACCGATATTTCTTTGTCCCACAGTCTGATAGACGCTACTCCGTACATCGTTAACAAATGCCCTGACAAGGATCTTAATGCCACCCCGGGCAACAATACCGCCGGTCGTCCTTCCGATTCACACAACATCAACCATGCCTCCTTTGTTATAAGCGATCGAGAGGCGCCAGAATCAATCAAAGTATGCAATACCTTACCGCCCTGTTGTAAAGCGACACACACTCGACTGTCTGACGCAGCCACTAGTTTCCCGAATTGTAGTATCCGCCCCGCGTTTCTGGGGGCGCTGAACCCCAAATGTTGTCCGGTGAATGGTCATATCCCCCGTTGTTCGCCCCTTGGTTTCCTTTTGGTGTGGGACAGGTACTGGCGATGTGCCCATATCCTTGGCACGTAAAACATTGGATGTTGGGATTCACACTCGTTTGACGTCCTCCACGGCCGCGTCCACGGCCACGTCCTCTGCCTCCACGATTTGTACCCGTTTGAGTCCCCATGTAGAATACATTTGAGGCAGGCGCATTCTGTCCATTTCTACAACAATGGCAGCCTGAGTCGTTTGGGCTGGGATTGATGTTCTGGCTACAGGCGGCTGCTCCAACTCCCGTATTAACTCCATTGTTGTTAGACGTAACCGCCGCTACTTCTCCTGCCGTTTCCTTTGCTTTAGCCGGCCTCAAGGCAACCACCAGGGACTGCATTTGTCGTTCTAATGATTTGAGAATACCCGAAAACTCCTTCATCTGGGGGGAATCATCTAATTCGACCGGCAGAGGCGGGGGTAATGCCGCCTGTTCCAAATCACTAAAGTCATCTAGTTTCATCAAGGTAGCCGTGTGGTTAGCCAGCTCCCGTGCTTCTTCCATGTCATTAGGCCTATGACTCCCCACTATCTCCTTCAGCCTGTCACTTCTTAAGCCTTCTATATAAAAGTCTCTAAGTTGGGTATTTACCATATCTGTTTGTTTCTCCGTCTTCGTGTAGGCCCGATGCACATACTCTGTAAATCTTTTCCCGTATTCATCCACCGTCTCGCACGATCCCTGACTCGCTTTCTCCACTTTTCGTCGTAAGTGTTTGATTTCAGCAGGTCCCAGAAACTTTGTCAATAGCACTTCCCTCAAATTACTCCACGACCGCGGGTGAGGGGGCTGCCTTTCCGCGAACTCGTCCTTGAGATCTTCAATACATCGTCCCAGAGCACCTTTCGATTTTGCTGAAACCGCTTCCACCATAAGTTGATCGCCGGGTTGCACATTCTTTTCTGCTTTGTTTAATGCATCCACCCAGTCGCGAAATTCCGCTCTGTCGGCTCCGTCAGTTACTGATAAATGGCGTGTGAATTCAGCTAAGCGTCTCCGTGTTGCTTCTGCAATAGATAGATCAAACTTCTTCTTTTCTCGTTGCTCAGTATCCGCCATTTTGCTATTTCCAGGTGCTTCTCAGCAGAAATCCTGGCAAGATCACCAATGTAATGGTTCAAGAAAAGACACAGGAACACGCGCTGACTTCTAACGTACTGTTTAATCTCTCTCCCAAGCCTACAGATATAGTCGTCTCTGCACCACCACGTGGTGTCTTATCACCTGTCAATCACAGTCCTGACACGCCCTGACACCACTGAGCCAGGGCAGCCCCGTGGTGTCAGCCTCATTAATTACTTGGCACACTACAACTCCGTTCCAGGCTACCCCTACTCTTTGGAGTTAGCGGTAACCACTCTTATGTATTCTATGTCGGATATATAGGACTTAATTTGGAGTTGCGCTGATTCTCCTGCAGTTGTCTGCTGTGGATTTGATGGATTTAATTACAGAGCATTTAGTTTTGGGATTTCCTGTAATTTTGAACACCTATTTTTCACAGTAGGTTATTTGCTATTGTTTATGGGCTCCTATTGTGGTTTGTACCAAGAGACCTGTGCTATTGGTGGTTCTTGCACTCACATTGCCCCTGTTGGTCCATTTTCCTAGAGAATTTCGTTCTGTTTCTAGAATGTGTCCTAGCCTGTGATGTACACAGTCTGCCCTTTAACATCAAAAAGGGGCCTGTTTCAAAACCCTGCTGATTTCATATCCATCTGTGAATTTTGTAGCTGTCTATACCGCTTATCTATAGACTGTTGTTACTGTTGGCCTCCCATGATCCGTCTTATCGGTCTTGGGACACTCCTGTGACCACTTTGCCTTTTTGTTACCTCATATAATATCATTAATATTTCGGATTTGTAATATGAAACAAAATTCTAACCTCAAAATTGTTAAGATTAGGTAGATTGGTGCTTTAATTATATTATGGTTCTTTTGATTACGTAATATCAGCAGAATTATGTTAATTAGTGCATATTTCATTTTCCCCTAGGGTTAATGGTAGTTTGGCATCGTGCTACTGTATATTGGGTTATCTACACGGTCTATTATCAGCTAATTGTCCAGCTGGCCTCTATTAGGCTATCATCTCGGCGCTTTGGCTGCTCGGACCGCATGTGGAATGGACTTGAATAGGTCTCCATAGCTATTTCTAAATTATTCTGGATTTTTCTAAAATCATAATTTTCTTTCCCCGAAATTACTCAGGTCCACATTTTTCATTGATTTTTTTTGTTGAATTTGCGGTTAGATCATTGTGTGGTCAGTTTCTCCTTGGATTTGAGTGAATTTGTTGAGATTTTTCGCTGAGTGGACTTGCAGACTCCTCCATATCAAGGGTAAAGTACATTGAGACGGGTCTGTGTGTTTCCTTATTTTTCTGGTCTGACTTTAGGCTTCTATATTATTGCCATTTCTGTATCTGTTCCTCAGATTACATATGTGGTCATCGTTTAATATCCTCGACTGGCCACCTGATTTGGTGAAATAGTATTGCCACAGTACATACCATGTGACAAATTGAGTATGATAAATATTTAGTGTGAATTTTTCTTTTTACCGTATATGTAATGCTCTTCTACAGGGTAATGATAGTGGCGTCATTAGCTGGTTACATAGCTGGATATATATTTGTCCTCGTTTAGGCAATTTAATTGGTATTTATGGAATATTCTCATACGTTTTCTTTGGAATGGATAAATGGGCATGGTTACTACTATGGGATGTTCATACGCTCAGATAGGATATTGATATCATGGTTCTACACGAGTATAGTTACGCGACAAGCACATACAATTTTTCATGCAGTAAAAAAATGAGAAAAAAAAAATGACAATGTTCACAGCCTAAAAGTTCCAATATCCAATTTGCTCCTCCATGCTTAGAGTTTCTTTCCTGGCCCCTTTCCTATTGTCTTTGTTATTATTCAATAATTTTCTGGATTTCAATAGTATCAATATTGTGCAAGTACATTGATTTTGGTAATCTGGTGTAGTGATTGTGGTGTCCTGTGTGTTGCTTACGTTGAGAATTTTTTTTTTATATACCTAAGACCTAACATGATATTTTGGTCATTTTTACTATTACTTTAATTTTTGATACCTAGCTGTGCATGGTAGGCAACCATGATGCCTCGCCTTCTACCACTAATAGGTATCTGAGTGTGATTGTACGGTCATTGGGTTTCTCGCAGATATTCTCTGTGTGGTCTCCCTTACGTCCATTGGAGGTGCCTGTTTTAAGAGCCCTCATGCCGAAGAGAGGGATCTCCTTCACGGTCCAGTTGGCATTAAAGGTCAAGGTTATTGCTGCACATTCTTCTAATTTTCAGGTTTTCTGCATTTTTATATTTCCATATTCTTTTACAGCTGCCCAGGCATTGGCACTGTCTCTGGATGACTGCTAGACTTATTTGGCATCCATTTGTATTAGCAACCTCCTTTTCAGTAACAGGTGGTTCTGACTGTCATGCTAGGCAGAAACATTAGTCTAAGCAAGTAGACACCTTGACTCTTGTGTTATATTCTGGTTTCAGGATATTTATTTTAACACAATCATTGATCTGTGTTAGCATAGAGAAGTGAAGTCAAGGAATTGGTTGCCTGAAGGTTTTTCGGTCTTAAGGCATATTGAGTTCATTGCCTGGCCTCTAGCCAGCTTCTCCGTGTCAGGAGATTATTGGTTGGTAGACTACGAGAGCCCTGCTCGTGTTGGCAGGGGACCTCGCTTCCAGTAGGTATTATGGTCTTTGCCGATGTATCCCACACTTCTCGGGATTCATCTCCTTTTGGCCTAGACTTGGCTTGGTCCTTGCTGTTGGGTAGCTGTTTGCTATCCTTCCTTAGTGATTTGCATTTTATATTTGTCAATAACAGTTTGTCTATAGTTTTTCAATATGGCACATATTTGTCGTTCTCTCTGTGTTCTGTGCTGTCTCATATGTGTCTCTTCCATCTTCATATGCCCTATTACATCGACCTGGGCATACATCGGTGCTTAGTCGAGAGGAGTTCCCTGTTGTCTTCAAGCCCGGACGCCTCATACCGACTGCTGATGCTGGTCATGTGGTGCAATCCTTTAGAGTGCACTTGCCACTTGCCACCTTGGCCCAGCTTGTCTGCTTCTAGGCCGGTACCACTTCTACGGTGCCCACGTTGTTTCTTTGATTGGTAAATGCAGCTTGGTTGTCTGTTGATACAGGCATCACTTTTGTATGTGCCTTGATTGGAGCTGAAAGAACTGCCGCAGCTACCACATTGCTTAGATCTGTGGCCTCTTGTGCTTCGGCACCTCCCTTGGCACCTCCCTCTGTCGGGATGACGGGGCTACTTGCCTCCAATTCCCCTAACCCATGTCTATGAACACTTGTCGTAGACATTCTCTTCTCATTGAACATTTCCTTCGGGAAATTTATATGGCTTTGGCTGTATAATGTGGATGCATGTCAGTACTGCATGTATACCATTCTCACATAAAAGTAGGTACTAGAATTAAGTCCTTGCTGCCTGACTGTCAAGGCTGAAAAACAAAATAAGTTTGTGTGTCGTATTACTGCATGCTTTCACTATATAACCTTTTTTCCCGTGTTTGGTGTTTTTGTTGGTTTCTAACCTGAGTAACTATTTTCAAAATTTAAGATAAGTGCTAAGGAACGAGTTGTTGTAAACACACTAGATGTCCATAATGTGGACATATACCGTGTTTCCAATCCCAAACCCCGAAGAGTGTACCGTAGTCAAATACGGCACAGGTATGGAGTATCATTAATAAGTGAAAGGTTTTTGGATAATTCTGGTTATTTATTAAGTTTCGTGTTTTATTAATTATTCACAAATATGTATCAATGTGTTGTGTATTTATTATATTATTTAATAGTGTTTAGATAGCCACTGTATCAAGGTTCTAGCTATGTATCACTACCATGTATCACTTGAGGTTTGAGGTAGTACGCCACTGAGTAACTACAGCAGCGCCAGTGCTCCCATAGGCGGAATTCACCTCTATTACAGTGGTTAAAATAGAGAAACGTCACCTATGACTCATAGGGAAACCCCCTGCAGGCTTTCCCCGGTTCTAACTGAATATATTAACGCAGTCTCGCTGCCTATTGGTCTGGTGTGAGTTCATTGTGAAATTACCCATGATCCTCTAGTAAATCCTCACTCTCTGAGCTGGATCCGCAGTGAGAGGATCTTCAGTCTCTAAACACACTTCGTGCTGAGTGCATGTGTCTCACCTACTCGAGCAGGGTGAGCACTATGCATACAGCATGCAGAATTGGTCTGAACTAGCGTTGTACTGCCAACTTCGCTGGCACACGTTAGACAGCAAGTAGCTCAGAATCCAGGGACTCTTCTGAGCGTACTCCCAATACTACACGGTTCTGATATACTACAAACACCAAAGGACTTATCTCACCTTCACTTCTCATCTGTGAGAGTGAAGTGATCTTTGGATCTGAGATCTGACATTATCAGGAAATCATCTAGGAACTGAGATTGGTTGACTTTCTCATAGGGACTTGAGTCATTTCAGGAAATATCATTATTGGTGAGTTATGCCATCTATCTTTGTTGTATGCCATCCACTTACTCATTGTGTCTATGTGAGATCATGTCTAGTCCATCTTAGACTATGATCTCACTCCACAGAACTATCTTATAGGAGACACTCATTGACTGTAACTATTGACACCAGAATGAGACACCTTGCCAGATTAGACCATGGGTCATATGAACTGGCTTTGCTGTCAATACTATGAACTGTGTCCTGAACTTATATGTTTACCCAGAAATCCATCCTGGAAGAATTGTGAACTGTTGTGAATGTGAACACTGCTTATTAAATATATGAACCTTACTTCACTCTCTGACCTCTTTCCTATGAAGAAGACACGTAGAAATTAGCCAGATTATTATCAGATTAATTCTCAATATTAATTATCATATAATTAACAAATGATTAATGATTCAATATTCCCTATGGTCCTCGTTGTCGAATTGGATTTGATTTAGATTCTGGTAGACAATTCGACACACTGCTGAGCGATGCTTTTCCTCCCCACGTTAATTGGTTAATTAACATTAACTAATTAACCCAATAGATTCGTATTCACGTTTATAATTAAGATTCAAGCCTAATCCCCGCACTCTGTACTATAGCAGAACGGTGGGTTAGTTCTCCTACTGTCCACCAGACGTCTCTGACAACTGGCATGTAGTTAGCAATAATCCGTATTCTCCTAGATGTCTGCACAACTCCGTACTTAAGAGTTTCCCATTCAATAGTCTATACCTCTACCTGAATTAAGTTACCACTTCCACAATTATATCATATCATTACGAATTAACAATACCACTACCAGAACAACTCGGTGTAAACACCTCGTTGTAAACATCCCAGGTCCCAAGTTCGGATCGAAATTTGTATGTTTACAGGAACATCGTTTTACTACTGTGTTGTCCTGAATCAACTTTGAAGCCCACATGACCTATACAGGTTGCTGAAATATCTTTCATCAAGTTCCAGCCTAATTGATTCTCATAGCCTTGTGCTCCATCATTTTTTACCAGTTAGGCAGCAGACCTCGTCATGTACTGCTTTAGGCTCGCTCTGAATAAATTGTTTACTTTGTTGATTCCATAACCTATGAGTTTCAGAGTGGTAAGTTTCATCAACAATCCAGCCAGGGTTCAGGGCCCTGTTTTTTAGTCACAACCATTGTGAGTCCAGGTAGCCCCAAGATCTTCTAGTGATTTCATGACAGTTTGGGTGACAAATATGGTCGGCATCCTATAGACAGTGTCATAGCGTGCCCCAGGAGATCACCACTAAAAGTGAACCCTTAACACAAGTAAGAGATACATATAAGCTATAATTGACCAGATATGAAGAAAATCAGCTGCCCCAATTTGCCGATATACGCGTTTGAATTTGAAACATTGGGATATTGATCGCCACTCTCCCAGCAGATACACTCTCCCAGCAACTACAACTATGGGAACAAGAGCATTCGATGTCAAGGTCGCTGCATAAATTAGTGACCTCATGAGTAGACCTACACTGGTCACCAGAGCAGCGTTTGTTACTACATATTTCAAACGCTAAACTTGGCGAGTCGGAACGGCCGATACTCATCATATTTGGGGTGGTTATTATTTTGTGTGTCCCTAACTGGTGCTAAAGTTCCATGGCTAAGTTCTTATGGGAAGTGAACTGCCAGAGGGCTCTACAACATGTCCAGATGTGTCTTGAGTTCCGACAGTTTGGGTGACAATTTAGATCATGTGACGTAACAATTGTCATGACTAGAGCACACCTCAGACTGCCCTAAGTCTCTTAGATAATTAGTCAATCACCTATAATATTGTGTCTATAGTACACTGACAGCAAAAACATGTCACCTATAACGATTGTTGTGACTGAAAAACAGGGCCCAGGATGACACTTTCCTTCACCATTTCTAGGATTTCTACCATAGGGTAATCTGAAAATTGAAGGGGACTAGGTAATAAAGGTCAGCTCTGAACCCCATTTAGTTGTTAAAAATATTAAAAAATATCTTTGGGTTGAGTTCCATTGATTTCAGAAACTCCAGTTTATGTCAATCTACATCTATACTACTCTCCTGGTAGAATCACTACCTCTATGATATCTTACAACTCCACAGCATACACACACTCAGACAGGGTTCTCCTATGACTAGCATCTGGTACATCTTTATTCTTGTTTTGCTGTCCCTCTTTTCAGTGGAGAAGGAGGCCAATAGATTTTGCAGAACCCTCTGCAGTTGCAGACAGATTATGGGTCGTCTTTCAAGGTTTGTCTGCCCTTTGTGTGTTATTCACCATCCAGTCAGGTTCACTACAAACTGGTATGGCCAGTATCCATTCATTCTCTCTATTTTTATGATTCAGTAATGAAACGATGTTCCTGTAAACGTACAAATTTTGATCTAAACTCTGGCCCTTGGAAGTTTACAGCGAGGTGTTTACACCGAGCTGTAATCGTTCTGGGGCATCCATGGCACAACCTTTTATCTTTACTATATGCCTCCAAAACATTCATATTCTTACCTTATTTAAGTTGTAAGAGCCATTTTAAAGCCAATTTGGGCACAGAACAATCAACTTGAACTGTAGCTTTCGCTTTATCGGTGGAATGAGGCTGTTACATTATGGCATAGCAACGCACATAGCAACCAGCATAGCAACATTTGTTGTCACTTGGAAACTGGCCGGAAACCGGGCAGAAAACGTAGGGAAGAAAACATGGTGGTTGCTCTCTCATTGCCATCCCGTTTTTAAGGCGCTTGCCATGTCCATTCACGTTTTTATTACTGTACTTTGATGTTTTTCTGTAATTCATATATTTATTTTTGTATGTCTTCTTTATGTACTCTAATGTTAACGTTACCAATGTCGCAGTGATAAACAACGTCAGCCATTTTGAAATAGCGACGTCCTAATCATGTCCGTTGCGACTGTAAAATGAACCGTGATTTACCGCACAGCTGTGCAGTACATGGTAGACAGCAGCATGTAGTATTTACAGCACTTACGGCAGTAGGTATATATTAAAGATCCTTTCTCCTTGTTTACCTCCATCACCTCTCTGTGGACTTCGTGGATATGCAGGTTCACACTCACAATATATTTCTGGCAGGTATAGTAGTTATTGCAGACTTCCTTTGTGACTTTCCTGGTTGGGTAGACAGCCACTATACCTCCCCTTTATAAATGCTTTTTTTATGCCTTAATGCTAGGAGTGCAGTATGAATGATGTTCAGGCTCACTGTGATGTAGTGAATGAACTATGAATCAATGACTTTTCATGTGACTACAATGGCGTTTTTCCATGTTTTAGAGTCTACACAACACACTATGCATTTCCCAACATTCATTACAAACTAAATATTGCTCATTTATTGGATTCAATTTTCACCATTGAAATATTCTGATGGTAAAAAGTTTTATGTGGCCTTGTAATATCCCCCAACCAAAACAAACCCAACGATATGCACCTGAGGTGATGCATGTACCTCGAAAGATGACATATATAAACTCAGATGTTCGTCATGAGTGTACTGTTCACCAACAGCTTTGTATGTTTGGCTAATTATTGGCTCTTGTTTAAATATTCTTCAATGGAACCATACATCCTGGAGTTTCATCTACATGTAAAAATATACCCAGTTATAATTAAATGCAAGTAGAATTAGGATTTAGTAAAACATTATGTTGGTACTGAATCTGAAGAATCAACATACCTGAGCTGCTCCAGAGTCCCATTTTGTTTAAGCGCATCAGCAAGATACTTGACTCCTTTATCAGCGATGTTGTCGGATTCAAGACTGTGCAAAGTGAGGCAAGAAAATATTATTATTCAAACAAAAGAGACACAATAAGTTTAAATTCCTGAATTGAACACTACATTCTGGAGTTTCATCAATTGCACAAAATTGTTATTGTAAGACAAGAATAATTGGTCAGTCAATCTCTGACCATATACACTGATGGATTAATTTTGTTTTCTCGCCCACATGGTAATCCTTTCTGCTGGGTGTTGTCGGGGGGTCTGACCACCCAGTCTGTGTTGGATGGACAGTGGTGGGGATTTGGTGAGTGACTGCATGATTGTATTTTGACAGGTCATGAGAGCTTCAGTATGAATAATTATTTACTGATTCCTGTCAGGTGTGATAGAGGTCTGTCATAAACCTTTTTGCATTAATGGGTTCTTGATTCTAAAAACTAAAATCCATTCCAGATTCAGGAGAAATCTTTTAAAAAAATAATGGGATTGGGTATGGTGTTATTGTGGCTCATTCATCAGGATTAGATTTCCCACATGGAAATATTTTAATGGGTAAAATAATTTTTGTTTAAGTGCATCAGCAAGATACTTGACTCCTTTATTGGCGATGTTGTTTTTTTTAAATTTCAAAACGTCATCCATTCTGTCATCAGACAGATCTTCCATGAATGGTGATAACCATGCAAAGACTGAAGCATATTTATTTGAAAGCAAGGTACAGATGATAAGGATGAGAATATGTTCTCCTAAACAAACAATATAAGTCTATAACACAAGCATATATATAGATAGAAAGTGACACATCGATGCTAGGTGCTATCGTAAAACTAGATGAGTTTTAATCTGGGCTCCCGTATGTGACGACTGGAGTTTTGGCTCCAAATTTCACTACGCCAAACTCCAGGAGTCGCATATAGGAGTCCAGATTAAAACAAATCTGGTTTTGATTTTATCCTACCCCTCTCTATGCTCTTAGATTACTAAAAGAATGGATACAAACTCTTTGATCAACCTTAAAATATGTGCTGGATATCTATTTGCTACTGTGATGTAGTGAATGAACTATGAATCAATGACTTTTCATGTGACTACAATGGCGTTTTTCCATGTTTTAGAGTCTACACAACACACTATGCATTTCCCAACATTCATTACAAACTAAATATTGCTCATTTATTGGATTCAATTTTCACCATTGAAATATTCTGATGGTAAAAAGTTTTATGTGGCCTTGTAATATCCCCCAACCAAAACAAACCCAACGATATGCACCTGAGGTGATGCATGTACCTCGAAAGATGACATATATAAACTCAGATGTTCGTCATGAGTGTACTGTTCACCAACAGCTTTGTATGTTTGGCTAATTATTGGCTCTTGTTTAAATATTCTTCAATGGAACCATACATCCTGGAGTTTCATCTACATGTAAAAATATACCCAGTTATAATTAAATGCAAGTAGAATTAGGATTTAGTAAAACATTATGTTGGTACTGAATCTGAAGAATCAACATACCTGAGCTGCTCCAGAGTCCCATTTTGTTTAAGCGCATCAGCAAGATACTTGACTCCTTTATCAGCGATGTTGTCGGATTCAAGACTGTGCAAAGTGAGGCAAGAAAATATTATTATTCAAACAAAAGAGACACAATAAGTTTAAATTCCTGAATTGAACACTACATTCTGGAGTTTCATCAATTGCACAAAATTGTTATTGTAAGACAAGAATAATTGGTCAGTCAATCTCTGACCATATACACTGATGGATTAATTTTGTTTTCTCGCCCACATGGTAATCCTTTCTGCTGGGTGTTGTCGGGGGGTCTGACCACCCAGTCTGTGTTGGATGGACAGTGGTGGGGATTTGGTGAGTGACTGCATGATTGTATTTTGACAGGTCATGAGAGCTTCAGTATGAATAATTATTTACTGATTCCTGTCAGGTGTGATAGAGGTCTGTCATAAACCTTTTTGCATTAATGGGTTCTTGATTCTAAAAACTAAAATCCATTCCAGATTCAGGAGAAATCTTTTAAAAAAATAATGGGATTGGGTATGGTGTTATTGTGGCTCATTCATCAGGATTAGATTTCCCACATGGAAATATTTTAATGGGTAAAATAATTTTTGTTTAAGTGCATCAGCAAGATACTTGACTCCTTTATTGGCGATGTTGTTTTTTTTAAATTTCAAAACGTCATCCATTCTGTCATCAGACAGATCTTCCATGAATGGTGATAACCATGCAAAGACTGAAGCATATTTATTTGAAAGCAAGGTACAGATGATAAGGATGAGAATATGTTCTCCTAAACAAACAATATAAGTCTATAACACAAGCATATATATAGATAGAAAGTGACACATCGATGCTAGGTGCTATCGTAAAACTAGATGAGTTTTAATCTGGGCTCCCGTATGTGACGACTGGAGTTTTGGCTCCAAATTTCACTACGCCAAACTCCAGGAGTCGCATATAGGAGTCCAGATTAAAACAAATCTGGTTTTGATTTTATCCTACCCCTCTCTATGCTCTTAGATTACTAAAAGAATGGATACAAACTCTTTGATCAACCTTAAAATATGTGCTGGATATCTATTTGCTACTTGTTATTGCACACTGCACCGCTTCAGTTTATTGCAACTCAAAACATGTTTACGAGTTTTCCTATGTTGCTCGAGCGCTGCAGTGTCCTTGTAATTGTTGGAGCTGTGACCCTTTGCCGCTCTAGCAGTATGTTATAGGACACAATATAGTTCGCAATGGCTTCACTGCATTTATTCAAATCTTTATGTCTAAAAGTGTACAAAGGGTGAATTCAGTTTGATATCAACATATAAAAGATGATTGTGGTAATTAAAAACGTTGTTTGACGTCTCTAAATGCGTTGCCATGGTACTCATAAATGGGCCATGAATCTCACGTCATCCTAGTCAGTGTGGCGACTTAGATAAAAGACTCACAACGTGGACGCTTTTTAACTTTTCTTTTTTTCTCTTTTTTTTCCAAATCTTTCTTTATTGGTATCATTAGTTCTTTACAGTTTTCCGTTTATATTAAGTGTACATACGTTATACATACCAATAAAGTGGCAACCCGTCAGCATTGGGATACCCTGTTGCTGGTTTTAATCAGGTGCCATCAAACACAGAATAGTAACAGCCTTTTTCCTCCCTCACATCTTCCAAACAAGTCAAAAGTTATTCACCTAATACAATACAGCATGTGGGACTATCTATACATTCCTCTGAGTATCATTCCCATTTTAGTGAAATCAATAATATAGTCTATACATCCTTCAGACCAGGTAAAAAAAACAAAAAACAAGAAAGAAAACAAAAAGAAAAAACAAAAACCATTCGATATTAATCTATTTGGGTATACTCTCTTCCATAATAGACTTGGTAAGTTTTTTAAAGGTTTTAATATCCGGGGTGTTTCTGACTATTGGCTTTAGGTCATTCCATTCTTTCCCCCCTATATATTCTACACTTCTCATATATGTCTGGCAGTTTGGTTGACATAGTCTTACAACTGGTGCTTCATATAGTCTGGTATTCCTAACACCAATATCGATATATTCATTACATCGAGATCTGTTATACATTAAGTTTCTCAGGTGACATCTACGTCTCTCATGTAGTACAGGCATCACAGCTTCATTATGCAGTCGATTTATACTAGTTCGGTAGTTTTTATATAAACATAGTCTCAGACAATAGTTCTGTTTTTTTTGTAACTTGTCAAGTAAAGATTTTTGACCACTGTAATAAAGAATGTCGGCGTAGTCAAAGTATGGTATTACATATGTTTTGTACACTCTAAGAGCTGTGTCAGTATCGAGAAAAGGTCTCATTTTTGACAATTGGTAGGTTCTGTAGGCAATCTTTTTCAAAGTATCCAAAATATGGTATCTATACGTAAGATTTTGATCGAGAAATACGCTAAGGTATTTATACGAGATAACATTTTGAAGCAGAATATTGTTTAGTTCCAATTTTACATGTCCTAGTTTCTTAACATTGTATGTACTACCGAAACACATAAATTTCGTTTTACCTACATTAATAGACAATTTGTTTTGAATACACCAATTTTCAAAGTAGAACAGCGCTTTTTGTAGATTGTTCTGGATCGTTTCCCTATCTCTTCCAGTCACATATATAACTGTGTCATCAGCGTACACACGAATACTTATGCCTTCCATATACTTGATAAGAGCATTAATATATAACAAAAATAAACCCGGTCCAAGGTTGGAGCCTTGTGGGACACCGCAGACCACCCCACCACTATCCGGAAGATTTTGATTAACTTTAGTTTTTTGGGTTCTATTATTTAGATAATTTTCAAAGAATTTTAGATTATCATTACGTATACCATATTCTGATAATTTTGAAGTTAGGATGGAGTGGTCTACGGTGTCAAAGGCCTTCCTCAGATCAATAAATACTGTGCCCGTTAAAAGTCCTACATTGATATTCCTTGCAATTTCATAAGTAAAATCAGATAAAGTTTTTATTGTGGAAAAGCCCTTACGAAAACCACCCTGTACCTTTGTTATAATATCCTTTTTATTAATATGAGCCCATAATTTAGTATTAACAATTTTTTCTAAGACCTTGGATTGAAGAGGTAACACCGAGATAGGCCTCAAGTTATTGCAATTCTTTGCATCCCCACCTTTCGGTATCGGAGTAACAACTGACGCTTTCCAAGTTTCTGGTATTTCACTCTTGATAAAGATACAATTACACAGGTCAGCAAATTTTTCTTTTATAAGCAGCAGGAAATCCTTTAGAACCAATGTTTTAACTCTGTCAATACCGGACGGTTTCTTTGTGTTAACTTCTAATAGGATTTCCTTTACCTCATCCAGGGTTACATGTAGGAGGTTCATATCTTCCTCAACACGATTGTCATAAAATTTCCATGGGGTATAATGTTCCTTTGCAAGTTCAGGTCCAATTTTACGGAAGAAATCATTAATGTAATTTGGGATATCTTTAGTTGGTATGGTTTGTTTAGTATCCTGATCTTCAATTACGATAGGTTTTTCTTTATTATTATGTATACCAGGTAGTATTGAGTTGATTTCCCTCAAGAATTTCTTTGGTTCTTTTTTATTGATTGTTGTTTGATTAAGTATATAAGTCTGTCTGGCTTTCCTAACTAGTTTATTTGCTTCATTTCTGGCCTTTCTAGCTTTAGTAAAGTCAGCTGGTATTCTTGTCCTCTTTGCTAAGGTCAATAGTCTATTTTTTTTATTAAGAGTTTCAATTAGGTCACCTGTGATCCAGGGTTCATTAGCGGTTTTAATTTTATATTCTTTTTCCGGGCATTCAGTATTGAGAAATTTCATAACTTTACTTATAACAAACTTCCATTTGGAGGTAGGGCTGTCGGTATCATCAAATATCTCCCAGTCAATAGCATCTATGTATTCCACCAGTTTTTCCTTTGAGTATTTTTTTGGTGGGCAACTACTCATAACTACAGATCTAATGATCAGATCTGGACAATTCAAACGCCGTTAGAACCGTGCTGAAAGGCTTTGTTGGACAAATCCTCAACTTTTTCTTGAGAAATATCTCAGCCTGCCATTAAAATAAACGGCCGCAACGAATGGATTTGAACTGGAACTTGAAGCCAGCCCGCAGTTTCGGTGTGTGAAGCTGTCAGTTTCCCAGTGATTTCGCCTAAATACAGTAGAAAAACGGCACCGATAACAGCTGGATGCAATGGCCAATCTTCCTGAAATTTGGGTATGTTTTAGTTCATATATCCACCTTACTAGCACATAAATTTCAAAACCAAACTTCAAAGGAAAGTGGGTGAACTATTGCCTAGTATTCATGGATGTTCTATTTTTAGATAATAAAATGACATTCACTGAAGGCTACACAAAGTTTGGAGCGATCATTAAGTATATATAGCATTGGTGGGCAATTCTAACTCTATTTCCTTCAGTGAATTCTTTTTTTTAATATGTTAATGTCGTTTGGGATAGCTTTGGTTTCATAAATCACTTGTAATATTCTGTACTATGCTATCAAACATGTGAATGGGGGCCTTGAGCACAACCGGAACTTTTTTTCATAGGAGCTAAATTTCTGGTCGCTGATTGGTTAATTCTCTGGTCACATGTCCAATGTTTTGTATGCTACTAGGAGCGTATTTTACTCTGTATGTCACATACCGGAGCGTACGTAAACTCAATGTTAAGCCTATGGGATTTTATATTAGGGGTAGGATAATATCCCCTACTATTAAGTTAACATTTGTATTAACAGCTTGTTTAAAGGCACTTTTCGTCAGAAGTAGCTGCATCTCAAGGTCAAGTTTTTTCCAAAGGGCAGCACCCCTGAAGGTGGGGCTTTTCATATAGCTGTTAGTTTTGAAATCATACTCGAGTAGTTTTGTTTTTTTTGGTTTTTTTTGTAACAATGACATGTTTATTCAAAAGAAAAGGAGTCATTAGTGTTCGCCTAACTTAACAGGCGATCTTCCACACTATGTCCTGTGCAAACAATACAGCACGATACATAACAATACAAGACAATACAACACTCATTTATACCATAATCCATGGTTAAAGGTTCAGTATTACATCGGTTTCTTTTCTTATGTATTCCTTGACATGTAGTTTAAATTGGTCACAAGCTCTTTTTATTTTAAGTTCTTTCGGTAGTTTATCCCATAACTTTATACCGATCGATAGTGCCGATTTCTTATACTTTTCAGTATTTGGTTTTCTTGTTGTCAGGCAAATTTGTTCAAATCTTCGAGTTTCCTTTACAGGTTCAACTTCGCAGTTCTTTATATCCGTACTCCACCACTTAATTAGAGACAGGAGATGACATGATCTACGATAGTTTAGTGGTCTAATCTTACAATAATCAAGTAAATCAGTCGTAGATATTCTATCACAGAGTTTCTTTCCTATAGCCACTCTCAAACTTTTATTCATTAATATTTGTAATTTATTTAAGCTGTGTTTGTTCATTAGCGAAAAAATTGCATCATTGTATTTGTAGTGGGGTGGGAATCCAGCAGTGTTCGTTTGTTTTACGGAAGGTGGCGCGACGTGCCGATCCTTACTGTGTAGTGATTCCGGACAACGCCGCACACGAGAGTGGCGCGGCAGAGACCGGGCTTACGTAATGCTTGGTATATATACTCAGCGTTCACAGTAGGTCGACAGGCTGTCCTCGCGCGTCCCTTCTACGGAACAGACCCTTGGGCCCTCACTTTGAAGGCGGGTTCTTGTAACCTTCCTGGTGGTTAGGCGAGTCTTCCAGATTAGCCTCTCCAGTGCTACCTAGCACCCATGTGCTAGGGTACTGTACTTGTGGGAAAGATCTTCCAGATCTTTCCAGGAAGTAGTGATTAATAAACATCCTTGTTTATTAAAAGACGTTGTTGTGTTATGTGTGATTAGGTCTGTGCAAACTAACCGAAAACCGAACCAACCTACGTTGAGTGCGTAGGGTGGGATCCTGCCTGGAACTAGCGTTCCGGATTGGGGTCATCCAACCTGCTAGACAGGCGGCGACCACCACACTGGTGCCGTGACCAGGATCCTAGGTTGCTTGCACAACCCGGGATTCTTGGTAAATGCACGGATCTGGAATGAGAACCAGATCCCAGGCTGAGCAGGAGAGTGAAGATGGGGAGGTAACTTCTTAACAAACTCTTCCGGCCCGGAATGACGAAAAGTCACCAAAACCGGAGGGAGGGGGTGAAACCCAGAAGTCCAGTAAGGAGAAATCTCGGAAGAGAACCGCCGCTCAGAATTTGAGTTCGACGGTCCTGAAGAATTTCAGTCCGGCAGCCGACAGCCGACATGGCCCTGCAAGGGATCTGGAGGGACTCAGTAAAATTGGGTCTCAGACAGATAGTCCCGGAGAGTCTAGTACTCCCCGGAATAGGTCGGAAGATACCTTACGAGTACCTTCCGATGAGGTTCCTGCAGGCTTCCTTAGACCAGAACTCTTAGCCGAGTTTGATCAGGAAAGGGAAGCCCGAGATATGTGTCGGGAACTAGAAGCGGAGATCGCCGAGGAGGTAGCCAAACGGCACCATAACTTGGAAGAACTTTCGGTTCGCGAGATTGAGACTCTAGAAAAAATCGAGCGATTGGACCAACATGTACATCACATGAAGGACCAAGTTCGACTAGCAGAGACAGAATCATCCCGAAGGATGCCTATGTCACAAGCTGGCTGGAGTAATGTAAGAGATCATCTATATTCCCCACCAGGGAAAGTAGAAGATCTTGAGAAGACCCCTAACAGATTCATATCTGGAACAAAGGGTGTGAAGACTCCTTTGGCTAGCTTCCAGCTACCCTCCGAGTCGAGAATGGGTTCTCCGAGTTCCGAACACACTAGTAAAGCTATAGCCGAACTAGGGTTCAACTCTTTCAACCAAATCAGGGAGCAAGACCGGATCTTCAACTTGTCAATGGCAAGAGCCGACAAGGTTCCGATGATGCGCCCAGAGAACGCAGCCAGAAAGAACGCTGTCATTCCAAAACCTTACGGGAAAGGAATGGAGTGGGAACACTGGTTCGCGGGATTTTGTGAGGATATACAATGTAATGGCTGGAATAAAGTCGATGCATTGCCATACCTCAAAAGAGCGTTACGAGATGGACCCGGAGAAGCTGCACTTCGCGCTTTTCGCCGTTCCGGTGGTACGGAATGGGATGAGCTAGTGGAGGTAGCCTCGTACTACTGTGGTCAGTTGGTAACGCTAAACCCCCGATCCACTTTTCTAAAGAGGATCCAGGGTAAAGAGGAGACAACTCGCGCCTATGGGCTAGCTTTACAACAAATGTTGTTGGAGGTTTACCCAGGGACGGGATTAGATTCTCCTGCACTGCATGAAGATCTACAAACTCAGTTTGTGAAAGGACTTTGAGATGATGACGTGAGAGCGGAAGTCATCTCTAAATGGGAGCCCGGTATGAACTTCATGCAGGTGTTGCGAATAGTAGATGCATATGAACAACGGTGTATACTATTTGGAAAATATGCTAATCCAAGAAAAACTTCCCGGGTTAACATAGTGGGTTCTACTTGGTCACAAGTAGAAGAAGATACCTACGAGTGTCAGGAAGCAGAAATAGAGGATATACTCTCTAATGTCCGCTCGATGGTACTTGCAAGAGGAGGTTTCAATAGACGAGGACGTGGGAGAGGTCGAACCCCTAGCTTTGGAAGGAACAGTGATGTACCTTCTGTGGCAGACGCAAAACCAAAAACCACTGATCCCGAAGGAAATCCCTCTGAGGTAATGAAGTTGTTGACCAAAATCAACGAAAGACTGAATCAGGTGGAGAAAAACCAGCTGGATGTCCGACGTTGTTGGCGGTGCAACAAAATGGGACATATCTCTCCAGATTGTCCTGAAGCCCGGAACGTTACTACAGTGGAAACACCTCGTAGTCTGCCTGCGTTGACGGTTGCCTCTCAGAGTGAACCGGAAAACAAAGAAGGACTGTAGCGAGTGGCAACACTGCGGTCCGGGAAGGAAAGTGCCAGGAAACCCAAACCTGTGAGATCAATAAGAAGGAATATATTTCCCACTTACCAGAAAAGGGAAAGATACAAAATACGGTCGCAACGATCTGTAGTAAGTATCTTTCACCCGGGCACCCCTGTCTGCAATGGCTTTGTCAACGCGGATGGGATCTTGGAACCTTGGATGGGATCTCACGGTTTATACGACAACCGTCTCCCTTAGGTGGGCGACGTTGGTATGTGCCGGCTAGAATTCAAGGAAGAAAGATAGATCTGTTATTAGATACTGGCGCTAGTCGCTCTGTGTTGAACAATGGACTCTATCAGTCTCTTGGATTTGCACAGGAATGTCATGTTCCTGGAGCTTCGGCAAAAGCTGCTAATGGCACTCACATGAGATGCTATGGTAGTGTGATTATTCCAGTCTCAATTGGTAACACTGAATTTGTATGGGGTCCCATACTCAGTGATATTGAAGAGAGTGGAATATTAGACGTAGATTTTCTCACCCTCTATGGAGGTTCTGTGGATCTACAAGATGGCACTCTCCGACTCAAATTTCCTGAGTTAATGGAAGTGGAATGTAGTTGTCGACGGATTTCTTCTTTGATTTCTGTCCGACAAGATGTGGGCATCCCACCTCAGCAGATGGTTAATGTCCTGATAGCTGGGGAAGGAGACTTACCACGTGGAGATGCACTCTTCGAGCCAAACCCGGAACTGTTTTCTCAAAAAGGAATACAGGCCTGGGATACTTTGATCGGAAGTGCTAGAGAAGGATCAATTTCTATAAGTAATCACACCTCCGGGTTGATTAAACTGAAGAAGGGTGATACATTGGGCTGGGCCACCCTAGCTCATGTAGATGGCCTAGTAGACTCCGGTCCGCAGGGAATCACACCTGTTCCAGTTTCCGAAATAACCGGGGAAGATGAACAATCCGAACCGGGAAAATTGGACTTTACAGGAAATGATTATGAAGAAGTACGAGTTAGTGCTATCGATACAGGAACATATACTTACAGGAATTGATATACTTTTGATGATACATATCATTATTGCGTTTGTACTTTGCTTTAGATCAAGTGAGCTGGGTTGTTGTTGCCTGTTGAACTGATTAGGCGTTTCTATGAAAACTTAGCTAGATATACAGTTTTTATTGATTATTTCAAAATCTTTAGTCATGACCTATCGTTTTTATGATTGGGATGTGTAGCAGGATACGTCAGCTATATTCTGTAAAAATTTCTCTTTGTTCTTTTGTAAAATCGCCATCGTTTTGATTTTTAGCTCAAAATTTCACACGGTGACCCCCAAATTTTAATTTAGATATATAATCTAGACTATTACGGGATCATTATGTGTAAACTTCAGAAAGATCACATGTGTTTTAATTTTCAGGCTTTATTGCCCGGTAGAACCTTAAGGTTACGTTTATGTCCATTCTATTGGAATGGTATTGGGTTTATTGGATTTTCTGTCCTGACTTTGCCGTTGGCAATTTAGAAGGTTTGAATGATTTCTTCAGGTGTCAGGAACTCAATTTAGTATTTCTTTAGTGTGATATAAACGGAATTTTCACATATTGGAATGATTTTCAGGTCTTTTAACATATTTTTGGTAATACCTTAATAGGTTTGTTCAACGGTTCTAACTGGCTTTAAAGTCCATTCTTGTGGTTATTTGATCACTTCTAATGGTTTAAAAACACGATCTGCCTCACAGGGGCGCAACCTGATAATTTTTTATTATTGTTAATTATTTGATTAAAAATTGGTTTTTAGGACTCATTTTAATTCTGCATGGTTGAATTTGGCATATCCAGACTTACTGGGTTGAATGAGCCGTTTTGCATTCGTTTGGTTACATAGAATTCAATTTATTATGTTTCACATTCAATGCCATGCTGTTCTGGGGCCTCAGTCGGCGGCTGTAAAACGCTCCCACTGTTGTGCTCACTGCCGTCCTAGTTCTGTCAAACGCCAGCCTTTTGGGCTGCCATAGAGTTGTTTAAGTCTTACATTTTTAAAATTCTATTTATTTGATAATTTATATGTATTACTTTGCGGATTTCACGTCTTGCAAGTAACAAATTCAACAATCTCACAGATTTGAATTATTCATTCCCCCTGAAAATGTCTCTGGTACTAAGGGGCTGCGGTTCATCTGCTGTTGTTGTGTACAGACGCGTATTTTGGTGGTATATTATACAGTATCATACATTACAGAGGGTTCTTGCAATATCGTACATTACGGAAGGTTCTTGCAATATCATACATTACAGAAGGTCCTTGCTATATCATACTTTACAGGAGGTTCTAACACCATAATACATTACAGGAAATTCTGACAGTATAATATGTTGCGAGGGATCCTTACACGATGCTGTCGTGTCATTCTTCACCCCTGTAGTATTAAGTATACTGGCATTTTTATTTTTTGTTGGTGTGTCTTCAGAAATATCATTTTCTATAAATTCCATGGCAATACGAATTGTTTAGGATGTTGTACAGTAGTACAGATATCAGCTATGATATAGTTTTGCGTATGCTGGGTAGAAATATTATGAAAGTGTTCACATTATTTTAGTAAGAAAATAGCAATTATCTGAATTTTCGAAAATAATGCCTACAGGTATCACAGCGTAGCTGCTGGTTTACAGACACGATTTACTGTTGCTCTGTACCGATGGGTATTTTGAAGGTATATCCTACAGTACGATACATTACAAAAAAGATCATTACAGTTTAATACGTTACAGAAAACCATTACAGTTTCATACGTTACAGGAAGTTCATTATAGTATAATACATTACAGAAAAGATCATTACAGTGTGATGCCCTACAGTAGTTCATTACTGTATGCTGCATTGCAATATGCTTCTTTTGGTGAAGGTGATTCGTTCCTTTTTGATTATTCTCTAAATTAATAATTACTGTTACTCGATTTTCTAAATTTTTCAAGAGTGTTTTTAGGACTCCTTGCATTGCTGCTAAATTGTTATTACGAATCTAATTAATAATTATGCTTGAATTGTGCTGTCTGCTTGCTCTGTGCTGTAGCTAATGCTGCTAGTGGATGTGGATGTATGGGACGTCTGCAGATCTAACAGTTTCCCTCAGTCATGGTACTTGGATGAAGGTCATTCTCATATGTTAATGTATGTGGTGATAATTTGGTTCAGTTACGTTCAGTTGCTACAGGAGAAGTGGTTACACACTATATGATTATTGACAAAGTGAGGGGAGTGTCTGGTTCTTGGTCTCCTGCTCTAACTAACGGTCTGAGTCGTCTGTATGATGACGCCTCTCATGAGGAGGTTTGTTCTCCTGATAGTGACTGTGATTTGCTTGGAGAAGCTCCGGCTTCATCTGGTCCGCCAGGCACAACGTTAGCCCAGGCATGCTTTGGGGACTGTGCGGTCTATCGTAGATGCTAACGTATCTACCCCTGGTAAGGGTCGATCCGTCGCGCCTGAGCCAGGTTACCCCTCTTATGCCCTTCCCCCGCCCGTTGGTCTAGATTCCGCACTGCCTTCGGGTGTATCTCCCAGGGGCCCCAGGGCTCCGTCGGGCTTGACGGTGTCTGCGAACCACAAGCTGGTGAACTCGTCTGAGGCTCCGGTCTCAACGGTTGATCGTCGACGGTCAACTGTGAAGAAACACTCCCGTCGCGGTTCACGCCCATTCAGAGGTGCTGAGCAGAAGACGAGTATGGCTGACCGGCATGGCTCGTATGAATTGCCGACTAATGGGGAGTGTACTAAAAATATGGACAGTGGTGGGGGTACAAGCATTCTACCCGCCCCTGGCCCAGCCCCATCCGTGGTGGTACAAGGGGTTACAGAGGCTGCCCCTGGTGATGAGCCTGGTAATGTCGCTCTGCCAGCAAAAAGGTTTACCTCGGCACGGTCTCCCGGTAGCCGTGGTCGTTATAGTCTGAGGAAATTTAGCCCTCCGAATTATACGGAACCCCCCTAGCGCTCATTGTCTGGATGATTAGATTCCGCACTGTTATCTACGGGAGTGCGAGGGATAAGCGTTCCCTTTTTTGTGATGTAGGTGGGACATGCTTGACTTTATTTTCGGCCCTGACTGCCTAGAGTGGAAAAGCAGATTCCGCACTGTGCTCTATGAGTCTTTTAGGGGTTTGTGAACGAAAATCCCCGTGGATTACTGGCTGTAATCTGGGTAGGCTTCCCTATGCCTGCGTTAAAAGGGTCTTTTTCAAGTCTTACTACTACTATAAACTCTGCTAAGTTCATCCGTGAGCTTTGCTGCAACGTATGCGTTTTGTATCTGGTCTTATTGTATGTATTTCACTGGTTTTTATGTGTTTTTACCGTTTTTGTGGCGTTTATATTGTTCCTATGTGTTGCTTAGTATTTTTCTAGTGTTGTCCATGATTTTCCGCATAATTTTGGGCTTTACCGCTTCTCGATACGATAATTTTTAAGGAAGTTAGAGCATATGTAAGTTTTCCCATAGACTCAGCATTGTCAACGCTATTTCTATGGAGAAGTGAGCCACCCACTTAGTTCGACACATATTTCGGTTTAACGTTGGTTTCTATGGCAGCTAGATGAAATAATGGCTCTAGGGCTCTGAAATTTTTTCTGGGGCCTCCTAAAATGTGGATTTTAAAATGCCTTTTCGAAAGCTATAACCCACTTTCTTGGACTGAAAAGCACTTGGAATGACTGGGTCCCTACTTTCTTTGACAACTATAATGATGATAAGTCTGGGTGATTGCCTGATGTTTGTGGGCCTCGCCTGATGATTGCTTGGTCATCTGTAGTAATCTTGAAGTAATTTTCATTATAGTTAGTAGTATTGGCTATTTGTGGAGTATGGTGTATTTGGAGCAGTATTTGGTACTGCCCGTTTCGTGCTTGTAAATGACGTCGGTTGAACTTTTGTCAATTTCGACCTCAGGATTCCGAAAATCGCACTCTCAGATCGCTCCGACGATCGCAAGTGCCTCAAAATCACGTTTGGAAAGTAAAATTTTGTATTTTGACTACGATCGTAATTTTTATGAATACCCATCAGGTTTGGCATTGCGAATCACCGCTTTGTTTAATTCCCTGTGAGTGTTTTTATGGCAGAAAAACCCTAAGTGGTGTAAACTACTTTATTTTCTATCTCTCGAACTGTAATTCGTTCTGGGACGGTATAAAATGGATTGCGTCCGCCGTTCTAGGGTCTATTTTCTGGAGGTAAACTTAATTTAATTTATTACTTAAATCACTATTTTATTTAATAATCTAACTAAATTTTCTAATTGAGTAGTATATGGTTCTAATGAGTATATATATGAGTTGTCTCTGTATCTATGTGGGTAGCCGCCGTCGTCATCTAGTAATTCTGTGGATGATGGAGATCTGCTATGAGGAATTACATGTTTAATTCGAGTTTTTCTGCTTTTTATTTAATGGTTACGTTTTGTAGGCTTAAATATTGCTTATTCTACGTTGTTTTCACGTTCTTTGGTTTGCTTCTAAAGTTCTCTCTCTATTAACAGTTTAAATTCACCCTGATCGTTTTTCTGTATAAAGGTCGTTCATTCGGCTGCTGTCGGCAGTGATGGTAGTCTGATGTCTTCTACCCCGACGTGTTAATGCGTGACCCATGCTGTGTTGATGTGCAGTTGTGGGTTAATGCGCCCAGCCGGTAGGGTATGGTCGTTATCGCCCTCCGGACAGCTTAACGAGTCTCACCCTGGTCGTTCACGAGATAGCGTGTCATCCCCACAGATGGTACGCTTCCGTTTAGACATGGGTATGGTGACTAACGAGTTTGTTTGTGTGGTGGCTACCGCATTAGACTTGTCTGTATGTCTGTGTCTGTATACTGGATGTGATATGTGTGATACATTTGTGGTGTCTTTCAGTGACGCTTGCCGTGTTTGGTAAGACGTGGCCAGCTGTGTGTCTGATAGGGATGGTGCCTGGTGGTTCCCCTTCCCCCCCCCCTCCCCACCTGGTATGCTGCTGTATGCCCATTATCTGGGTGCGCCCCTTGCAGTGGTATGTGATACTGTGACGCACTTCTGTGCGCCTACAAGTTGCCATATATGCTACATGGTGGTGTTACAGTATCTGCCTGGTTACGATACATTAGCATACACGCTATTCTGGCATTGGTTGTTGCTGTTACCCTTCCCCCTCCTCTTCCATGTTTGGAGGTGCGCGTCGCGTGGGCTCCCTCCCACTTCCCACCCCCCATGGATTACTCGTGGTACCGGTGTTCATGCTTGGTATGCGCGAGGTATTTGGATACTGCCCTCTACAACTCCCTCCCTCCCTCCCTGTCGCTGTGTGCGGTGTGGAGTGTATTTCTGGTCGCTCTGACTGCCCTGTTACCTTACTGGATGATATTTTTGAATAGGCTAATTCTGTCCCTTCGTTTAGTTGTATTTGTGTAGTCTGTAAGTTTAAGTGTCAGGTCTGGAAATTAGCCCCCCTTCCTTGTGGGATGCGTTGTGGGTTGGCTATTACCTAGCCCCCCCCCCCCCCCCTTCTATAGGCTCCCTGATTATGGAAATGTTGCCTAAAATTAGGTATATCTGCTGATACACATCTGAATGGTAGTTATTCACTGCCGATGTTTTTGAGGCGCTAGCTCGCTTATTTACGGAAATACAGCGGATTTTGTGTTTCCTATGGACTTCTCAGTGTTAAAACGCTTCCATTCCTTTCCCCCCACGATAGCCTCACGTTTTGGCACTGCCGTTTGTTTTTCGACACGTGGTGCTTATTATCCGTTGCCTATTATGATAGGCTGCGCATTCCGGTGTGTCTGTTAAATTCTAATAGTTTAATAGCCATGCCTATAGCGTATTTGTTTAATTATTTTCTGCAATAGTCTCGGTTTTGTCAGTGGAACTGTGACCTATTCCTGTCATTGTCGCCTAAATTCCGCCCCCCCCCCCCCCCCGCCCCCCACACCTAGGCATGAGACCGTTTGTGTGCCGTGTGATGTGGTGACGGTCGCGTGCCTGGCACGTGCCGTGTCGTGTGGCGGTTGCGTGCCGCTGCCGCGTCCCACCTTCCCGCCCGCTGGGCTTGGCTGGTCGGCGTGTGCCGTGTCGTGTGGCGGGCCGCTGTGGAAGCGTGCCGCTATCACCCCCCTTAAATACGTGAGACTTCGGGATACATTGTATAGTAATGGTACATTGCTGCTTAATTTGAGGTGCTGCCACCTACAGGTAAACCGGCAGGTGCAGGTCATGTGACCGCAGCCATGTTTCAATCACTCCTCTGATTCATTCTCGACATGGCGGATCATAGTATTTCCACCGAGCAAATATCCTCTGGTCAGGAAGCCATCCAACATGGCAATGGTGAAAAACAGCAGGAGAAGAAACAACGCAAAGCGCAGGGAAAAAAGTAAGAGAAAAATACAAAGGGGAAGAAAAAATCGACGTCCCGAAACACGGCCGAAATCGAAATGATCAAGGCACAAATGGGGGACATGGCGGGAATCCTCAGAGAAATCCACGATGAACGAAAAGGGACCAACAAAAGCATGTCGGACGCGGAGCACAGGCCTGAAAAAACGCATAACAGACGCGGCCACTCCTCGCCACAAAGACGGCACGATAATGACGAAATAACCACGTCGACACCCGACTCTACAGCGCACAGGGCATCGAGACGCAGCAGACACGAGGAAGCGTCACCCGAGTTCAAGGTGCCCAGAGCGCGGGAAAAGCAAGCCAGGCGAAGGGACGGATCTATGGTCTATCACTCCGAACCAAGGTCAGCCCCAGCTTACATCGACCCACAGCCGCGCCAGACCAGCGCGGATGGAAGATATTACGGAGAAACGATTTACGACCCACCTGACAACCTCACGGACGCGGCCGGGGACCAGACCCTGTCCCGGCGGGTGGCCGAAATACTCGCCGCTAACCTCAATCCAGCCGCCGCGGGGAGAAAGGGTAAGAAATATTTCGCATATACACACATCACGAGGGGAGCAAAGAAGACCAAAGTCAATCTGGCCGAGCTGTCCCAATGCGAGTACATATGGGGCATGCTGCAGGTCAAGCGGGAAAACACAGAACCAAGTGTAAAAAAGGCCATTGATAACCACATAGAGCAGCTGGCGCTTGATGCTATGAAATATCCATGGGAAAACATCCGTGAGTGGAGTGAGGAGGTGGCAACCCTGAATTCCACGGGCCGCCTATCATGGGAAGATGAGTACCATATAGATAGGCTAAGGCTGCAGCTGTCTCAGCAGTACGGGCCACAGGGCAGGAAGACCCCTGAAAACAAGGCGGCGCCGGGAGGGCTTGAGATGGCAGATGACATCGCTCGGGCCAAGCCAGGACCACCGTGCCGCCCATACAACCAGACATCCTGCAGCAGCAATGAGGACCACATCAACAACGGGTTTAGGCAGCTGCACATATGCTCTCACTGCGTTTACGCAAAATGCCTCCTGCTGAGGCATCCGGAGAGTGCATGCCGCTCCAAGAAGTTTAAAGTAGACAACAAGAAGATAAAAGAAAAAGAGAAGTAGGATTTTTAAATGAGTTTTTACCACATTATACCAATGTTGTTGACACCCGCTCTGCCGCTGCCACCCCCACGGCTATCGCTGCCGGCCGACCAATCACCCGTGACGGACCGGGGCACCGCGACGGGCTGCCTGGCTGTACTGCCGGGCCCATCCCCACCGATGCGTGTTGCAACCCGGTGGGGTTGCGGAACCCTGACAAGCACAACAAAACAACACACAGCAGGCAGGACTGCCGAGCCGAAGCATGTTATGACCCGGCTAGGGGAAGTCCACACGGAACTGGTGAACACATGTTTGCCGCCAACACCAGCCCGGAACAAAGTACAACCACTGAACACAGCGGGCAGCACACAGCAAGTCTCTCTGAAGGGGGACAGACCCACACTGACCCTGAAAACTACACTGCACAGCTCACTGAACGAGTCATGACCTAGTGACCCCAGACGACTACAAAGACCACATAGCGACATGGTGGCCTCAACACTCTGAATCAGCCAGCGGATCGGCGAAACTCCACATGGACATTTACTGTGAAGTGAGGGCCTCCTGCCTTCCGAACCATATGAGATGTAGGAAACGGATCCCTTCCCAAATGAACATCAAGGCCTGGAGGCAGGCCAGCGGCCGGTTGGCGGACGAGAAGGTGCTGGATTATCTGGAGTTCGGGTGGCCGACGTCCTACGCAGCCCCCCAGCCACCAACATCAGTAGCGGCGAACCACCCGTTGGCCCAGGAGTACACACACCATGTAAAAGCGTTTATCTCTAAGGAAGTGGAACTGGGCGCAATGCTCGGGCCCTTTGAAAAGAGACCTTTCAACCCCTGGACGCAGCAAAGTGCCCTTATGACACGGCTGAAGAAGAACCCGGATGAAAGGCGTGTTATCATCGACTTATCAAGCCCGGAGGGTGGCAGCGTGAACTCGGGGATCGCAAGGAACTCATTCGAGGGCCGCCCAGCCCGGTACACACTACCGTCAGTACTCGATTTCGGTCAGAGGCTGAAGGCAGCGGGCCAGGGCAGCTTAATGTGGAAATGCGACTTGGAGCGGGCGTACAGGCAGCTCCGTATAGACCCGCTGTCGTACCCACTGATGGGGATTATGCACGATGACAAGTTTTATGTGGACATCTGCCCGGTGTTTGGCTGTAGAACGTCGGGATACTCTCAGCAACGGGTGTCGGAAGCACTGTGCGCTCTCATGCGGCTGAGGGGGGCGGAGAGCATAGCCTATGTAGACGATTTCTCAGGAATAGGCGTGACCCCGGCGGTGGCCGAGTACGGCTTCAGCGCTTTCCAGGACCTATGCGAGGGACTGGGAGTGAAGGTAGCGGAAGAAAAATCCGCAGCACCCAGCACCCACATGGAATGGCTGGGTTTCTTGGTGGACTCAGAAGAAATGGTCATAAGCGTCCCGCGGTCGAAGCTGGACAGAATACTGGAGGAGTGCAGCAGCTGGAGCGCGAAGAAACGCGCCACCCGACGCGACCTGCAAAGGCTGCTGGGGAGGCTGGCGCACATCACCACCTGCATCAGCCACGCCCGGAAGTTTATGGGAAGGCTCTTAGCCCTCCTCCGGTCGATGCGGAACAGAGGCATAGTCACGATCACGGACGACGCGCAGAAGGACATACGCTGGTTCCAGGAGTTTGCAGGCCAATTCAACGGCAGGGTCCTGATGCCACCGGTGCGCGACGCGATTACCCTGGAGTGCGATGCGTGTCCGACGGGGGGAGGAGGGTTCTCACATAGGGCGTGGTATCGCATGCGCTTTACCCGAGAGGAGGCGGATGCTCATCACATCTCCCGCCTGGAGGCGATTAACCTGATCGTGTGTGTCCGCACCCTGGTGACGGAGGAGGACCGGGGAAAGGAGGTCATCATCAAGACGGATAACTGTGCGAGCGCCGCGGTGATGATGTCGGGCCGCACCCGCGACCCTGTGCTGGGGGAGTGTGCTCGGGCTCTGGCTATGACCGGAGCTCTCATGCAGGTGGAGTTTAACGTCCAACACACCCCGGGAGTGGAGTTGGTCTTGGCGGACGCCCTGTCGCGGTGGGACCGGAATGATCGGTTCAAAACGGTCGCGCAGGACGCGATAGCGGCGAGGGGGTTGCAGCGACAGCAGGCGGCGAGCGTGGATGATATGTTTAATTTCGATCTCTCCTTCCAGAGCTGCACACAACGCGACTCCACAAGCAGTTGACCAGATCATACGATGCCGCCTTTGCGGAAGGCACGTTGACCAACAGGATGGCTCAGGCCCGAGCCTATGTGTTTTTCTCACTAGCATACGGGACGGACATGCTCCGCCCCACTCTAGTCGACGTTATGCTGTTTGTGTAATTTTTGGCGAACTCGTTCGCGTCACCTGCCACGGTGCGGAACTACCTCTCTGGGGCCCGCTCGTTCCTCCAGGAACGGGGGCATGACGTCACCCTGTTCGCTGCTCAACCGGTCAAGTCCCTCATACGGGGCATAACACGAACGTCGTCACATACCCCGAAGCCGGCACCTGTCATCTCGGTTGCGGAGGTGTGTGACATGTCACAGATTCTACATTCCATGGGAACGGCAGGTCAACTCGCATATACCGTTGTCCTGTTCACACTTTCTACTTTCCTCAGGCTGTCCAACCTGCTCTGGACTCCTGGCGCCCATCAACACATGCTGACACGGGGCAGCGTCACTTTCCTTCCGCAGGGATTATCGGTACGCATGTCGTCATCAAAAACCATGCTGCCCGGGGCAGACACAGTGATCCAAGTGCGCCCATCGCCGGATCCAAAACATTGCACGGTGCACCACATACGCACCATGTTCAAGGACGCCCCCCCAACCGGCCACAGCCCCCCTGTTCTGCCGCCCGGGGTCGTCGGCCCCTGTGACAGTACCAGTAGTCACGAGATTACTCAGACTAGCTCTAATGGTCCTGGACTCCCCAATTCACAAAACAGCAACCCTTCACTCACTCAGGCGCACGGGGGCGCAGTGGGCTGCCAAGGGGGGAGACACACGCGAAGAAATATGCCGGCATGGCACGTGGAAGCCGTCCTCTTCCAGCATGGAAACGTACGTCCCGAGGGACCTATATCACAAATGACTCACAAACATTGACTCTCTTTTTGCCGTGTTTTACAATGTTTGTTTCAAAATAAAATGTTTTATTTACCGCAGCACCGAATTCTAGTTATTCGCAGCAGCCTCTAATTGTATAGTAATGGTACATTGCTGCTTAATTTGAGGTGCTGCCACCTACAGGTAAACCGGCAAGTGCAGGTCATGTGACCGCAGCCATGTTTCAATCACTCCTCTGATTCATTCTCGACATGGCGGATCGTAGTATTTCCCACCCGCCATCCCAAAAAACAAAGCTGATGTAACATGCCGTATTGTTTTACAATGTTTGTTTCAAAATAAAATGTTTTATTTACCGCAGCACCGAATTCTAGTTATTCGCAGCAGTCTCTAATTACGTTTTGGTTCGGAATTTTCTTAATTACTTGCAGAGAATCTGGTTTTGATAGTAGTGTGTAAGGGTGCAGAGTTGACATCTGCCCTCCCCCCATCCCCCCGCACCCACTTCCCTGCGTGGCGAGTTGCGGTGTATGTCGGCTATATGCCGCTGCCACTCCCGCCTTCCCGCCCGTTGGACGTGACTGGCCGGTGTGTGCCGTGTTGTGCAGCGGACGCTCTGTGGGAGAGTGCCGCTATCAGCCCCCTTCCCCGCATAGCGAGTCACGGTGTGTGTCGGCTATAACATCAGCTGATTTCTACCACGTTGCCTACTAAAGGCGTGGTTCGGTATTTTATAAGTCAAAACTGTAAAATTTCAATATTATTTCTTATATTTCTCATATTTGTCGTTTTTATATTTGTCCCTAAGTTTCAAATATTTTTCTTCCCTGGAATTATAGGTCATTGGTGTTTTCACTGGATGTGGTACTTGAATTAGTATTACATATGGATTGTCCTGACATACTATGGCATACTGTATGCTGCCCGTATTATCCTGATTATTGTACTTATAGACGCCATCATTGCACTTATCATTGTTTAAATACCGTGTGTATGTGTTTTCCTACGTATGTAATAGTTGCCGTGATTTTTCATCTATCTCTTCACTGAATACATACTGAGTCGTTTGGTGCCATTATCTAGGCTCTAGGAGCGTTTTTAAGCGTTTTGAGGCATATTTCGGTTTTCTGTCTAAATTCAGTCTAGTCTGGCTTTGTTTTGGTCTAGAGGACGCCAGCTGGCGTGCCCCCGCGTGACCCTGTGACCTTTGGTGTTTACCCTCCGATCAGCTGTTACTCAGCTGGTGGGTGGGGGCCCTGACTGGGTGCTCGCGCCTGGGTCCACGCGCTCCGGGTAGACTTGCCTCATTCCTAATTCATATATTTTATTTTTCTTTGAATTTCATGGATTTGTTGCTTTGTCCAGCTGTAATGTATGTCATCTATGGTTAAATGCCTGTTCTTTGTCTACTAGGGTTCTGAATCACTTCAACCTGGTTTTATGTCTTAGATATAGTTTGTGTATAGTATACAGTTATTTCCTTCTGTATACGTATATTTCATTTTTCTTGTTTTTCTTTTCTGCTTTCTAGCAAGTCCTGTCGCTGGTCTTGCCACATTTCATGTATAATTGGTTTTTCTTTGAATAATTATTTTTCTTGAATAATTAAGAAGTTGTTTCAATCATTGGTTTATTCTAACACAATGATTTTGATGAGCTGTTTTGTCAGCGCGCTGCGCTTGTTGTTGCATGGTTGATTGTATGGTCTAACGAAAACCATCATTAACATTGGCATTTATTGTTACTTATTCTAACATAGTGACATTGTTGATCAAAGCATTTAATTTCTTGCTTTGTCTTTGAATTGATTTTTTCTAATTTTCTTCTAACTAAGAAATTTTTAATTGCCTTGAGGTCCGGATAATTAGGATTTCATTTGGCTGCAGATTGGTTCTTTGGATACTCTTCAGTTCTGGACTGTTGAGTCTAATGATGATGCTGTTTTATATGCCTCATTATCTCTTGTCGTTTGGTCTTAATTAAATTGGTCATATCTTGAAAATTATTTTAACATTTTTGTGATTTTTAATTTTGGATTCTTTTAAAATTTTTTGATGGTTCTTCTGGATGGCATCGTACATCACGACTGGTGTCGTGGCGTGTTCGCAGAATTTTATGCGAGGTGTCAATGAGGCACTTCTGTCTGATTAATTGGGTTCATTATGGCTTTTGCACATATTTCTCTTTTGTTCTACGTGTTCTCTTCTATGCTTATTTCGGGTTTTTCTGCAGTCATGGCTTCCCCCGAAACTCTTTGTGTTCTTAGTGGAGGAATATGGTGTCGGTTTTAAAACCTGGACGCCTTATCACTTAGACACGAGTCGAGTGGTACAAGCCTTTAGGGTTCATATCCCGAGGGACACTGAGGTTAATCCCCAGTTTGCCACTATACACCTTGGTAATGATAGGGCTCGTCATTATGATGACCCTCGATGAAGTGCACCACTTCATCTTGCCTGTCAGTGGGTTGAGTCTGTTGATTTATGGCTAGATAGTATTCTTGAGTCGTATGCCCGACGTTTCCTTAAGGAATGAGCTTGCCTTGTGTCTATGGTTAAACCCCTAGGGAATGTCTCTTTGGATCATTCTGGGTTGCCTAGTCGCGGTGCTCATGGCGGAATACCGGTTCTCAATCTGATTGGTGAGCTTTCGTACCATTTGTTTGGTACAGCTCGCGGATGACGTAGAGATAAATGCCAGACGTTTAGGTGTTCATGCTGATATGGTGAAAACGATCGAGTGTCATTCGGTACCCATCAAATGATTTGTTTAGACTGACCCTTGATGTTCATGTTTGGTCACATGCTTTGTGAGATGATAGTCAGCTTGAAGTGGTAATGGATCCGATTCCAGCGGATCTCCGTGAACTTCTCGAAGACAGTTCGGCTAAATTGGCTTTTGAAGAACTGGCCCTCACAGCTGAAAGTACTTTTGGGATTCCGTGGACCACGATTGGTTTGGTCATTTTGGTTATTCTTGCCATTTGTCTGGGTTGTACAGCTCTGTGCTATCTGCGGCGTGTTGTTTTTGTCATGACCGCTGCACAGGTGGTTACCCATGCGGCAGCTGTGGCTATCGACTATGTCCCGACCTGCCCTCCTCCAGTTGTCTGTGAGTCTGCTGCTGCGAGAGATTCGGCCGTTTCTGTGGTCATTCTCCTCCTGATTGCGTTGACCATTTTTCTTTGATGTTAAGTGGCGACGTTCTCGGAAATCTGTCCCTACAGATAGTCTGTACGTTCAGATAGCGGCTCCTGACGCAATGGAGGCTATCTTTCTTGGAGAGAGCATTAGTCGGTATGGAGCGTGCTGCTGTTCGTTTGCACGAACGTGCTTCAGCGACGGTTTCTTCCGCTCCTGTTGTTGGTGGAGCTTCGGCTCCCCCTCCTCCGAGGAGGACTGGTGATTTGCCGCCTGTCCCCCTTCCACAGGTTTACGAACATCTGTCCTAATTTTACCATCTATGGGTATTTTTCGCTTTTCTACCTTTTCTGATGGAATTTGTTTCTAGTCTCTGCTTATTGGTCATTCTCATGTGTCTACATGGGCAGATTGCTATTAACCGCCCGGTTCTTCTGCATATACTTATGCGGACTAACCGTGCATAAGGTGGTGTGTCTGTACTGCACGTTGTCATTGGTTCCTATGAAAGAAGTACTTGAAAATCCTTGTCCTTGCAGCATGACTGACAAGGCCATAAACAATTAAGCTGTGTGTTGTATTATGTTGCATGAATAGTGTGTGTTTGTTTCTGTATTTTATTTTCTATAGGTTCCTAACCCGAGTAACGATTTAATAATAATAATAAATTTATAAGACACAAGGTAAAGAACTAAGGAACGATTGTTATAGACAAGCTAATTGATCTTTTTGTGATCAAGTACTGTGTCTTCAAGCCAAACCCGGAAGAGTGTGCTGTAACCAAGTTAAGCACAAAGTATTGATGTTTTAAGATGAAAGTTTATTAAAAGGTATTAAAAGACATGACATATCAGGTGTTAGTATCAGGTGTTGTCATAAGTGTTAGTATTGATACCAGGTGTTGGTATTGAGTATTGGTGTTGAACATCACACATCAGTATTGAGTGTTGGTATTGAGTATTGGTGTTGAACATCACACATCAGTATTGAGTGTTGGTATTGAGTATTGGTGTTAAACATCACACATCGGTGTTGGGTGTTGGTGTTGGACATTATACGACAAGGTATTAATCATAGCTATCTACTAAGCCACAATATAGGCTGAACATCCTACAAGGTAGATAGCCGTGACAGAAGCGATGTTCCTTATACTACTAGCTAGTCTTTGGGGAACACCACTTCTGGGAATAGACCCTCTGACGTCACTATGATGACTGAGGGTAGGCTCTGGAGTTCCCTGGGGAAGTCCCCTCTCAGGGTATTCCCGAATTCCCGCAGTATTAACATAACCACGCGTGTCTCGGACCTGCGTGAGCTTAAGCGAGATTCATTCCAAATTTCCCATGATCCTTTAGAAAATGCTCATTTTCTATCTGCTCCCGAGCTGACCGTATCGTCAGTCTCTACCACCATCTCCTGCGAGTCGGACGCGTTCTGCTTGGCTCCGGATTCCGGCAGAAGTGCGCGGATTCAGCAGTGAAATTATATCATATTGGAACAGCCTGGGCAAGTTGCCTAGCGGCTTTGGATAGTAGAAAGTGGCTTGGATTGGGACTCTCCAAGCACACATATTCTGAAAGGGACTTATAGGAATCTGCTGAACTATCAACGTTCACTATTGAACATTATCACTTAATTAAGTGATAGTACTTCACTTATAGTTCACGCAACTTCTAACGAAACTGGATCTGTGTTTATTAGTGATTATTGGAATCTTGTGAGTTCACTCAGGACACTCTAACTTGTGGTGGATTATGCTGCATATTACCTTGCATTGTTTGAATGTTTGCCATGCTACACTTGTGAAACGTTTGAATACTTTATTAAAAGAATATAAAACATACATTCATCTCGTCCTCATCCATGATAGTAAAGACACGAAACTAATAGTAATTAGAGCTTACTTAATATCAACATTAGATCTTATACACCTTAATTAAAGGTCCCATTAGGTGGCCTTGTTGTGCGCAAGGGGTACAGAGTCTGGTGGCCTTGTGCACACACTTAGCCTTAGGAGTTGCTCTTACCTTCCCCACAATATCACATAATTAATTAATGGTACGGTTGTAATAATTATCTAGTTACTTAACTTAATATAAGGAGTTAAGAATACGTATGATTACTTGGAAATCACGTGACTTACGGAGATTGGCGTAGTTTCCATCTCTGTCACGGAACTACATATAATCAGATGGTTTATGAATTAGGGATGGACGTAACTAATTAGTCAATGAGTTACGGACATGTGTTGATCTATCCCTTCGAGTTGTAGGAGGCGAATCTACGCCCATTTTACCTACGTTCACCGCTAGTTGTCGACACCCTCCTTATAACTTAACCAAGAAAATCCGTAATTCGTTTCATGGCCACAACGTGCCGTAATCAGCTCGTTAGTTGTTTCAGTAGTTTCCCAACTTGGCCACTAGATGGCACAAGGGGTTAGTTAAAGGCAACTAAGCTAGGAAAGCCTCACGCTAGAGGTCACTACACACTCACGTAGGACTTCTAAGCGTGTATGTACAGACTTGTTAGTAATTCTCCTCCTCTTATGTAATAAAGTAATTAACATCACTAATTAACCCGTAGGTCACCAGAACAAGAAAGAACTTTGAGATACTCCAAGGTTTATTCACAGATCCCCCATTTCACATCAGAGCCGCATATATGCACACTTTCTGAGATTCATGACCATGTGGCTAGGCATGCAATAAGCAGCTTAGGTGTAGTCCTTATAGTGAAGTTGGAGATACTAGGTATTAGCCCTATGGGAGCTGTGGACACTCAGGCACTGTGACTAAATTCTACTTAGTCTTTATTCATGTCAGCTGACATATTTAAGTAGAAACCTTTAATGTTTGATGAAGAGACTAACACACTGCCCAATGACAGTTTGATGCATTTCATAAAGGGTAGTAGTGCACCCATGAAGCTTTGAAAGTGTTTTTTGCTCATATTCTTTTTGTTTTTGCACCTTTCCTCTATTTTTGATCTTATTAGTCAGCAGGAAAAGCTATAATCAGTGACTCCATAATCTTATCCAGGACCAGTCTAAGAAACCTGCACAGAGGTTTCTATAAGCCCAGGCTATATCAAGAGTGGACAGGCAAGCTCCTGATCTATACTAGTGAGCTCACCAATGAAGGCCTCAACTTTGTGAAAATATGTCTGCTGATATTCCCTATCCATGTTTCCGATTGAACCAACCATCTGTTGTTTGAGTTGTGGGGTGCATCTTGGGTTTTATGAGGGGCCAGGATCTTCAGGTGGAGTAATCCAATTATCACCTTCAGAGATTCCTGGTGGCTAACACTCTTTTTGAGCACCTTGGCATGTATACCTCAGTCACCAGTGCCTGAGGAGTCTCTTGGACTGCTCTGCTCAAAGCATGATATTGTGCATGCTTTATGCTTGACAGGTTGCCACAAAGTCCTAAACCAAGTACATCAACCAGAGCAAATTATGCATAGCTACCTCACAATTATTCTTGAACAAAACAACCATCTGACCCCAGTCAGTACGGTTATAGGAAGAAGAAAGGAACCATAGATGCGATATATGAGGTTCTGAATTGACTATATTTATCCAGGGATAATAACGAGATTACTGGGGCAATATATATAGATTTCCGGAAGGCCTTCGACAGTGTGCACCATGGTCTGCTACTGCATAGGTTAGGAATGCTAGAGGAATATAACAGATGGTTCAGGTCATACTTTGCATATAGAAAACAAAGAGTTTGTTTTTCAAACTAAGTATCAGAATGGTCATAAATTAGTTATGGAGTGCCCCAGGGGTCCCTGTTAGGTCCCCTGTTATTTATTTACTTCATAAACGATGTGTGTGACGTATTTGGTGAAGTGGAGAATACAGTATATGCAGATGATATTGTATTATGAGAAAACTGTATTCCTGTGGGCGAATTTTTATTTTACTGAACCCCTGTCCCCGGGCATTATAACCAAGGTCGTAGACCAAGGTTTTAACGGCCGGGGGACAGGGGTGAGGTGAAATAAAAATTCAAACACAGGTATACGGCTTTCTTATTATTATATACCTTGAAATTATTACAATAATATCAATAATTAAGCTGTAGCAGCCGTTTCTAGGCCCCTTTGGGCACAGCACGGTTGAACCGAAATATGTGATACGCTCCACCCTTCATCCCCATGTTAATGTTATTGATATATATAGACCCTTATAATATAAGCCACTGAGAACATTGGTAGTCAGTGGTGTAGTGATTGAGCACTCCGTTCTGAAACTCAAGCAACAGGGGTTCGACCGCCAGGCCCCACATAAACTTTTTTTTTTTTTTTAAATAAAAAGAATTTTAACTGTGCCTCTTTTTACAGGTTCTCTGAGAGTACATTCAGAATCTTTTCAATGCCAATATTATCTATTTCAGTAAAGTAAAGGGATGGCTCTTTTGTATTATAAAAGGCAAATTTTACATTATTGATGTAGCAAGTTAACATATATATCTCTACCTTTTTTTACATTTCAAAGATTAAGCCATTATTAATTATTACTTGTAGTCTGCTTCTGACTAGTTTACTAGCCATTAATACATATTTTATGACTTGAAAAAGGCCACTCATCACCGAAACTGAAGATTTGCTGAACTTCAATAAAAGCCAAACACAGAAACTGATTTAGAAAGTTGTCAAGTTGTACTAGCTTCAGAAATACTCTAATAAATATTGGTGGCTCATGGCCTTTGGTCAGGAGAGGTCATTGCCCCTAGTGTCTCCGCCTTTGCTTCTCTGGGTGCTTCTGAGGCACCCCTATCACATTATCTTCTAACCACCCTCATTTCCCTAATTTCCAACTTCCCTTCATCTTCCTCACTCACTTCTCACTCCTTACCTTGCATGCACATATACAAATCATTATCTTATATTTCACTATATTCTATAATGATTAACTAGAGAGCGCATTATAGTGTATGATATTTATTATACTTTAGACAATTTATACGTAGTATAACAATTGAGTATAGTAATACCGATGTTTAATACAATTGACGAGGTATTACGAGAAGTATTAAATTGGTAACATGAAATTTGAAAATTGCAGATTTGACAATTGTTATTCAGTTACACACGTAGTGTAAGAAAATTGATACAATGTATCAAAATGACATTGGATAATTGTTGAGTTTATCAAAAAACAAGTACAAGTGAAAAACCCTTTTTCACCCATAAAACAGTTTATGTAGGGTGGGTGGGTGGAAAATTTAAACGTCTTCTTGAGATAAAGTTTGAAGTGAAGACTGGAGGTCACATGACCGAGCGTGGTCTTATAAACGTCCGGTAGGGGGCGTATGTGTCTATGAAAGTGCCCTCTGTATTCATTACTGTTCACAAGTTCGCTCTGATGATTAACTAGAGAGCGCATTATAGTGTATGGTATTTATTATACTTTGGACAATTTATACGTAGTATAACAATTGAGTATAGTAATACCGATGTGTAATACAATTGATGAGGTATTACGAGAAGTATTAAATTGGTAACATGAAATTTGAAAATTGCAGATTTGACAATTGTTATACAGATACACACGTGTAAGAAAATTGATACAATGTATCAAAATGACATTGGATAATTGTTGAGTTTATTAAAAAACAAGTACCAACCAGAACGTTGATAAAGTCAGTTCTGTAAGTATGTGGCCAAGGTCTGCTCTGAAGACCATGTTCCGAGTTTGCAGATGTCAGATGCCGTCATACCCGATGCGGATGTGTGTTGGGCGCTGCCCCTCCTGAAGGAGTGTGGAGTGTAGGCTGCTGGGTGCGGGATACGGGCTCGGTGGAGGAGGATACGCAGGATACGTGTGAATGCATCTGAAGTGAGAGGTACTCCTGGTCTGACCAGAAAAATGGGGTCCAGCGGGGCCGCAGGGGCTGCCGCTCTATAAGACTCCCATAATTCCGCAGGTGAATAACGAGGATCCAAAGCCGCAGGTACCACGATAACCTGAGGGGAAGAAGGGGCTATCGTTTTTGACGATATAATCCGTACGTGTAGTGTGCCTTGTTGGGCGATAACGTCACCCCTGGTGATAACGTGAGAAGCCCTGGAGGTGGGGGAAGACTGCTGTCGTTTTGAAGAGTAGGCCTACAGTAAGCCCGTCGGCCAGGTTACAGATCCTACGAAGAATATCCAACGTGATGGGGGGGGCTCTGTTGGTAACATGTCCCGAGAGTATAGCAGACCCCCGGAGAACTGCAGAAGCCTGAGGCGATACAAACGGAGAAATATCGCCCCCATGGTCCGATATCCAAGACTTCGCCCCCGATACATAGTTCTTCACCGCACCCGGGGAAGACAGCTTGTTGGCGAGGGCTTGTATGTACAAGGAAGCCTGGAGTATCGAGGGTCGGTGAGGATCGACTCCATGTCGGCCGGCCCACTGGAGAAAAAACGTCGCTTGCGATGACTTGTTCTTTATCGTTGAATTTACCGCTGCTGCGATGAACGATGAAGCCATCTGGGCGTGTAGAAGGGGGTCTGTACCTGGAATCAGGTGAAATCACTTAACATCGCGATCAGGGGGGGGCGGTCGACGCGGAGAGTGGGAAAAATGTCTCGCAGCACCGGGCCCTCGGCCAGGACCACCTCGGAGTCCAGTAAACCCGCAAGCAACCACAATTTGCGGGCGCAAGTGCCCACAAAAACATCCTTGATCCTGTGAGGGGAAATAACCGCCTGAGCTCCCGGGCTGTCGGTGGTTATAAGTATAACCGAGCGCTTCACCGGACTGTCCCAAAGTAACGTGGCCGCTATGATAATAGCCAGGGCGCCCGTCCGCAGACTGGAAGGCGCCACGTTGACCTCTAGGTCAGACCAAGACCACGTGACTGCCTTGGCGCCGACTCGTGCGTGGGCGGAATCCTTTGCTACAAGTAGCGTCATGAAAACGTGCGCTTGCGGTCGCTGAATCAGATGTCTGCCATTGGCCCGCTCCGCGTAGTGGATGAACCAGTTGACATCTCCCATCAGGGCGGGGCTTATTTGTATGACGTCACAGAAACGAGCTGCCCGTAAAGCTGCGAAGATGCGTGTTGTAAAGCGCCTCGCGTGCCTAACGCAGGCGGTGATATGTACGACCCGTCCTGCCAACGACTGGAGCTGGCGGAGAGTAGCATGGGTCTTGTCCCACCAAGCGCGGCAGATTTTACCTCGTGGAGTTTTTCCGGGGGAATTGAGACGATCATGGCGACTGAATCCACGTGGAAGCCTAGCCACGTGAGGGTTGTAGTAGGCGGGGAACACTTTTCACGAGCGAGTTGGAGGCCCAAGTCGCGAGCCAAGGCCAGAAAGGTCGCATAGGCCCGGTCGGCCTTTTCTTTATTAGGCTCTACCCCGGCGTAGTCGTCTAGGTAGGTTATGGCCATGATGTGTTGGCTTCATAGGATGTATATGACCGCGTTGGCCACGCGTTGACACGCCACAGAGGAAGTCCTGCAGCCAAAGGCCGGGCAAAGGTCGATGTAAAATTCACTGCCCACCTTGAAACACATGAGGGAGGTATCGGCGGGATCGAGCCTCAGTTGGCGATAGGCTCAGCTCAGATCCGTGGCCCAGAGCCACGCCCCCTTTCCTATGATTTTGATCTGATTCAGCAGGTCCCGGATGCGTTGGAGTTCTTCTTTTCTCTCGTCATAAGGGTCGAAACTTGTGTGTGGTCCCCGAAGGGAGGGTCTGACAGAGGCCCCAGAATTGCTGCGTGCGATAATTCTGTGTCTGTGAAAAATGCGAGGGCGTCTTTGAAAGCGCGGGCGCTGTGGTGGTTGATGTAGGTGGGCAGAGGCCAGGTGTCGGCGTCGTAGCTAACTGGCCACCCGTACCTAAGAAAAGCACAGACCTCGTAGTCGTTATAACCTTGGAGACGTTTTTCCCACTCTCGAACGTTTAACGCGGAAACAACATCACACTTAGCACCACAAAAATTATATGTCCCCTCCTCCACAATGCGTGAGTAGAGGTGGGCAAAAACCGGGAATTTAACCTGGCATTCAAAAGAGGGGGGGGGGCTCCCAACCGGCGACTCTGACGTTGGTTGGACCCGCTTAGGGCAATACACGTGACCAATAATCAGGTTGTCCGTCCCGTGGTCACTCAGACAGTGTGGATCGCCCCCCTCAGGGGGGTACTCAGGCTGAGTTGAAGGGGGTTGCGGCAGACCCTCGGCCTGCCACAGGCCTAAAGGGCGTGGCCTTGGCAGGTGAAGGCTGAGCTGTGGTGGTTTGATGTCGCTGCTTAATGCGACACTCCTGGATCACGTGAGGATGGTGAAGTCCTAGAATGGAGTGGCAATATTCGCAAATATGGCTGACAAGCCCCCCATCAGCATTGGTATGGGGGGGTGTCGAGGTGCACCCCTTAGCCGAGTTATAATCCGCGCAAGGGGGGTTGGTGAGGACTTGCTTCGATTTCAGACGTTTGGTGGACTCAACATCCTGCTTTTGTAGACGGGCACTCTCAGACCGTGATATAGCGGTCCTGAGGTGCTGAATTTGGTTATCACTGGCCCAGCCGTCAGGGAAACGTCCCTCTTGTATCCTCGCAAACGTCTCCTCACTCCAACGCCTCACCGAGGAGAAATCGTAGTCGAGGGAATCTTCGACTACCTCACGGAGATGCTGAAGTAGATGCGGCTTAATGGCCGTATCTGTGTCGGTGTCATCTATCATCCTCAGTATCCCCCAAACATATTCCTGGATGTTCAGAGATCCCAAAGACGTTTTTTCTTTCTTTAAACCTTTGAATACGTACTGAAACGGCTGATAGCGCTTACCGTTAATAGGACGCAAAACGTGGCTGGGGTGTTGGAGAATGCGTTGGATCTCGTCGTTGAGCGTTGTGTCCAGGTAACGCGGGGTTGCAGCACTCTTAGTCTCCCAGGCACTCGGCTGCCGCGCGAGGTATGACGTCACGAAGTCCTGCTGAGTTCCCGCGCTTAGTGGGACCTGGATCTGGGTCCTGGGAAGGCGCCATTTTGAAAACTTTGAGCCGTAACTGCCTTCTGTACTGGAATCATTTCACTTACTGTGTTTCCCTGTGGCGGTTGCGCTTGTGCGTTGGTAGTAATTTGCTCCTGCACTTGGGGGGTCTCAGAAACGTTTTTGGCGGCTTTTGCACTCTGGGTATTAATGAAACCCATGATGGCGTTTTTCATTTCCTCGCCTTGTCCTTGTAACGCGTCAATCCTTTTATCGGCTTTAGTGTGCTTCGTAGTTGTAGGAACCGCGCTTTTCTGGACTCTCTTTTTCCCGCAGTTGTTGACTTCTTCGGCGGCATGGTTGATGCGTTTTCCTGACAGATCTAAAGTGTAATTCCACCGTGAAACACCGGAGCAAAATTTAAACGTCTTCTTGAGATAAAGTTTGAAGTGAAGACTGGAGGTCACGTGACCGAGCGTGGTCTTATAAACGTCCGATAGGGGGCGTATGTGTTTATGAAAGCGCCCTCTGTATTCATTACTGTTCACAAGTTCGCTCTAATTACAATAATTGATTCATGTCTCCTCCAGTCTATTATCTTATTATCATTATGTATTTTCATATTAATAAATACTTATTAATTACTCTCATTTATAAGGATATAAAATGTTATAAAAATGATCAGCCCACTCTGGCCTTCTCATTTTTCATCCAGGGATTTTGGGCAATGATCTTCATATTCAATCCTCAGAAATATCATCACTTTCTGAAAGGCACAGGCAGGTGTTGCTTGTAACGCATATCATATTTCTTAGATGGCTGGCTTGGATTTGTATGATGACTGCTATCCACTTAACCACGTAATCTATATTTCGGGGACACCTGCTTTGAATGTGTGGTTCAGACTTTAGCCAGCAACACTTGTACTGATTGCCAGTTATGTGGGAATCATATCAAAGGCTGCTTCCAATGTCATCAATGCTGCCTTTATTGTTATCATCATTCTGCCTGCCATTTCTTGTGGAACTTCGATGTCATTGTTGGGTCAATCTCTGACTATTGGAGTGCCACAGTTCGGAGCCACCTTTACCCAGGTGGCAATGCTCTCAGTGACATGCTGGCTACAGAAGAGCCCCTGAGGGCACTGGGACCTTTGCTGAGTGATGGAAGGGGTGGCTCCCACCAGCCCCAGGCATGCTCTGCTGTGAGATGCCTTGCTTCTAAATGCTGATGGGTAGTATTAACTATATTACAGGAAAGCCTAAACTATCCATGCTGCCTAGTCACAATGCTGGGGAACACTCTACCAATACTGCTTACAAAGACTGAGGCTGCATTGTCATGAGGAATACACACATGTCCTCCTTGATTATCATCTGTCACAAATGCGTGAAGGGCGACTACAACATTGGCCACCTACAGGTAGGTAATATTGGCTACCCTGCTGATAAATATGGTAACCTGTCCTGTATATGCCTTGCCTGCTGAGAAGCACCCAATTCCTGAGAGAAAGGCATCCATGAATATCTCCCAGGTAAAGGCCAAAGTGAAACTTGCTGAAATGCCTCAGGTCTTTTCTCATGTTTGTATTCATATTTAGAGATCGACCTGAGAACCTTGAGTAACCTTCCCACAAAGAGAAAGGCTAGTGTAATGCATTTTGCAATGTGGAATAGGCTGCCCTTGATGCTCTGGAGGTGCCTCATACTCATGGATCATCTTTGGTTGCTTGGGGTATCAATATTATGATTCTCTCTGAGTCAATCATAAACCCTAGCCAGATGAGACAGATGGTAACTGAACTCTTTCTGTTTTCTCCAGGAGTCTGAGCTGTTGGAGTAGGTACCATGCTACTGAGAAGTAGGCATGGGCATTTTCTCTGTTGGGGGTAAACCAAATTAGATCATTAATATGCATCCTTGCATTTATACCTTCTGCCTGTAGTATCATGACTTCAGCACTGCTGACCCACTGGACATGCTTTACTGATATCCATGAGCTACATTGGACCAAAGTATTCATGCTGTATACATCCACCAGCAAAGACAGATGAGTGTTCATGCCAGCGTGTCACATGTAAAGTTTAAGCTGTGGCCTGATCACATCAAGGAGCCACATCTCATCTGAAGAAAAGGCCTTGACTGTTGGGACTACATGAATGCAGAACTTCTCAATGGTGGTGTTCTTAGAGATCAAACTCTTGGTATTCTTGTCAAATGATAACTTGGCACTTGGAGACATCCCTCATCAGTGGTGGCACAATGAACTGTGTTGCACTGTAGTGGTTGTTTCCTGCTAGAACATTACTCACTGGGCATAAATAATCCACAAGAGAACATAATTTCAACATGTCTTTGAAAGCCATAGAACAAAGTGTCGTGCATTGATATTTGGAGACCATAATATAGGAGGCTTGCCTCTGGAGGTGGCTGGAACTGCATTGTCTTCCTGACTTGTGTTGTTCAGGCGGTCCTGGTGTGAGACCTTGGCCACTGGGGCCCTGTCAGTATAGATCTATCCAGAGAATGTTTGAGCATTGTTTTTGTAGTAGAGCTGTCATGAGACTTTGATTGCAGTAGTGGAGGTGATTTGACTCACTGTCCATGTGGTGAGAATGTTGAATCCCCTGCATCTCTAGCCTGTTTCCTTTGGCTGACGAAAATGGTGCCATTTGCATGAGTTCTCCTTAAAGTCTGTCAGTGGTGTCACAGACTTACGTTAGTATCAAATGCAGAGAGTGCAATGTGCTGGTTCTACAGCATTTTCAGGGTTTATGCTAACTAATTCTATTATTAAGACCTTGAAGATCACTGACAAAATTGAAGCATTATGAATTGCTGTCTACAGGTTGGCTGGATTATGTGGAGCCTGATCATGCTGTAAAGTCTAGAGGCCCTGACTAGCTAGTAGTAGACCATAAGAGCCAGGGAATCAGAACTTGAATTGAAAGGTTCAGTGTACCACTATAAGTCAAGGAAAGACAAATTTATAATTAATCCACAGTGGGCGGCTTGAGGCTGGATGAGGCCTACTACTTATATTCTACTTAGAGTCTTTATTCATGTCAGCTGACATATTTAAGTAGAAACCTTTAATGTTTGATGAAGAGACTAACACACTGCCCAATGACAGTTTGATGCATTTCATAAAGGGTAGTAGTGCACCCATGAAGCTTTGAAAGTGTTTTTTGCTCATATTCTTTTTGTTTTTGCACCTTTCCTCTATTTTTGATCTAATTAGTAAGCAGGAAAAGCTATAATCAGTGACTCCATAATCTTATCCAGGACCAGTCTAAGAAACCTGCACAGTGGTTTCTATAAGCCCAGGCTATATCAAGAGTGGACAGGCAAGCTCCTGATCTATACTAGTGAGCTCACCAATGAAGGCCTCAACTTTGTGAAAATATGTCTGCTGATATTCCCTATCCATGTTTCCAATTGAACCAACCATCTGTTGTTTGAGTTGTGGGGTGCATCTTGGGTTTTATGAGGGGCCAGGATCTTCAGGTGGAGTAATCCAATTATCACCTTCAGAGATTCCTGGTGGCTAACACTTTTTTTGAGCACCTTGGCATGTATACCTCAGTCACCAGTGCCTGAGGAGTCTCTTGGACTGCTCTGCTCAAAGCATGATATTGTGCATGCTTTATGCTTGACAGGTAGCGACAAAGTCCTAAACCAAGTACATCAACCAGAGCAAATTATGCATAGCTACCTCACAATTATTCTTGAACAAAACAACCATCTGACCCCAGTCAGTACGGTTATAGGAAGAAGAAAGGAACCATAGATGCGATATATGAGGTTCTGAATTGACTATATTTATCCAGGGATAATAACGAGATTACTGGGGCAATATATATAGATTTCCGGAAGGCCTTCGACAGTGTGCACCATGGTCTGCTACTGCATAGGTTAGGAATGCTAGAGGAATATAACAGATGGTTCAGGTCATACTTTGCATATAGAAAACAAAGAGTTTGTTTTTCAAACTAAGTATCAGAATGGTCATAAATTAGTTATGGAGTGCCCCAGGGGTCCCTGTTAGGTCCCCTGTTATTTATTTACTTCATAAACGATGTGTGTGACGTATTTGGTGAAGTGGAGAATACAGTATATGCAGATGATATTGTATTATGAGAAAACTGTATTCCTGTGGGCGAATTTTTATTTTACTGAACCCCTGTCCCCGGGCATTATAACCAAGGTCGTAGACCAAGGTTTTAACGGCCGGGGGACAGGGGTGAGGTGAAATAAAAATTCAAACACAGGTATACGGCTTTCTTATTATTATATACCTTGAAATTATTACAATAATATCAATAATTAAGCTGTAGCAGCCGTTTCTAGGCCCCTTTGGGCACAGCACGGTTGAACCGAAATATGTGATACGCTCCACCCTTCATCCCCATGTTAATGTTATTGATATATATAGACCCTTATAATATAAGCCACTGAGAACATTGGTAGTCAGTGGTGTAGTGATTGAGCACTCCGTTCTGAAACTCAAGCAACAGGGGTTCGACCGCCAGGCCCCACATAAACTTTTTTTTTTTTTTTAAATAAAAAGAATTTTAACTGTGCCTCTTTTTACAGGTTCTCTGAGAGTACATTCAGAATCTTTTCAATGCCAATATTATCTATTTCAGTAAAGTAAAGGGATGGCTCTTTTGTATTATAAAAGGCAAATTTTACATTATTGATGTAGCAAGTTAACATATATATCTCTACCTTTTTTTACATTTCAAAGATTAAGCCATTATTAATTATTACTTGTAGTCTGCTTCTGACTAGTTTACTAGCCATTAATACATATTTTATGACTTGAAAAAGGCCACTCATCACCGAAACTGAAGATTTGCTGAACTTCAATAAAAGCCAAACACAGAAACTGATTTAGAAAGTTGTCAAGTTGTACTAGCTTCAGAAATACTCTAATAAATATTGGTGGCTCATGGCCTTTGGTCAGGAGAGGTCATTGCCCCTAGTGTCTCCGCCTTTGCTTCTCTGGGTGCTTCTGAGGCACCCCTATCACATTATCTTCTAACCACCCTCATTTCCCTAATTTCCAACTTCCCTTCATCTTCCTCACTCACTTCTCACTCCTTACCTTGCATGCACATATACAAATCATTATCTTATATTTCACTATATTCTATAATGATTAACTAGAGAGCGCATTATAGTGTATGATATTTATTATACTTTAGACAATTTATACGTAGTATAACAATTGAGTATAGTAATACCGATGTTTAATACAATTGACGAGGTATTACGAGAAGTATTAAATTGGTAACATGAAATTTGAAAATTGCAGATTTGACAATTGTTATTCAGTTACACACGTAGTGTAAGAAAATTGATACAATGTATCAAAATGACATTGGATAATTGTTGAGTTTATCAAAAAACAAGTACAAGTGAAAAACCCTTTTTCACCCATAAAACAGTTTATGTAGGGTGGGTGGGTGGAAAATTTAAACGTCTTCTTGAGATAAAGTTTGAAGTGAAGACTGGAGGTCACATGACCGAGCGTGGTCTTATAAACGTCCGGTAGGGGGCGTATGTGTCTATGAAAGTGCCCTCTGTATTCATTACTGTTCACAAGTTCGCTCTAATGATTAACTAGAGAGCGCATTATAGTGTATGGTATTTATTATACTTTGGACAATTTATACGTAGTATAACAATTGAGTATAGTAATACCGATGTGTAATACAATTGATGAGGTATTACGAGAAGTATTAAATTGGTAACATGAAATTTGAAAATTGCAGATTTGACAATTGTTATACAGATACACACGTGTAAGAAAATTGATACAATGTATCAAAATGACATTGGATAATTGTTGAGTTTATTAAAAAACAAGTACCAACCAGAACGTTGATAAAGTCAGTTCTGTAAGTATGTGGCCAAGGTCTGCTCTGAAGACCATGTTCCGAGTTTGCAGATGTCAGATGCCGTCATACCCGATGCGGATGTGTGTTGGGCGCTGCCCCTCCTGAAGGAGTGTGGAGTGTAGGCTGCTGGGTGCGGGATACGGGCTCGGTGGAGGAGGATACGCAGGATACGTGTGAATGCATCTGAAGTGAGAGGTACTCCTGGTCTGACCAGAAAAATGGGGTCCAGCGGGGCCGCAGGGGCTGCCGCTCTATAAGACTCCCATAATTCCGCAGGTGAATAACGAGGATCCAAAGCCGCAGGTACCACGATAACCTGAGGGGAAGAAGGGGCTATCGTTTTTGACGATATAATCCGTACGTGTAGTGTGCCTTGTTGGGCGATAACGTCACCCCTGGTGATAACGTGAGAAGCCCTGGAGGTGGGGGAAGACTGCTGTCGTTTTGAAGAGTAGGCCTACAGTAAGCCCGTCGGCCAGGTTACAGATCCTACGAAGAATATCCAACGTGATGGGGGGGGCTCTGTTGGTAACATGTCCCGAGAGTATAGCAGACCCCCGGAGAACTGCAGAAGCCTGAGGCGATACAAACGGAGAAATATCGCCCCCATGGTCCGATATCCAAGACTTCGCCCCCGATACATAGTTCTTCACCGCACCCGGGGAAGACAGCTTGTTGGCGAGGGCTTGTATGTACAAGGAAGCCTGGAGTATCGAGGGTCGGTGAGGATCGACTCCATGTCGGCCGGCCCACTGGAGAAAAAACGTCGCTTGCGATGACTTGTTCTTTATCGTTGAATTTACCGCTGCTGCGATGAACGATGAAGCCATCTGGGCGTGTAGAAGGGGGTCTGTACCTGGAATCAGGTGAAATCACTTAACATCGCGATCAGGGGGGGGCGGTCGACGCGGAGAGTGGGAAAAATGTCTCGCAGCACCGGGCCCTCGGCCAGGACCACCTCGGAGTCCAGTAAACCCGCAAGCAACCACAATTTGCGGGCGCAAGTGCCCACAAAAACATCCTTGATCCTGTGAGGGGAAATAACCGCCTGAGCTCCCGGGCTGTCGGTGGTTATAAGTATAACCGAGCGCTTCACCGGACTGTCCCAAAGTAACGTGGCCGCTATGATAATAGCCAGGGCGCCCGTCCGCAGACTGGAAGGCGCCACGTTGACCTCTAGGTCAGACCAAGACCACGTGACTGCCTTGGCGCCGACTCGTGCGTGGGCGGAATCCTTTGCTACAAGTAGCGTCATGAAAACGTGCGCTTGCGGTCGCTGAATCAGATGTCTGCCATTGGCCCGCTCCGCGTAGTGGATGAACCAGTTGACATCTCCCATCAGGGCGGGGCTTATTTGTATGACGTCACAGAAACGAGCTGCCCGTAAAGCTGCGAAGATGCGTGTTGTAAAGCGCCTCGCGTGCCTAACGCAGGCGGTGATATGTACGACCCGTCCTGCCAACGACTGGAGCTGGCGGAGAGTAGCATGGGTCTTGTCCCACCAAGCGCGGCAGATTTTACCTCGTGGAGTTTTTCCGGGGGAATTGAGACGATCATGGCGACTGAATCCACGTGGAAGCCTAGCCACGTGAGGGTTGTAGTAGGCGGGGAACACTTTTCACGAGCGAGTTGGAGGCCCAAGTCGCGAGCCAAGGCCAGAAAGGTCGCATAGGCCCGGTCGGCCTTTTCTTTATTAGGCTCTACCCCGGCGTAGTCGTCTAGGTAGGTTATGGCCATGATGTGTTGGCTTCATAGGATGTATATGACCGCGTTGGCCACGCGTTGACACGCCACAGAGGAAGTCCTGCAGCCAAAGGCCGGGCAAAGGTCGATGTAAAATTCACTGCCCACCTTGAAACACATGAGGGAGGTATCGGCGGGATCGAGCCTCAGTTGGCGATAGGCTCAGCTCAGATCCGTGGCCCAGAGCCACGCCCCCTTTCCTATGATTTTGATCTGATTCAGCAGGTCCCGGATGCGTTGGAGTTCTTCTTTTCTCTCGTCATAAGGGTCGAAACTTGTGTGTGGTCCCCGAAGGGAGGGTCTGACAGAGGCCCCAGAATTGCTGCGTGCGATAATTCTGTGTCTGTGAAAAATGCGAGGGCGTCTTTGAAAGCGCGGGCGCTGTGGTGGTTGATGTAGGTGGGCAGAGGCCAGGTGTCGGCGTCGTAGCTAACTGGCCACCCGTACCTAAGAAAAGCACAGACCTCGTAGTCGTTATAACCTTGGAGACGTTTTTCCCACTCTCGAACGTTTAACGCGGAAACAACATCACACTTAGCACCACAAAAATTATATGTCCCCTCCTCCACAATGCGTGAGTAGAGGTGGGCAAAAACCGGGAATTTAACCTGGCATTCAAAAGAGGGGGGGGGGCTCCCAACCGGCGACTCTGACGTTGGTTGGACCCGCTTAGGGCAATACACGTGACCAATAATCAGGTTGTCCGTCCCGTGGTCACTCAGACAGTGTGGATCGCCCCCCTCAGGGGGGTACTCAGGCTGAGTTGAAGGGGGTTGCGGCAGACCCTCGGCCTGCCACAGGCCTAAAGGGCGTGGCCTTGGCAGGTGAAGGCTGAGCTGTGGTGGTTTGATGTCGCTGCTTAATGCGACACTCCTGGATCACGTGAGGATGGTGAAGTCCTAGAATGGAGTGGCAATATTCGCAAATATGGCTGACAAGCCCCCCATCAGCATTGGTATGGGGGGGTGTCGAGGTGCACCCCTTAGCCGAGTTATAATCCGCGCAAGGGGGGTTGGTGAGGACTTGCTTCGATTTCAGACGTTTGGTGGACTCAACATCCTGCTTTTGTAGACGGGCACTCTCAGACCGTGATATAGCGGTCCTGAGGTGCTGAATTTGGTTATCACTGGCCCAGCCGTCAGGGAAACGTCCCTCTTGTATCCTCGCAAACGTCTCCTCACTCCAACGCCTCACCGAGGAGAAATCGTAGTCGAGGGAATCTTCGACTACCTCACGGAGATGCTGAAGTAGATGCGGCTTAATGGCCGTATCTGTGTCGGTGTCATCTATCATCCTCAGTATCCCCCAAACATATTCCTGGATGTTCAGAGATCCCAAAGACGTTTTTTCTTTCTTTAAACCTTTGAATACGTACTGAAACGGCTGATAGCGCTTACCGTTAATAGGACGCAAAACGTGGCTGGGGTGTTGGAGAATGCGTTGGATCTCGTCGTTGAGCGTTGTGTCCAGGTAACGCGGGGTTGCAGCACTCTTAGTCTCCCAGGCACTCGGCTGCCGCGCGAGGTATGACGTCACGAAGTCCTGCTGAGTTCCCGCGCTTAGTGGGACCTGGATCTGGGTCCTGGGAAGGCGCCATTTTGAAAACTTTGAGCCGTAACTGCCTTCTGTACTGGAATCATTTCACTTACTGTGTTTCCCTGTGGCGGTTGCGCTTGTGCGTTGGTAGTAATTTGCTCCTGCACTTGGGGGGTCTCAGAAACGTTTTTGGCGGCTTTTGCACTCTGGGTATTAATGAAACCCATGATGGCGTTTTTCATTTCCTCGCCTTGTCCTTGTAACGCGTCAATCCTTTTATCGGCTTTAGTGTGCTTCGTAGTTGTAGGAACCGCGCTTTTCTGGACTCTCTTTTTCCCGCAGTTGTTGACTTCTTCGGCGGCATGGTTGATGCGTTTTCCTGACAGATCTAAAGTGTAATTCCACCGTGAAACACCGGAGCAAAATTTAAACGTCTTCTTGAGATAAAGTTTGAAGTGAAGACTGGAGGTCACGTGACCGAGCGTGGTCTTATAAACGTCCGATAGGGGGCGTATGTGTCTATGAAAGCGCCCTCTGTATTCATTACTGTTCACAAGTTCGCTCTAATTACAATAATTGATTCATGTCTCCTCCAGTCTATTATCTTATTATCATTATGTATTTTCATATTAATAAATACTTATTAATTACTCTCATTTATAAGGATATAAAATGTTATAAAAATGATCAGCCCACTCTGGCCTTCTCATTTTTCATCCAGGGATTTTGGGCAATGATCTTCATATTCAATCCTCAGAAATATCATCACTTTCTGAAAGGCACAGGCAGGTGTTGCTTGTAACGCATATCATATTTCTTAGATGGCTGGCTTGGATTTGTATGATGACTGCTATCCACTTAACCACGTAATCTATATTTCGGGGACACCTGCTTTGAATGTGTGGTTCAGACTTTAGCCAGCAACACTTGTACTGATTGCCAGTTATGTGGGAATCATATCAAAGGCTGCTTCCAATGTCATCAATGCTGCCTTTATTGTTATCATCATTCTGCCTGCCATTTCTTGTGGAACTTCGATGTCATTGTTGGGTCAATCTCTGACTATTGGAGTGCCACAGTTCGGAGCCACCTTTACCCAGGTGGCAATGCTCTCAGTGACATGCTGGCTACAGAAGAGCCCCTGAGGGCACTGGGACCTTTGCTGAGTGATGGAAGGGGTGGCTCCCACCAGCCCCAGGCATGCTCTGCTGTGAGATGCCTTGCTTCTAAATGCTGATGGGTAGTATTAACTATATTACAGGAAAGCCTAAACTATCCATGCTGCCTAGTCACAATGCTGGGGAACACTCTACCAATACTGCTTACAAAGACTGAGGCTGCATTGTCATGAGGAATACACACATGTCCTCCTTGATTATCATCTGTCACAAATGCGTGAAGGGCGACTACAACATTGGCCACCTACAGGTAGGTAATATTGGCTACCCTGCTGATACATATGGTAACCTGTCCTGTATATGCCTTGCCTGCTGAGAAGCACCCAATTCCTGAGAGAAAGGCATCCATGAATATCTCCCAGGTAAAGGCCAAAGTGAAACTTGCTGAAATGCCTCAGGTCTTTTCTCATGTTTGTATTCATATTTAGAGATCGACCTGAGAACCTTGAGTAACCTTCCCACAAAGAGAAAGGCTAGTGTAATGCATTTTGCAATGTGGAATAGGCTGCCCTTGATGCTCTGGAGGTGCCTCATACTCATGGATCATCTTTGGTTGCTTGGGGTATCAATATTATGATTCTCTCTGAGTCAATCATAAACCCTAGCCAGATGAGACAGATGGTAACTGAACTCTTTCTGTTTTCTCCAGGAGTCTGAGCTGTTGGAGTAGGTACCATGCTACTGAGAAGTAGGCATGGGCATTTTCTCTGTTGGGGGTAAACCAAATTAGATCATTAATATGCATCCTTGCATTTATACCTTCTGCCTGTAGTATCATGACTTCAGCACTGCTGACCCACTGGACATGCTTTACTGATATCCATGAGCTACATTGGACCAAAGTATTCATGCTGTATACATCCACCAGCAAAGACAGATGAGTGTTCATGCCAGCGTGTCACATGTAAAGTTTAAGCTGTGGCCTGATCACATCAAGGAGCCACATCTCATCTGAAGAAAAGGCCTTGACTGTTGGGACTACATGAATGCAGAACTTCTCAATGGTGGTGTTCTTAGAGATCAAACTCTTGGTATTCTTGTCAAATGATAACTTGGCACTTGGAGACATCCCTCATCAGTGGTGGCACAATGAACTGTGTTGCACTGTAGTGGTTGTTTCCTGCTAGAACATTACTCACTGGGCATAAATAATCCACAAGAGAACATAATTTCAACATGTCTTTGAAAGCCATAGAACAAAGTGTCGTGCATTGATATTTGGAGACCATAATATAGGAGGCTTGCCTCTGGAGGTGGCTGGAACTGCATTGTCTTCCTGACTTGTGTTGTTCAGGCGGTCCTGGTGTGAGACCTTGGCCACTGGGGCCCTGTCAGTATAGATCTATCCAGAGAATGTTTGAGCATTGTTTTTGTAGTAGAGCTGTCATGAGACTTTGATTGCAGTAGTGGAGGTGATTTGACTCACTGTCCATGTGGTGAGAATGTTGAATCCCCTGCATCTCTAGCCTGTTTCCTTTGGCTGACGAAAATGGTGCCATTTGCATGAGTTCTCCTTAAAGTCTGTCAGTGGTGTCACAGACTTACGTTAGTATCAAATGCAGAGAGTGCAATGTGCTGGTTCTACAGCATTTTCAGGGTTTATGCTAACTAATTCTATTATTAAGACCTTGAAGATCACTGACAAAATTGAAGCATTATGAATTGCTGTCTACAGGTTGGCTGGATTATGTGGAGCCTGATCATGCTGTAAAGTCTAGAGGCCCTGACTAGCTAGTAGTAGACCATAAGAGCCAGGGAATCAGAACTTGAATTGAAAGGTTCAGTGTACCACTATAAGTCAAGGAAAGACAAATTTATAATTAATCCACAGTGGGCGGCTTGAGGCTGGATGAGGCCTACTACTTATATTCTACTTAGAGTCTTTATTCATGTCAGCTGACATATTTAAGTAGAAACCTTTAATGTTTGATGAAGAGACTAACACACTGCCCAATGACAGTTTGATGCATTTCATAAAGGGTAGTAGTGCACCCATGAAGCTTTGAAAGTGTTTTTTGCTCATATTCTTTTTGTTTTTGCACCTTTCCTCTATTTTTGATCTAATTAGTAAGCAGGAAAAGCTATAATCAGTGACTCCATAATCTTATCCAGGACCAGTCTAAGAAACCTGCACAGTGGTTTCTATAAGCCCAGGCTATATCAAGAGTGGACAGGCAAGCTCCTGATCTATACTAGTGAGCTCACCAATGAAGGCCTCAACTTTGTGAAAATATGTCTGCTGATATTCCCTATCCATGTTTCCAATTGAACCAACCATCTGTTGTTTGAGTTGTGGGGTGCATCTTGGGTTTTATGAGGGGCCAGGATCTTCAGGTGGAGTAATCCAATTATCACCTTCAGAGATTCCTGGTGGCTAACACTTTTTTTGAGCACCTTGGCATGTATACCTCAGTCACCAGTGCCTGAGGAGTCTCTTGGACTGCTCTGCTCAAAGCATGATATTGTGCATGCTTTATGCTTGACAGGTAGCGACAAAGTCCTAAACCAAGTACATCAACCAGAGCAAATTATGCATAGCTACCTCACAATTATTTTTGAACAAAACAACTGTCTGACCCCAGTCAGTACGGTTATAGGAAGAAGAAAGGAACCATAGATGCAATATATGAGGTTCTGAATAGACTATATTTATCCAGGAATAATAACGAGATTACTGGGGCAATATATATATAGATTTCCGGAAGGCCTTCGACAGTGTGCACCATGGTCTGCTACTGCATAGGTTAGGAATGCTAGAGGAATATAACAGATGGTTCAGGTCATACTTTGCATATAGAAAACAAAGAGTTTGTTTTTCAAACTAAGTATCAGAATGGTCATAAATTAGTTATGGAGTGCCCCAGGGGTCCCTGTTAGGTCCCCTGTTATTTATTTACTTCATAAACGATGTGTGTGACGTATTTGGTGAAGTGAAGAATACAGTATATGCAGATGATATTGTATTATGAGAAAACTGTATTCCTGTGGGCGAATTTTTATTTTACTGAACCCCTGTCCCCGGGCATTATAACCAAGGTCGTAGACCAAGGTTTTAACGGCCGGGGGACAGGGGTGAGGTGAAATAAAAATTCAAACACAGGTATACGGCTTTCTTATTATTATATACCTTGAAATTATTACAATAATATCAATAATTAAGCTGTAGCAGCCGTTTCTAGGCCCCTTTGGGCACAGCACGGTTGAACCGAAATATGTGATACGCTCCACCCTTCATCCCCATGTTAATGTTATTGATATATATAGACCCTTATAATATAAGCCACTGAGAACATTGGTAGTCAGTGGTGTAGTGGTTGAGCACTCCGTTCTGAAACTTAAGCAACAGGGGTTCGACCGCCAGGCCCCACATAAACTTTTTTTTTTTTTTTAAATAAAAAGAATTTTAACTGTGCCTCTTTTTACAGGTTCTCTGAGAGTACATTCAGAATCTTTTCAATGCCAATATTATCTATTTCAGTAAAGTAAAGGGATGGCTCTTTTGTATTATAAAAGGCAAATTTTACATTATTGATGTAGCAAGTTAACATATATATCTCTACCTTTTTGACATTTCAAAGATTAAGCCATTATTAATTATTACTTGTAGTCTGCTTCTGACTAGTTTACTAGCCATTAATACATATTTTATGACTTGAAAAAGGCCACTCATCACCGAAACTGAAGATTTGCTGAACTTCAATAAAAGCCAAACACAGAAACTGATTTAGAAAGTTGTCAAGTTGTACTAGCTTCAGAAATTCTCTAATAAATATTGGTGGCTCATGGCCTTTGGTCAGGAGAGGTCATTGCCCCTAGTGTCTCCCCCTTTGCTTCTCTGGGTGCTTCTGAGGCACCCCTATCACATTATCTTCTAACCACCCTCATTTCCCTAATTTCCAACTTCCCTTCATCTTCCTCACTCACTTCTCACTCCTTACCTTGCATGCACATATACAAATCATTATCTTATATTTCACTATATTCTATAATGATTAACTAGAGAGCGCATTATAGTGTATGATATTTATTATACTTTAGACAATTTATACGTAGTATAACAATTGAGTATAGTAATACCGATGTGTAATACAATTGACGAGGTATTACGAGAAGTATTAAATTGGTAACATGAAATTTGAAAATTGCAGATTTGACAATTGTTATTCAGTTACACACGTAGTGTAAGAAAATTGATACAATGTATCAAAATGACATTGGATAATTGTTGAGTTTATCAAAAAACAAGTACAAGTGAAAAACCCTTTTTCACCCATAAAACAGTTTATGTAGGGTGGGTGGGTGGAAAATTTAAACGTCTTCTTGAGATAAAGTTTGAAGTGAAGACTGGAGGTCACGTGACCGAGCGTGGTCTTATAAACGTCCGGTAGGGGGCGTATGTGTCTATGAAAGTGCCCTCTGTATTCATTACTGTTCACAAGTTCGCTCTGATGATTAACTAGAGAGCGCATTATAGTGTATGGTATTTATTATACTTTGGACAATTTATACGTAGTATAACAATTGAGTATAGTAATACCGTTGTGTAATACAATTGAAGAGGTATTACCAGAAGTATTAAATTGGTAACATGAAATTTGAAAATTGCAGATTTGACAATTGTTATACAGATACACACGTGTAAGAAAATTGATACAATGTATCAAAATGACATTGGATAATTGTTGAGTTTATCAAAAAACAAGTACCAACCAGAACGTTGATAAAGTCAGTTCTGTAAGTATGTGGCCAAGGTCTGCTCTGAAGACCACGTTCCGAGTTTGCAGATGTCAGATGCCATCATACCCGATGCGGATGCATGTTGGGCGCCGCCCCTCCTGAAGGAGTGTGGAGTGTAGGCTGCTGGGTGCGGGATACGGGCTCGGTGGAGGAGGATACGCAGGATACGTGTGAATGCATCTGAAGTGAGAGGTACTCCTGGTCTGACCAGAAAAATGGGGTCCAGCGGGGCCGCAGGGGCTGCCGCTTTATAAGACTCCCATAATTCCGCAGGTGAATAACGAGGATCCGAAGCCGCAGGTACCACGATAACCTGAGGGGAAGAAGGGGCTATCGTTTTTGACGATATAATCCGTACGTGTAGTGTGCCTTGTTGGGCGATAACGTCACCCCTGGTGATAACGTGAGAAGCCCTGGAGGAGGGGGAAGACTGCTGCCGTTTTGAAGAGTAGGCCTACGGTAAGCCCGTCGGCCAGGTTACAGATCCTACGAAGAATATCCAACGTGATGGGGGGGGCTCTGTTTGTAACATGTCCCGAGAGTATAGCAGACCCCCGGAGAACTGCAGAAGCCTGAGGCGATACAAACGGAGAAATATCGCCCCTGGTCCGATATCCAAGACTTCGCCCCCGATACATAGTTCTTCACTGCACCCGGGGAAAACAGCTTGTTGGCGAGGGCTTGTATGTACAAGGAAGCCTGGAGTATCGAGGGTCGGTGAGGATCGACTCCATGTCGGCCGGCCCACTGGAGAAAAAACGTAGCTTGCGACGACTTGTTCTTTATCATTGAATTTACCGCTGCTGCGATGAACGATGAAGCCATCTGGGCGTGTAGAAGCGGGTTTGTACCTGGAATCAGGTGAAATCACTTAACATCGCGATCAGGGGGGGGCGGTCGACGCGGAGAGTGGGAAAAATGTCTTGCAGCACCGGGCCCTCGGCCAGGACCACCTCGGAGTCCAGTAAACCCGCAAGCAACCACAATTTGCGGGCGCAAGTGCCCACAAAAACATCCTTGATCCTGTAAGGGGAAATAACCGCCTGAGCTCCCGGGCTGTCGGTGGTTATAAGTATAACCGAGCGCTTCACCGGACTGTCCCAAAGTAACATGGCCGCTATGATAATAGCCAGGGCGCCCATCCGCAGACTGGAAGGCGCCACGTTGACCTCTAGGTCAGACCAAGACCACGTGACTGCCTTGGCGCCGACTCGTGCGTGGGCGGAATCCTTTGCTACAAGTAGCGTCATGAAAACGTGCGCTTGCGGTCGCTGAATCAGATGTCTGCCATTGGCCCGCTCCGCGTAGTGGATGAACCAGTTGACATCTCCCATCAGGGCGGGGCTTATTTGTATGACGTCACAGAAACGAGCTGCCCGTAAAGCTGCAAAGATGCGTGTTGTAAAGCGCCTCGCGTGCCTAACGCAGGCGGTGATATGTACGACCCGTCCTGCCAACGACTGGAGCTGGCGGAGGGTAGCATGGGTCTTGTCCCGCCAAGCGCGGCAGATTTTACCTCGTGGAGTTTTTCCGGGGGAATTGAGACGATCATGGTGACCGAATCCACGTGGAAGCCTAGCCACGTGAGGGTTGTAGTAGGCGGGGAACACTTTTCACAAGCGAGTTGGAGGCCCAAGTCGCGAGCCAAGGCCAGAAAGGTCGCGTAGGCCCGGTCGGCCTTTTCTTTATTAGGCTCTACCCCGGCGTAGTCGTCTAGGTAGGTTAAGGCCATGATGTGTTGGCTTCGTAGGATGTATATGACCGCGTTGGCCACGCGTTGACACGCCACAGAGGAAGTCCTGCAGCCAAAGGCCGGGCAAAGGTCGATGTAAAATTCACTGCCCACCTTGAAACACATGAGGGAGGTATCGGCGGGATCGAGCCTCAGTTGGCGATAGGCTCGGCTCAGATCCGCGGCCCAGAGCCACGCCCCCTTTCCTATGATTTCGATCTGATTCAGCAGGTCCCGGATGCGTTGGAGTTCTTCTTTTCTCTTGTCATAAGGGTCGAAACTTGTGTGTGGTCCCCGAAGGGAGGGTCTGACAGAGGCCCCAGAATTGCTGCGTGCGATAATTCTGTGTCTGTGAAAAATGCGAGGGCGTCTTTGAAAGCGCGGGCGCTGTGGTGGTTGATGTAGGTGGGCAGAGGCCAGGTGTCGGCGTCGTAGCTAACTGGCCACCCGTACCTGAGAAAAGCACAGACTTCGTAGTCGTGATAACCTTGGAGACGTTTTTCCCACTCTCGAACGTTTAACGCGGAAACAACATCACACTTAGCACCACAAAAATTATATGTCCCCTCCTCCACAACGCGTGAGTAGAGGTGGGCAAAAACCGGAAATTTAACCTGGCATTCAAAAGAGGGGGGGGCCTCCCAACCGGCGACTCCGACGTTGGTTGGACCCGCTTAGGGCAATACACGTGACCAATAATCAGGTCGTCCGTCCCGTGGTCACTCAGACAGTGTGGATCGCCCCCCTCAGGGGGGTACTCAGGCTGAGTTGAAGGGGGTTGCGGCAGACCCTCGGCCTGCCACAGGCCTAAAGGGCGTGGCCTTGGCAGGTGAAGGCTGAGCTGTGGTGGTTTGATGTCGCTGCTTAATGCGACACTCCTGGATCACGTGAGGATGGTGAAGTCCTAGAATGGAGTGGCAATATTCGCAAATATGGCTGACAAGCCCCCCATCAGCATTGGTATGGGGGGGTGTCGAGGTGCACCCCTTAGCCGAGTTATAATCCGCGCAAGGGGGGTTGGTGAGGACTTGCTTCGATTTCAGACGTTTGGTGGACTCAACATCCTGCTTTTGTAGACGGGCACTCTCAGACCGTGCTATAGCGGTCCTGAGGTGCTGAATTTGGTTATCGCTGGCCCAGCCGTCAGGGAAACGTCCCTCTTGTATCCTCGCAAACGTCTCCTCACTCCAACGCCTCACCGAGGAGAAATCGTAGTCGAGGGAATCTTCGACTACCTCACGGAGATGCTGAAGTAGATGCGGCTTAATGGCCGTATCTGTGTCGGTGTCATCTATCATCCTCAGTATCCCCCAAACATATTCCTGGATGTTCAGAGATCCCAAAGACGTTTTTTCTTTCTTTAAACCTTTGAATACGTACTGAAACGGCTGATAGCGCTTACCGTTAATAGGACGCAAAACGTGGCTGGGGTGTTGGAGAATGCGTTGGATCTCGTCATTGAGCGTTGTGTCCAGGTAACGCGGGGTTGCAGCACTCTTAGTCTCCCAGGCACTCGGCTGCCGCGCGAGGTATGACGTCACGAAGTCCTGCTGAGTTCCCGCGCTTAGTGGGACCTGGATCTGTGTCCCGGGAACGGCGCCATTTTGAAAACTTTGAGCCGTAACTGCCTTCTGTACTGGAATCATTTCACTTACTGTGTTTCCCTGTGGCGGTTGCGCTTGTGCGTTGGTAGTAATTTGCTCCTGCACTTGGGGGGTCTCAGAAACGTTTTTGGCGGCTTTTGCACTCTGGGTATTAATGAAACCCATGATGGCATTTTTCATTTCCTCAACTTGTCCTTGTAATGCGTCAATCCTTTTATCGGCTTTAGTGTGCTTCGTAGTTGTAGGAACCGCGCTTTTCTGGACTCTCGTTTTTCCCGCAGTCGTTGACTTCTTCGGCGGCATGGTTGATGCGTTTTCCTGACAGATCTAAAGTGTAATTCCACCGTGAAACACCAGAGCAAAATTTAAACGTCTTCATGAGATAAAGTTTGAAGTGAAGACTGGAGGTCACGTGACCGAGCGTGGTCTTATAATCGTCGGATAGGGGGCGTATGTGTCTATGAAAGCGCCCTCTGTATTCATTACTGTTCACAAGTTCGCTCTAATTACAATAATTGATTCATGTCTCCTCCAGTCTATTATCTTATTATCATTATGTATTTTCATATTAATAAATACTTATTAATTACTCTCATTTATAAGGATATAAAATGTTATAAAAATGATCAGCCCACTCTGGCCTTCTCATTTTTCATCCAGGGATTTTGGGCAATGATCTTCATATTCAATCCTCAGAAATATCATCACTTTCTGAAAGGCACAGGCAGGTGTTGCTTGTAACGCATATCATATTTCTTAGATGGCTGGCTTGGATTTGTATGACGACTGCTATCCACTTAACCACTTAATCTATATTTCGGGGACACCTGCTTTGAATGTGTGGATCAGACTTTAGCCAGCAACACTTGTACTGATTGCCAGTTATGTGGGAATCATATCAAAGGCTGCTTCCAATGTCATCAATGCTGCCTTTATTGTTATCATCATTCTGCCTGCCATTTCTTGTGGAACTTCGATGTCATTGTTGGGTCAATCTCTGACTGTTGGAGTGCCACAGTTCGGAGCCACCTTTACCCAGGTGGCAATGCTCTCAGTGACATGCTGGCTACAGAAGAGCCCCTGAGGGCACTGGGACCTTTGCTGAGTGATGGAAGGGGTGGCTCCCACCAGCCCCAGGCATGCTCTGCTGTGAGATGCCTTGCTTCTAAATGCTGATGGGTAGTATTAACTATATTACAGGAAAGCCTAAACTATCCATGCTGCCTAGTCACAATGCTGGGGAACACTCTACCAATACTGCTTACAAAGACTTAGGCTGCATTGTCACGAGGAAAACACACATGTCCTCCTTGATTATCATCTGTCACAAATGTGTGAAGGGCGACTACAACATTGGCCACCTACAGGTAGGTAATATTGGCTACCCTGCTGATAAATATGGTAACCTCTCCTGTATATGCCTTGCCTGCTGAGAAGCACCCAATTCCTGAGAGAAAGGCATCTATGAATATCTCCCAGGTAAAGGCCAAAGTGAAACTTGCTGAAATGCCTCAGGTCTTTTCTCACGTTTGTATTCATATTTAGAGATCGACCTGAGAACCTTGAGTAACCTTCCCACAAAGAGAAAGGCTAGTGTAATGCATTTTGCAATGTGGAATAGGCTGCCCTTGATGCTCTGGAGGTGCCTCATACTCATGGATCATCTTTGGTTGCTTGGGGTATCAATATTATGATTCTCTCTGAGTCGATCATAAACCCTAGCCAGATGAGACAGATGGTAACTGAACTATTTCTGTTTTCTCCAGGAGTCTGAGCTGTTGGAGTAGGTACCATGCTACTGTGAAGTTGGCATGAACATTTTCTCTGTTGGGGGTAAACCATATTAGATCATCAATATGCATCCTTGCATTTATACCTGCTGCCTGTAGTATCCTAATTTTAGCACTGCCGACCCGCTGGACATGGTTTCCTGATGTCCATGAGCTGCATGGGACCAAGGTATTGATGCTGTATACATCCACCAGCAAAGACAGATGAGTGTTCATGCCAGCGTGTCACTTGTAAAGTTTAAGCTGTGGCCTGATCACATCAAGGAGCCACATCTCATCCAGGATGAAGAAAAGGCCTTGACTGTTGGGACTACATGAATGCAGAACTTCTCCATGGTGGTGTTCTTAGAGATGAAACTATTAGTATTCTTGTCAAATGATTACTTGGCACTTGGAGACATGCCTTATCAGTGGTGGCACGTTGAATTGTGTTGCACTAGGGTGGTTGTTTCCTGCTAGAACATTACTCACTGGACATAAATAATTCACAAGAGAACATAATTTCAAGATACTGTTCAATGCCATAGAACAAAGTGTCCTGCATTGACATTTGGAGACCATAATATAGGAGGCTTGCCTCTGGAGGTGGCTGGAATGCATTGTCCTCCTGACTTGTGTTGTTCAGGCGGTCCTGGTGTGAGAATGTGGCCACCGGGGCCCTGTCAGTATAGATCCATCCAGAGAATGTTTGAGCATTGTTTTTGTAGTAGAGCTGTCATGAGACAATGTTTGCAGTAGTGGAGGTGATTTGACTCACTGTCCATGTGGTGAGGCTGTTGCAAGAGACCTTTGTTTGTGTTGAATCCCCTGCATCTCTAGCCCGTTTCCTTTGGCTGACAAAAATGGCACCATTTGTATGAGTTCTTCTTGAAGTCTGTCAGTGGTGTCACTGACTATATATTTTAGTATCAAATGCAGAAAGTGCATTGTGCTGGTTCTACAGCATTTTCAGAGTTTATACAGACTAATTTTCATATTAAGTGGTGTGTAATTTTTCACTTTTTGGTTCTGATTCTATTATAGGCAACAGCAAGTGGCACTTTGGACCAAAGTGGCACCAACAGGGACAACACCTGTTTCAACAGTTAGTGAGGTATCGCTGTTAGTGCCACATAGCTGCCACTGTTTGTGAGAGGGTCTTCCCTCTCACATTTATCTAAACAACAATTTGAAAAGACTATTTTATCAGTTATTATAGCATTTTTAGCTGAAGAAAAACATGAGGAATAATTTGAATTATTGAATTATTTAGCAGCTATTTTTGAAACAAGACTTTATATTTCCCACTGTTAGTGTTGCTGATTGCTTTTGCTATTGTGGTGGTCCCTTTCACTCCCCAAACTAGTGAAACGGGTCCCAGATCTGTACTTGAGGTACTGTATGCTCCCTTTATTGAATACATCCACAGACAAGACACTTCTCACCAACTGAGACCAAGGTTGATGGCTGCCTGTAGCTTACACTACTCTGGGAAGGATAACTTAAGGTAAGAAGTCTGAATACATTATGATACTAAACACAGGTATGTCGAGGCCTCCAGCACTGTGCTGTGTGGCCACTACTTCTGCACTGTATGAAAATGAAATTGAGTCCCCAAACTGAGCTGGGGGTTAAGGACGTTCTGTGACTAGATCAAGGGGTAGTGGTGCCTGTCACATGTCAAAGACAGGCAGACCTTTTCTCTGGAACAGATCCGCTGATTCATCTAAACTATATGTTTGTGAAGTGTTTCTATTCAAATTTAAGGTCCTGAATGATGGCATTGAGGTGGATTGAAAATGTCACTGTAATTCTGCGGAGGCGTGCTCGGATGCCATCTAGCGACAAGCGGCACCCTCACCATCCCTCTGGCGGCAAACAGAAGAACCAGTCTGCCGCTCAACTTTCAAAAATCCAGTTAATGAGGGTGGCGGTATCCCAGGTATACGTAGGCCGCCTACCGGCCGATAACGGTCAGGACAGCTCCCGTGTAAAGAAAAAGGACAGGGATATTAGCCTAGCCTCAGGGGTACCATGCCCGGCCCACAATAGGCCGTCGGGATGCGACCGGCCTACAGGCCATGGGGATGGTACCAAAACATTCCTTCATGTATGTGCCTACTGCGCCGCCTATGTAGGCTCTGCCTACCCCCACCCAGAGACCGCTTGCAGAACAAAGCAGAGGAATGAGGACAAAGGGCCAACAGGCCTACAAAGGGCAGACCATCAAGCCCTACCCGCAAGGGCTCAGTTCTTTCGCCAGAAGGCTGGTCCCACCCGGCCGCGCTCGGTCACTCTCCTCCCCAGACCCTCGCGTAGGAGTCGGGGATGTTGTTTGCTCTGAAGGCCCTTTGGCCGGTTGCCCGTTGGCACAACGGAGCCGTAGTCGAAGCGTGGGATGCCCGTTGGCGGACAACAACGCTTTTGTCAATGTTTTTCGCCCGTTGGCGAATGTTTCATGCATTAATGATCAAGTTATAGTGGACGGGTGTGCACCCAGCCGCCCAGCCGGCCACGCTGCACGCCAGAGCGGTCCGACGTCTTCTACGCAAGGTGGCGCCGCAAGTGTCGTCGCAAGCGCGGACCTGCGTGTAAGCACCCGCGAAGCAACAGCGGGCGCTGTCTTTGCTCATCCACTCCCCCCTCCGTGGTAGCGACAATCTCGCTAGGGGCATCGTGGATAGCGAATTTAACGTTGTTAGTATAAAGAATGTTCTTTTTGACCCTGCAAGCCGCGAGGGCGCCACCACCGCCTCTCCCGATGCCCCAGCAGGCCTCGCCTCATCGAGCGCCACCGCCGCTGTCGCCACCACCGCTGTGGCCCGTGCCGCAGGTGCGCACCTTATCAAGAGTTCTGGCGCCCTCCGCTGCTCTGCTGCTACAGCCTGGTAGTTCGCGCCCTTTGGCCGACTCCGGTAGGCCCCACCTGGGCCAAATACAGTTTTTACAGAGAGGCCTACCTGGCTATCACACGTACGGGCCTCCCAAATTATCGTAGCGCCCCATATCGCCGTCCCCTCCGGCCTGGCCATACAAGAATGGCGCCACCGCCTCGTCGGCTACCATGATGAGGGCCTCGTCGATTTTCTCGAGTACGACTGGCCTACGGGTTATACTGCTCTTGACCCCCCAGTCGCCACCAAGACAAACCACCCTTCGGCCGTGGCCTATATGGAGCATGTGGACACATACGGGGATGAAGAGCTCGCCGCAGGCGCCCTCATAAGCCCCTTTGCCGGCCGCGCCTTCCAACCGTGGTGCGCCACTGCCCCACTCATGAGCCGCCCTAAGCGCGGCAGTCCAAAGACGCGTTATTGTCGATATGTCGTTCCCAAAAGGAGAAAGCGTCAATGACGGGGTCAGCCTCGGCCCACATCTGGAGTACGCTCGCCACTGTCTCCTCCCTACGGTCACAGACCTCGCGGCCTACATCAGAGGCGTTGGCGAGTCGGCCTGGCTCTGGAAAGCCGACCTCGCCAGAGCGTATCGGCAGCTAAGGGTAGACCCTCGAGACCTTCCCCTCCAGTCCATACAGGCCAGAGGTCTCTACTACCTCGACGTCTGTTGCCCGTTTGGGGCACCCCTAGGGGCCTCGGCCTGCCAACGCGCTACCTCAGCGGTCGCATACCTCCTCGAGGCCAAGGGCTTCCGGGCCCTAGCATATATTGATGATTTTGCGGGTGTGGAGAGCTCCTATGAGGCGGCAGCAGAGGCCTATGCCAAGTTTAATAGCACGGTGGCAGCTCTAGGCCTCGACCTCGCCCCAGAAAAATGCCAGCCTCCAACGAAATCTCACCTTCCGAATCCCGGAGGACCGCTTACGGGACGTGGTCGTTGCGTGCCGGGACAGCATCGCTCGAGGGGCGATCAACCGCGCCTGCCTCAGGTCGTTAATTGGCCGCCTGTTATATATCACGCGATGTGTCTCGCAGAGCCGCCGGTTCCTCTCACGGCCCCTCGCCTTCCTCGCCGCCAGCCCTGAAACTGGGGCCGCCAGGATACCTCCAGCTGTTCTCGAGGATTATGGTTGGTTTGCCAGATACGTGGAGGCGGCAAACAGGGTTGTACTCATCGACACCCCCAGGGCCCTCTTCGAGGTACACTGTGGCTTCGAGGGCCATGACATTGTAGGCTGCACCTAGTCAGGGGCCTACATTCAGGATCTTGCTGAGGTGCCGTACCTGCTACGCAGTCCTGGCCGCCGCCAGGCGGCAGCAATCCTCCAAGCCGTAGCAACACTCGGCCCCACGGCTACCACGGGGGCGCGCATTCTAGTCTGGTCGGATCGCCCGGGGCCCGCCTCAGATATCGCTACGGGCAGGACCCGGAACCCCTTCTACGCGGCAGTCGCACGCGAGATATGGATGATTGCAGCTGTTGTCGGCGCAGACGTCAAATTCGCTATGGCAGCTCCTGGCGTCGCGTTCAAGGCGTATAGTGCTTCTAGCGACACTGTCTCTCCTGTGGTTGATTTTAATGACTTCGTCGCAATTCATTGCAGGGGCGGGGATGCTCCTACACGGCAAGATGATGGCATCTCTAGCGGCAGCTGAGGCCCCCTCCACTAGAAGGAACGACGACGTCCAGGCGGCAGCATATATACGCTTTTGCGTCGAGTCGTCAATCCCGTATCTACAACCCTCGGTCGCTCATGCGGCATTGTATTTTCAGTGTTTAGCGAATTCGTTCGCTAGCCTGGCGACGGTCGCAAACTACGTCGCGGGAGCCCGCACATGGATCACTCGTCACGGGATGATCTTCTCTCTCAGCTCCGGAGGTCCTGGCGGTCCTCAGAGGTGTCCGCAGGCTCTCGACCCATGTCCCGTCACCGGCTCCTCCAATACGGCTCCCGCACATCAAGATAATCAATGATTTTTTTGTCAGGGCAGGCCCTCCCGCGATGGTCCTAAGGGCTGCCCTCCTCACGACGTATTATACATTTTTGAGAGCCTCCAACATGGTGTCCCCCTCGTCAAGCTCATGGGGGGAACCTCACACACTCACAGACTCTGACATCATCGTCACCCCGGCTGCGATGCTCATCACAGTACGGTCGACCAAGACCCGTCACTCATCCGGAGCACCCCTCCGATACTACATCCCGCGCTTGGCGGATCCCTTGTTATGAGCAGTCCGCGCTTACCAGGACTATGCGGCAACTCGGCCATATCTCTCATCAGCCCCAGCTTTTCGCCTATGGACCGGCCTCCCCCTCTCAACCAGGGCCATCACTTCTGCGATGCGCCTAGCCCTAGCCCCTCACTGACCAGAGGGCTGCAGGGCGACCCTTCATGGGGTCAGGCGGGCGCTGTGCATGACGCACTAGCTATGGGGACCCCTATGGGGGAGGTCCAACAACACGGCTCATGGTCGACCCCTTCTGGCATGACGCCATATATTCCCCATCCGAGAGGGACGTCGTCCCCCTCTCGGAATATAAGTCTGGCATAAGAGCTGTCATGCCTCACATGCCTCAATTCCCTTTGGAATTCATATTAATATCATGTTGTTTCTCAAAAACTAACTTTTATTACAGGAACACTGTAATCAGATATGTAATAACTCTCATGTTGTTTCTCAACAATTGAACTTTTATTACAGAGACACTGTAATCACATGTATAAACTCTCAACATTCAATTTGAAAATTTACAACCACGTATCTTCATCATAATTGAGGTGGATTGATCATCACTGAAGAAATGACAGCTCTTTGATTCTGTCTTTCAACAAGTAAGTCAGTTGGTTGTTGCTTTGTTATGCAATATTTCCCAATATAATTTGTGACAGTTTTCCCTGCCCACTCATTTTGATTCAGCCAGCCGGTGTTGGTGTACTTAAAGATTATATCTGTGGTTCCCAATAGCCAGATTGGCCAATGGAAACAGGTTTAATAATAAAGGACTACACAACAACACCATATCAAACATCTGTAGAGGCCAGGTCAGTTAAGTGGTGGTGTGTTCGCTCTTCACCTTCCCCAGTAGCTGACAACATTCACACTCAGCTTGAAAAATCTCAAAGTCTTCGTTCCTACTACACCCAGGTAGAAAAAACATGTGTTGGCCTGAATCAACTTTGAAGCCCACATGACCTATACAGGTTGCTGAAATATCTTTCATCAAGTTCAGGCCTAATCCAACCTCATAGCTTTGTACTCCATCATTTTTTACCAGTTAGGCAGGAGACCTCATTATGTACTGCTTTAGGCTCACTCTGAATAAATTGTTCACTTTGTTGATTCCATAAGTGGTAAGCCAGGGCCCTGTTTTTCAGTCAAGACATAATCGCCCAACGATACCCTAAGATGTCTCCACGATTAGAAGACAATTTGCAAGACACAAAATGGCGGGTGTGCTATAGACACGGTCTCAGTGCGGCATGCTCGATCGCCGCTAAAAGTGTCTCAAGTCTAGAACTGTCTCAGGCTCTATCAAAGCTCACTGTGTGTATATAGAGGATTTTCCGGGCTTCCCATATGAATTGAAATTTTAACACGAGTAGGGGATACATTTGACCTATAACCGTACCAAATATGAAGAAAATCGGCTTCTTTGTTCTGAAGTTATCGGCGTTTTAATTTCGTAATGGCAATCGTCTGCTCTGGTGGCCAGTCACCCTCCCACCTCCGGATACGCAGTCAATGTCAAGGTCGCTGCACAAATTAGCGGAGGTGTCGGAAAAAATACACTGGCCACCAGACCAGATGATTGCTATGACGAAATTAAAACGCTGATAACTTCGGAACGGTGGGACCGATTTTCCTCATGTTTGGTACGATTATAGGTTATATGTATACCTTACTGGTGTTAAAATTTCATTGCTTAATTCTTACGGGAAGTGAAGTTGCGCATTCTGTACGACATGTCCATAGATGTCTTAGGTCTAAGACACTTTGGAAGACATTTGGAACCATGTGACCCTAAAGATGTCTTATCTATAGTACACCTGGCTGCAGTCTAAGTGCTCTTGACGGACAATAGTTGGCCGATCCCCAAAGATGTCTTATCTATAGTACACTGACAGCTGTAAGATATCTTACAAAGAGGATATCGTGACTGAAAAACAGGGCCCAGGGTTCAGGGCCCTGTTTTGTAGTCACAACCATTGTGAGTCCAGGTAGCCCCAAGATCTTCTAGTCATTTCACGACAGTTTGGGCGACAAACATGGCCGGCGTCCTATAGACAGTGTCATAGCGTGCCCCAGGAATTTGCCACTAAAAGTGTTGGCTGTTACGACAAGTATAGAATTGTCTTAGGTTTTAACAAACTCATTGTGTGTATATGGCGATTCCACCCACTTTCCGTAAGAATTAAGCAATGAACTTTTAACACAAGTAAGAGATGCATATTAGCTATAATCATACCAGATATGAGGAAAATCGGCTGCCCCAATTTGCAGATATATGCGTTTGAATTTGAAACATCGGGGTATTGATTGCCACTCTCCCAGCAGATACACTCTCCCAGCAACTACAATTATGGGAACAAGAGTATTCAATGTCAAGGTCGCTGCATAAATTAGCAACCGCTTGAGTAGACCTACACTGGTCACCAGTGTTTGTTGGAACGGCCGATATTCATCCTATTTGGGGTGGTTATTAGTTATATGTGTCCTTAACTGGTGCTAAAGTTCCATGGCTAAGTTCCTATAGGACGTGACCTGTCAGAGGGCTCTACAACATGTCCAGATGTGTCTTGAGTTCCGACATTTTGGGCGACAATTTAGATCACCTGACCTAGCGATTGTCATGACTAGACCACACCTCAGACCGCCCGTTTTTAAGGTGCTTGCCATGTCTATTCAGGTTTTTATTACTGTACTTCAATGTTTTTCTGTACTTCATATATGTATTTTTGTATGTCTTCTTTATGTACTCTAACATAAATGTTACCAATGTTGAAGCAATAAACAACATCAGCCATTTTGAAATAGCGATGTCCTAATCATGTCCTTTGCGACCGTAAAATGAACCTTGATTTACCGCACAGCTAAGCAGTACATGGTAGACAGCAGCATGTAGTATTTACATCACTTACGGGAGTAGGTATATATTAAAGATCCTTTCTCTTTGTTTACCTCCATCACCTCTCTGTGGACCTGGTGGATATGCAGGTTCACACTCACAATGTTTTTCTGGCAGGTATAGTAGTTTTTGCAGACTTCCTTTGTGACTTTCCTGGTTGGGTTGACAGCCACCTCCCTTTTATAGATGCTTTTTTTATGCCTTAATGCTAGGAGAGCAGTATGAATGATGTAGTGAATGAACTATGGATCAATGACTTTTCAAGTGAATACAATGGTATTTTTCCATGTTTTTCTAGGTATATGATGCTGTTGGCATCAGTATTGTTCCTGCTGTTTTATTGCCCCCAAGCAGGCGGTGGCACCCCCATCAACATATATTCTGATTTCTACACATACACCACCTAGAGTCTACACAACACACTATGCATTTCCCAACATTCATTACAAACTAAATATGGCTCATTTATTGGAATTCAATTTTCACCATTGAAATATTCTCATAGTAAAAACTTGTTTGTGGCCTTGTAATATCCCCCAACCAAAACAACCCCAATGATATGCACCTGAGGTGATGCATGTACCTCGAAAGATGACATACATAAACTCAAATGTTTGTCATGTGTGTACTGTTCACCAACAGCTTTGTATGTTTGGCTGATTCTTGGCTCTTTTTGAAATATTCTTCAATGGAACCATACATCCTGGAGTTTCATCTACATGTAAAAATATTCCCAGTTATAATTAAATACCAGTAGGATTAGGATTTAGTAAAATATTATGTTGGTAGATACTTGACTCCTTCATCAGCAATTCTGTAGGATTTAATACTGTGCAAAGTGAAGCAAAAAAATAATATTATTCAAACCAAACAGAAGCAATAAGTTCAACCATTTTTCAATGGAACCCTACATCCTGGAGTTTCATCTATTGCACAACAGTGTTACTGTAAGACAAGAATAATTGGTCAGTCAATCTCGGGCCATATACACTGATGGTTTTATTTTGTTTTCTCGACCACATGGCACTCCTCTCTGCTGGGTGTAGCGGGGGTCTGACCACCCAGTCTGTGTTGGATGGACAGTGGTGGGCATTTGGTGAGTGACTGCATGATTGTATTTGGACAGGTCATGAGAGCTTCAGTCTTAAACCTTTTTGCATTAAAAGCTTCTTGATTCTACAAGCTAAAAACCATTTAAGATTCAGGAGAAATCCTGAAAAATGATGGGATTGGGTAGGGTGTTATTGATGCTCATTCATGGGGATTAGATTTTCCCCATGGAAATATTCTAATGGGTAAAAAAGTTTAATGTGGCTTTATCATATCCCACAACCATAACAGACCAAATATTCCACACTCGTCTGAGGTGAGAAAAGCTTTCATATCTAAACTCAAAGGGTCGTCCTGTGTGTACCGTTCATCAACTGCCTTGTATGTTGGCTACTTACTGGTTCTTAATTATTATATCCACTATGATTATATCTTAACATCCCAACAGTGTACATTCAACCATATAGATACCTCTAAAAGTATCCCCAGTTATAATTTAGTGCTGGTAGAATTATCCTTTTTTTAATATCATGTCGGTACTGAATTTGATGAATCAACATACCTGAGGTCTGTCAGAGACTTATTTCGTTTGAGCACATCAGCAAGATGCTTGACTCCTTCATCAGCGATGTTGTCAGATTCAAGACTGTGCAAAGTGAGGCAAGAAAATAACATTATTCAAACAAAACAGAAGCAATAACTTTAAACATTCTTCAATGGTACCCTACATCCTGGTGTTTCATTTTTTTGCACAACAATGTTAACGTAAGACAAGAATGATTGGTCAGTCAATCTCTTGCCATATACACTGATGGTTTTATTTTGTTTTCTCGCCCACATGGTACTTCTCTCTGCTGGGTGTTGTAGGGGTCTGACAACCCAGTCTGTGTTATATGGAGAGTGGTGGGAATTTGGTGTGTGTTATTACATGATCATATTTGGACAAGTCATGAGAGCTTCAATATCAATAATTATTTACTAATTCTTGTCAGGTGTGATAGAGGTCTGTCATAAACCTTTTTGCATTGATTGGTTCTTGATTCTAAAAACTAAAAACCATTGCAGATTCAGGAGAAATCCTGAAAATTGATGGGATTGGGTAGGGTGTTATTGTGGCTCATTCATGGGGATTAGATTTTCCCCATGGAAATATTCTAATGGGTAAAAAAGTTTAATATGGCTTTATCATATCCCACAACCATGACAGACCAAATATTCCACACTCGTCTGAGGTGTGGAAAGCTTTCATATCTAAACTCAATGGGTCGTCCTGTGTGTACTGTTCATCAACAGCCTTGTATGTTTGGCTACTTACTGGTTTTTAATTATTATATCCACTATGTACATTCAACCATATAGATACCTCTAAAAGTATCCCCAGTTATAATTTAGTGCCAGTAGAATTATCCTTTTTTTTAATATTATGTCCGTACTGAGTTTGATAAAATTACATACCTGAGGTCTGTCAGAGACTTATTTTGTTTGAGCACATCAGCAAGATGCTTGACTCCTTCATCAGCGATGTTGTCAGATTCAAGACTGTGCAAAGTGAGGCAAGAAAATAACATTATTCAAACAAAACAGAAGCAATAACTTTAAACATTCTTCAATGGTACCCTACATCCTGGCGTTTCATTTTTTTGCACAACAATGTTACTGTAAGACAAGAAAAATTGGTCAGTCAATCTCTGGCCATATGTACCCTGATGGTTTTATTTTGTTTTCTTGCCCACATGGTACTTCTCTCTGCTGGGTGTTGTAGGGGTCTGACAACCCAGTCTGTGTTATATGGAGAGTGGTGGGAATTTGGTGTGTGTTACTACATGATCATATTTGGACAAGTCATGAGAGCTTCAGTATCAATAATTATTTACTAATTCTTGTCAGGTGTGATAGAGGTCTGTCATAAACCTTTTTGCATTGATTGGTTCTTGATTCTAAAAACTAAAAACCATTGCAGATTCAGGATAAATCCTGAAAATTGATGGGATTGGGTAGGGTGTTATTGTGGCTCATTCATGGGGATTAGATTTTCCCCATGGAAATATTCTAATTTTTGTTTAAGCGCATCAGCAAGATACTTGACTGCTTTATTGGTGATTTTCTTTTTTTAATTTCAAAACGTCATCCATTCTGTCATCAGACAGATCTTCCATGAATGGTAATACCCATGCAAAGACTGAAGCATATTTATTTGAAAGCAAGGTGCAGATGATGAAGATGAGAATATGTTATCCTAAACAAACAATATATATAGATAGAAAGTGACACATCGATGCTAGGTAGTATCCCCTACTATTAAGTTAACATTTGTATTAACAGCTTGTTTAAAGGCACTTTTCGTCAGAATTAGCTGTGTCTCAAGGTCAAGTTTTTCCAAAGCGCAGCCCCCCTGAAGGCGGAGCTTTTCACATAGTTGTTAGTTTTAAAATTTTGCTCGAGTAGTTTTAACTTTAGGTCACTACGTGTACCTCTGATCGTTGTGTCTAGATTCTGCACATTTCTAGAGAGCTTATACACCCAGCTAAGAAGCTGCTTGGCTCTTCTAACAAATAGGGTTTCAACACAATAGTATTTTTTTTTTTTTTTTTTTTTTTTTAGAAAGCAGCTTTTATTTCTAGAAAAATTATCAATAAGCTCAAGTGGGATACATCTAGATACCCTCATGAAAACTGTCGAGATTGTTTCACATGTGTTTCAAAAAGTAACGTCTTTGAGAACTTGAATAGTCATCTTGTTGTCATTGACAGCTGCTTGGACTTTTTGGGGGGACTAATAAGTCCCTTCTGGTATAGGTATTATAAGAAGAAAAGAGGTGCACCCTCCTCCTTTTTCATAGGGTCCATTCTTATTAGTCTATGTGTAAGACCTACATAGGCCTATAAAGTTTCAGTTGTTATGATATAAAAATTAAACAGTTTGGAGGAGTCCTCACAGGACGTAACATCACCAAACAGAGACAAGACCATAAACTTGGACGATTCCTACGTGGACAGTTACAATACATTACAACAGTAGACATCATGTTGACATACATTCAAAAGTGTGGTTGCGTGGGGGTAAAGCCGAGGAATATACAGATGTATCCTTCCTTGTCCAACCCATATCATTAAAATCACCGTTGTTTATCTTCCCTTGAATTTTCAAAATAGGAGCAGGACTGCAGCTCAACAAAAGGACTTCTTATTGTATAGCCTCATGTATTACATCATTGCCTCCACCAAGTTGTTCCATTTCACCATGTGTTTCTCTTTACCCAGTAAACTACAAGCAAATTTTTCTAGTCCTAAACCGTTCCTGAGTTCTCTGCTCCAATCGTATACAGACAAAATGCAATCATAAAAAAGTCTCTGTCGATAGATATAAAACTTGGCATGCAGGGAAATGTAATGAGTCATCTCAGCATGGTTGCCTTTGTCCTTGGTACCCAAAACTAGATCTACCGGATTAAGGCTTAAATTGAAGCCTGCACACACTCTTAGCCAATTCCTAATCTGATCCCAAAACACCCTTACTTTAGGGCATTGAACAAAGAAGTGGATGATGGAATCAGTGTCATCGCAGTAAGAACATTTAGGTGACGGTAATACTTTAATTTTGGATAAGAATACATTGGTAGGAATTACGTTGTGAATAATCCTGAAAAAAAAAGAATGTAGCTTAGTGTCCCTAGTGGATTGACAGGCGTTTTTGTATATATCACTCCAATCCCTATCTGATAAAACCCTATGTTTAGTTTCTTCCTTCCAGAATTTCAACAACACAATAGTATTGGTGTAATACTATGGTACTCTGATCAATTGGCCTGCTTCTAACAATAATACACAAACCTCTATTTTGTAGACGTTGCAATTTAATTATCTCTGTTTTATTTGCTATATCAAGAATAAAGGACGCATACTTCATTTGCAGTCGAATGGTATTAAGATAAAATGTATATACCTTACTGGTACATACTCACAAATATTCCACTCGCTCTGCGAGCTCGTGGAATATTTTTATCAAAAGAAACAAGGTATGTGAGTATGTACCAGTAAGGTAATACATTTTTATTTTATTATATACCTTCAAGTATAAGTATTTGATGAATTACAGAAGGAAATCTGCTGTCCAAGCTGGATTCAAAGTCTGCTGGTATATCTGTTGACATCTTAGTGAAAGTCAAGCACAGAATATGTTCTAAGCACATTTTTTACTCTTTTTTTCCCTTCAACTCCTGTGATCCTTTGCACACATAAATTAGCGGAGTGCTGCAAGTCACTGCCAGCATTTCATAAGTAGGTCAATGCAATTTTTTTCAGCCAATCAGAATTTGTATTCAAAGTAGGGTGGTACGTCATTTTATACCACATACTGTGCCGGTATATATTTAATACCAATACCCTAGCAGAGGTTGGTATTTGTGTAACATACTGGCACAGGTATATAATAATAATATAAATAAGCCGGGCAACAGAAATACTACATCTTAATTGAGCAAACTTGAACAATTAGGCATTAGTTGCCTTCAATATAGAGCACATATGTTCATTTAATGATAAGGTGGATAGATAATCGATGGGATAGATATCTGGAAGTCTTCTGGACTGTCAGAAATATCTAGCCGTTTTCTGAAGGCTGCTCCCCAAGCTGTCCTGGAAAAGTTAACAAAACTGTTTAAACTATCTTTGACCTGGGGCCTTTTCCCAGACAGATGGAAGCAGGTGCTAGTAGTCCCCCTTCAGAAAGATGGTAATAAACAGTCAGTCTCCAATCTAAGCCCAATATCGCTTTTGCCTGTCCCAGGAAAACTCCTCGAAAATATTGTACACCGAAACCTAATGGATTACTGTGATACCCACTCTTTGTTATCAGAGAGCCAAGGTGGCTTCCGAGCAGGCCGCTCAACAACAGACACTGTGGTTAACTTACTGGATGACATATACAATGGTATGAATAAACAAGAGGTAACTTTGGCGGTATTTATCGACCAAGCCAAAGCGTTCGACACGGTAGACCATTCCATTCTGAAACAGAAGCTGTACAAACTGGGACTGAAGGGTACAATTCTGAAATGAATAATGAGCTATCTGTCTGACAGGACACAGCAAACTATAGTTAACGGCTATACATCTGGCAGAAGGGGGGTCACCTGCGGAGTTCCGCAAGGATCCATATTGGGGCCCCTCTTGAGAAAGTGTCGCTGTGGTGTAAACAAAATAGGTTTACAATCAACCAAAAGAAAACCAAATACATGCTTTTCGGAACGAGACACCAAACCAAACGAGCTAATCATCGACATCCCAAACTCGATGGACGACAAATTGAACTGGTGACTCAGTTTAAATATTTGGGTATAACCCTAGATAATAACTTAACAATGAAGAAACATTTAGATAACACCATAAAGCTGTCCACTCACAAACTATATATACTTACCAAAATTCGAAAGTTTATAGACCGGAAGAGTGCCATACAATTGTACAAACAAATGAACTACCATACCTAGATTAAGGTGATGTAATCTATGATGACCGGAACAGTGTAGCCACAGACAAACTCCAACATATCCAAAATCGCTGCTTAAGAATCTGCATAGGGGGGAACCTACGAATGCCTACCATCAACCTACACCAAATGGCTAAAATACCAAATTTGAAGGTAAGAAGGCGGGCTCACCTTAGAAACTATATGTACACCAAAACGTCCAACAAAAAGCTACTAGCCAACCAAACTGAAAATATAACACGACAGTATGATGGCCCGAGCTTTAAGTTAGAAAAGCCAAACATTGAAAAATTTAAGGGTAACCTCCTGTACAGAGGGGAAAAAGAATGGAATGGTCTACCAGCCTCGACTCGAAATATGCAATCATATGAAGCCTTCAAATTCAACCAGAAAAACTGGGCCTTGTCAACAAACTGGCCAAATAATAACCTGTGAGACAAATCGACAGTACCACCCCTTCAAACCTGCTTAAAGGTTATATCGAATGAAACATTGTAATGCATATCGTTTACTTCAACTGCCTTTTGCCTCTTAAATGGTCTAACTGTTGTACCGACGTTACACTCTCACTAATTACTACTATTAGACGATAAGTATGTGCACAAGGAAGCACTTGAAATTTTCACTTACACCTCGCGGCAGTGACACACCTGCAAATGAACTATGAACTACTGTGATATAAAATATGTATGCAACTCAATCAAGCATGCTGACACTCAACAGCTATGAGCTTAATCAAATGAACGAACTTGAGTTGCATGCGGAAAGACAATATTTAGTTGCCTCTTCCCATTATTGAGAAGAGGCCTTTTTTCACTTTAATTTTTTATATATGTATCTATGAAATATTGTACATGAACTGCTGGAATGAGCACTCATACCGGCTAACCGCCGATGCCTATTTCAGTAAAATAAACGAATTTAAAAAAAAAAAAAAAATTCTCAAAAACAGCATGGAGTCTGTCATGACTATTAGTCAGCCTGCGCCTGCTCTCAGTGCTACAAGGATCATAGCAATGAAATGACAGGCTGGTTCGGGCACTTTGGTGAGGAGAGCTATGCACCTGAGGATCTGCTTTGGGTGCTTATTAATGAGAGGTTGCTGGAGTGAGGCTGACACCGAAGCTTTACAAGTAGTTTTGAGCTTCAGTAGCAGGAGTCATATCTGCTTGTTGTCTGAATCTAAGTCAAAACCTAGCCATGTTATCTGTGTTCAGGGACTTGCAAATTAACTCTGTTTTACACTTCTTCCATGAATAATTCAAGTGACATGCAGTCAGTGGATGTGAGGGTGGGGCTGGGTATGGTAATGGTGATGGCAGGTAGCCCTTAGAAGAGCTGGTGCTCTTTGGTTCTGGTAGCAGGCTGTGGGTCCAGGTTTTGTGACCAGGTGGACCTGTTCATGTGATCAGTGCTGTGGGTGGCATTTTCTGAAAAGTGGTGTGTTGTGGAACATGGCATATCGACTTGTTGTAATGGATTGTTTAGTCATATTTAATCTAAGCTATATCAGTGAATGCCCCATGTAATATATGTGGACACTTGGCCATTACGCACTTCTAGTTGTTATGGTTGTAACACGTCTTTGAACTTGTGAATCAGTAGTACACAAAGCAGAGAGTCCAATGTGCAGGAGGTGCCTGTTGTGCGTGTGTGAAAACATGTTAATTAGTGTCACTCCCCTTATCACTCTCCTAATTTCAGTCTTAAAAGACTGTAACTAGCCTACCGAGACGTAAAACTACAAAAAAAACAAAAAAACTCATATTTGTAGTCACTCACTGTATTCTGCACTAAACATACGCCAACTGACACTCTGTCTGTGTGTCTCCCACGGCTGCTCACAGCGAGTCAGGATGTTGTTATTGATTGTTTTGGCATATTTGTGCTAGTTAAACTGTATCAGGTGAATGCCCCACATTATATACCTTGATATTTGGTCATTACGCACTTGTAGTTGTTACGGGTAGGTTGTAACACATCTCCGAACTCGCAAATTGATAGCGTTAGCCATGTTAAAATCTTCCATAATGACATTGCTCTAGTTACTCTTGTCCCTAGCACCATAGTGTGCCATGCTCGATATATATTTCACCCCTGTGAGAGTGTTATATTTGTGTGACATTTGCCTGTAGGTATATAATGATACTGTATATGTCTGTTTGTATACTTCTCTTATTGGGATTGCCTCTGCCCATATACCTGTGGTTTGCTGTAAGAAGGAGTGTGTCTGTCTATATGTCTGTATGTGTGTGTCTCTGTGTGTAGGTGCATCTCTGTCTATCTATCTATATGGAAGGAAGGTCAGGTGGTCAGCTTATCTGTTTTATATTGAGGCTCCTCCCACACCTAGCAGCACCTACACAAACCAGACTGGAAGTTGGTATTAGCCCAGTTATCTGTTCAGGTGAGGAATGTCCCTGGCCAGGTGCAGCCATCTTTGATGAGTCAAAAAACATGTGGGTGAGGTGTAGTGGATGTTTACATCTCAGTGAGTCTGGGTTGTTTGTTTACAATGGTGGTCATCCATGCATTGGTATGCTGGGAAGTCATTGTAGAACTCATGTTTGGGGTTTGAGCATAACATGCTTGTGAGGTGGATTGCCATGACAGCTCTTCTAAGGTGGGGTTTGACTATAGGGCTTACGCCATGGCTTGGCTTGGCCTGGCTTAACCCTCACCCAGTCACAAAGTAGGCTCATGATATTTTCTAGTTTGTCTAAGCTAGTGGATCAACAGGTGTCTGGGCTCTACTGCATTTCAGCACTGTCATTTTTGATATCTTTAAAATTGAGGACAGGTAGTATACTGACAGGCAGCACACTGACAGGTTGTGCAGGGATAGGCAATGAAAATTAGGGCACGGCATACAATGTTTATACCATGTGACCTGGAGAGATCTACCACATTGGCCCATAGCAACATCAGGTAACCCTAGTCAGTGGCAAACACCCTGTGTGTGTATTTTCTTTATTAATCATGAAGTGTTTTCTTTTGTTTCCTTGAACTTAAAAATATTAGTAACATTTCATGGTTTCATGAACTCAGATATACAAATTTAATCTTTGTGGCCATTTATTTGCTCCCGTTTCTTTCTGCAATATTTTGCCTTTAAATAGGTAGTCTACTTCCATGTCTGACATATTATCTCTTACAAAAGCTTTGATGTTGCCACCTTTGGATAAATACCATACCAAATTTCAGTTCTAGGTTGGTAAATACCCATTCAAGATATGCATCAGAGTTAGTGAAGCAACTCAGTTATAGACATATTACAAGACAGACTATGACAGGACTGAAATAAAAACTGAGCACATATATACATTTGGTTGGGGTTAAGACATGTCATTTTCTCAGCGATTACTCTTTCATTCAGATGGACAAAAAAGTCTAGTATTCCATGATGAAAAACAGAGTCTCTGTTTATGAATATACATCTTTGCATAAAACATGATATATTTAACCAGTCTGACTTTAGAAACTTGCACTCCATCAGTGATACCTAGCAAAACCTCCTTCTTAGTAGCCTGTAACAAGCACTCATTTTGATTCAGCGAGCCGGTATTGGTGTACTAAGAGAATATATCTGTGGTTCCCAATAGCCAGATTGGCCAATGGAAACAGGTTTAATAATGAAGGACTACACTACAACACCATATTAAACAACTGTAGGGGCCAGGTCAGTCAAGTGGTGGTGTGTTCGCTCTTCACCATCCCCAATAGGGGACAATATTCACACTCGCCTTGAAAAATCTTCATTCCTACTACCCCCAGGTAGTAAAAAAACATGTGTTGGCCTGAATCAACTTTGAAGCCCACATGACCTATACAGGTAGAAGAAATATCTTCCATCAAGTTCCAGCCTAATCCATACTCATAGCCTTGTGCTCCATTATTTTTTGCCAGTTAGGCAGCAAGCCTCAGGCTCACCCTGAATAAACTGTTCAGTTTGTTAATACATAACCTATGAGCTTCAGTGTAGTAAGTTTCATCAACAATCCTTTTCAGGTCCAGGATCACACTTTCCTCCACCATTTCTAGGATTGCTACCATTAGCTGGTTTTGGTTTTACCTTTTTTAGTGGAGGAGGGGCCCTTATAGATTTTACAGGACTTTCTGCAGTTGCAGATAAATCATGAGTTGTCTTTCGTGGGTTTTCTGCCCTTTGTGTGTTATCCACCAACAAGTCGGGTTCACTACAATCTAGTATGGCTGGGATCCATTCATCCTCTCTATTTTTATGATTCAGATCCTGTGGACCTCCATAACCTCTCTGTGGACTCGTTGGACACACAGGTTCACACTTGTAATGGTTCTTTCTGGTGCTTGTAGTAGCTATTGGAGACTTCCTTTCTGATTATCTTGGTTGGGTAGACAGTCACTATTGATATTCCTCCAGGTTCAAGGTTGTTTCTTATGGCTCCATGAACACATAATTATGTATCTGCTGCACCTACACCACCGTGAAGGAGTTGATATTTGGTTTTTAGCACTATGTATCTATGACTGAATGTCTATGAAATACTACCCACTGATGGGGGTGCAGTATAAATAATGTTCTGGTTCAATGTGACATAATGAATGAGCTATGAATCGATGACTTAATAAGTGAATGAGATGGGGTTTTCATGTTTTTTAAGGTATATATTAATGTTAGCCATTCCAAACCAAATTTGAATCATTCATTGAGATCAAATTTTCCCAATGGAAACGTTCTGATGAAAAAAAGTTTGATGTGGCTTTATTATACCTCCCTATCTACATGGAGGGTTTATATACAACCTTGTATGTTTGGCTAATTATAAGCTCTTTATTACTATATCTGCTGTGATTATACCTTCCACCATACAAATACATGTAAAAATATTCCCAGTTTTGGTAATGTATTATGTTGGTACAAAATTTGATAAATCAACATACCTGAGCTTTTCCAGAGTCCCATTTTGTTTAAGCGCATCAGCAAGATACTTGACTCCTTCATCAACAATGTTGTTGGATACAAGACTGCAAAGTGAAGCAAGAAAATGAACATAGGCATAACAATGAAATTGTAAGACAAGAATGATCTTAGAGATTGGAATGCCAAACAGGCTTTACAACAGATTATACTTCTGAGAATCTTAAAACACATCTACAACTACACTTTAAATGCTACAAGCAAGATACTGTTGCCTGTAATATCTTCCTATCCTGTTCATGACTTCTATATATTTGATCAATTGTAAGGTAATTGTGATATTGTATTTTGACTAGTGTCAACACTGTTTCATCTATTTCATATAATTTATATTAATGTTTTGTTCATATTCCGCTATATAATTTCTGTGTATAAATATTTTGTCTTTTTGTGGTTATAGAGCTCTATCTGAGCATGTGACTACAAGTGAACACAAGTTGGAATCTCCCATCCAGCTTGATGCACACTGGGCATTTATCCTCTTTGCCAATTGGTCAGTAAAGCTCTGGCCACATACCCTGATCATTGAATTTTGTTTACTCTACCACATGGCACTCCCCTTTGCGGGGTGTAGTTTGGGGGGCTTACCACCCAGTATGTATTGGATGGACAGTGGTGGGAGTTTGGTGTATGACTGCATGCCCATATTAGGACAGGTTATAAAAGCTTTAGTAGTATGGCTGCATTTTATATCTTCTGGCAGGGGGGTTGCATTCAAATTGCCTTTTGCAAGGTGATGAGTTTAATCATTATTTTACCTACTGTTTAGAAGAGTCTCTTTGTTTTGAATCAATTACTGATTCTTGTCTGGTGTGAAAGAGGTCCATCATAAACCTTTTGGTGTTAGTCGGTTCTTGATTCTTCAGTTGATTAAAATCATTCTGAATTTGAGAAAACTCAGACATAATGTTGGGCTAGGGTAGCTTGGTATTGTGGCTCATTTATTAGGATCAAATTTTCCGCAATGGAAATATTCTGATGGTAAAGTTTCATGTGGCCACACAGTTAATGGCCTTGTTAAATTCATCTGTGCTGTGTTTGGTTTTAGAGATGTAGCACAATTTGCAGTCTGTGGTACCCACACTTTTGAGGGATGCCTCCATTATGATCATTCTGACCATCTCGTTGGATGGGATTATCACCTTGCCATCATAATTTTCTTAAAAATTGGCTGTGATGACTATTAGTCAGCCTTTGCCTGCTCTCAGTGCTACAAGGATCATAGTGATGAAATGCACAGGCTGGTTGGGGCACTTTGGTGAGGTGAGCTATGTACCTGAGGACCTGCTTTAGGTGCTTAGTAGTGAGGGGTTGCTTGAGTTAGTATGACACCAATGCTTTATCAGTAGTTTTGAGCTTCAGTAGCAGAAGTCATATCTGCCTGTTGTCTGAATCTGAGTCAAAACCTAGCCATGTTATCTGTGTTCAGGGACTTGCACATCAAGGCTTTTGTGTATGGAGTTGACCAGATTGAAGTCTTGTTTTTAAGTGCATAATTCATTCTGTTTTACACTTCTTCCATGAATAATTCAAGTGACATCCCATCAGTGGATGTTGGGGTGGGGCTGGGTATGGTAATGGTGATGGCAGGTAGCCCTTAGAAGAGCTGGTGCCCTTTGGTTCCGGTAGCAGGCTGTGGGTCCCGGTTTGGTGACCACGTGGGCCTGTTCATGTGATCAGTGCTGTGGGTGGCATTTTCTGACATGTAATAGAAACTAGTTTCATTGTTCTCATTTTCCAGATGTTCTTTTCACTAATGGTTGTAGAAATGGGGCTTGGTTTTATGATGGCATTTAATTCAGTGTGAACATATATTCAATGGTTAATGAGCATGTTGGAAAGTTATGGGCTGCGCCACCTTTGTTTATATTTCTGGGTAGGCAGTGGTACAAGCGACATCAGGGTCATGGGTCATGGCAGGTTGTTTGTCAATACTGTGCATGGGGGTAGACATGTGGACTTGTTTAGTATCAACAGACAGGCATTGGAATAGGAGGTGATATTATTGTGGTTGGACAACTTTATTGGGTTGTTGTCCATTATGATGTCCATTATGATGTCCATTGTTGATCACAATTTTAGCATTGTGGGCCTTGTTGCTTATTCCCTCACTAAGTATGCTTGGTAGAAGATCCCCAATGCAAGGAGCATAGTTACTTTACCTCTTTTTATTTGCATCCTCCTTGTCTCATTTACCAAAAGGAGTCCTATGTTATTTTGTCATAGATTGGATTTGTACCACAGTTGAGGGATGTTCTCTCTTGCTGCATTAAGAGTCTCTCTTGACTTCCTGATATATATATATATACCAGTATTTCACACCAGCGTATAAAAACAAGTTGATTTACAGCTGATACATACACTTCCACCATGGCGTAAATAGGAATAAACTGGTGGTTTTTGCGCAGTGATATGAATGGCCTGGTTTGGTTCAGTTGATTCACTATCCAACAATTGACCTACCAACCAGAGGCCGCTAAACATGCCTCTGAGGGTCCATACTGCTGTCAACGAGATAGTCCCACAAACAGACCACACAGCCTCCCCTTCTCCGCATACAGTCACAGTGTAAAACCTCACTCTGTGTTCTGGATATGTGTAGTATGCCTCTGTCTTTATGCCTGTGCAGCACTGTGTGTGTTATTTTGTGTAAGATTGATTCTGTCTATATTTTTCTGCTTGTCTATATCAGAGTGTATTTTACCACAGCACAAAAACCACCGGTTTATTCCTACATATGGCATCACGGAAGTGTATGTATCGGCTGTAAATTGACTTGTTTTCATATATATATACGCCCATATTTCATGCCAGCGTATAAGGCATACACAAGACTGTTTCCTTTTGAATAAAGACGCGACTTGGCTGTATTTCACACCTGGCATATACAAGAGGAAATATGCTCTGTGCAACATGTATAAGCCAGCGTATATAACATAATGCGTTTGGCGTATATAACATATCCCACGCCTAACCCGGGCCGCCTTGTAGGGCCTTTGTAATGTTTTGAGAAGTTGACATCACAGACAATAGCCTGAGTGAGTGGTGCGAAACCCTCCCGGCGCCAGCTGCCTGCCGCCCGTCCCCCTCCACCCACCTCCGTGTTGGTGGAGATTTGAGTGGTCTCACTGCAAGACCCTGTATGAGGGTCTCTCAAGTCTCTCTCTACTCTCTCACTGAAGAATCTGACTGCACCCTGAGCCTATAATCATATGCTTATATACAGCCTGCATTATATATACACAGTCATACAGACCCAGACATGGGGTTTAGAAACTATAATCATAAAAAACGGTTAAAAAGACAAGACAAGCTGGGTTTATTAATGTAATTAATAGAATGACACTTATTAGGGTTTAAGAACAATTTTATAATCAAAATTGATAATATGACATTGGATTTTTCAGATACCAAGGAATTAATGACTAATGGCAAATGAGATATACTCCAATGGTGTCCCAGACATCGGAACTATTAGACAATGGTGTAAATACAACAGAGTCAGGCGTATATATGAATCAGGTGTATATATGAATCAGGTGCCTACAGATAAGGCATATACACATGGGGAATAGGATGACCTTGTATATGCAAAAGCATACCTATATACGTCGGGTGCATTCATTTGTAAAACGGTGGTTCTCAGGAAGTATACTCTGTGAAGGTGTTTCTCACTTTAGGCCTATGTATGTGTATGAGGCTCTGTGTAGGAGTGCTTCTGTATATATTTGTGTGTGTGTCTCTGCCTGTGTGTTTTACTATAAATGTGTCTGTCTGTTTGTGTGTTATTGTTATTGAGATTGCCTCTGCCTATATGCCTTTGTGTAAAAGTGTAAGAAGGAGTGTTTCTGTCTATATGTGTGTATGCATGTGTATGTGTGTGTATGACTGTGTATACGTGAGTGTCTATTTACATGTCAGTTTGTGACTGTGTGCATGATTGTCTGTAGGTGCATCTCTGTTTATATGAATATACGGAGGGAAGGCCAGGTGGTCAGCTTATCTGTTTTATATAATCATCTATCAATCCACATTGTGGATTCAAGTGTGAAAATCCAATTCACAATGGCTTTACAGTTGTCTAACCTTTAAGTGAATTTGCTATAAAAATGTTGTGAATCACTCATGTTACTTGCAAAATGCACCCCAAGAAACTTGTTCATATTGCCTTCTTTAAATTTACATTTACTCCTATTTTTCATCCCTTAGAAGGATGGGATGTGGGTCCCTATTTTTCACCTGCCCAGTACAAAGACATATATAATTTTATAATTGCTTTTTTCTTATTTATAGATCAAAATTATGATTTTATGATCTATGATAATGACACCCCATGTTATTTTCTCCAAACTTGCACAGAATATAATAAATGTGTAGTACTATACTTTTGAATAATAGAAAGTATAGTTATAGGCCACTGAACTTAGCAGTTGACAATACCTTTAAGATAATCAGTATTACTATAATCATAAGGGTATCAAACATTATGTACTTACTCCAGATGAGACAGGCAGGTGTTTTCTACTAAACTGTCTGCCAGGTACTTCAAACATCCATCATCAATATTGTTATCCCAGAGCCTGTAATAAGAAATATAACACTGAGATATTGCTGTCTAACTGATAGGCATTGAATAACATAGTCTTATAAGCATTTCTTTAAAGGCAGTTCCCAGAGTAAAATAGAACACAGTTACAGATGTTATCTAGATCATTAAATAAGTAAATAAGTAAGAGTGTATCACCAGAAATATTAAAAAGATAATGAAAAACTATGTATATGAACATCAACATTTAGTGCACTTTTGTTGTCTAATAATTAAAGTTATTTGTTGCAGTAAATACATAGTCTTTTTTATCAAATGGCAGCTAGTTTTTTAATCTGTTATAATGAAGATGAGTGGGAAGGACTGTTCTAGGACCAGTTAGCCCTACTGACAGCCTTCAACATAGAACAGTTTGTCACATCTGATATCAAGAACAGCAAATCACCTTTCCATGAATTTTGTTTATTGAAAATAATTCACAGTGTACGCATGTGTAATCTTCCATTGAGGCTAATTCGAAATTGGTAGTAATTCTACGGGAGGAATGACTGGCGCCACCTAGCGCTTACGCGATCGCGTCGCAGATGCGCACAGTACTCCACAGAGGGCGCCTCCAGCGATCTTCAAGACAGCGTTTGCTTCGGAAGCTAATTTAAGAGCTCGCTCAAATCACTCGCAAAGATGGGTAAAAACACCCCAAAGCGAAGAACGAAGGACCAGGTGAAGGTAGTTGAAGACCAGGAAAACGACGATGTCGTTTTAAGCGACAAGTTCGCGAGCTTCGACAGAAGGTTTAGCGTTTTGGAGACGGCACTCGCGGAGATAGCGGCAAAGCTGAACAGCAATGGCGCCTGCTCAGATCCAGGCACGTCAGCAAATAAGACCACATCGCCTCCCTCGATGCAAGCGCCAACGGCCGAGACACTCCAGCCTCGGGTTCTCCAGGGCATCACAGACGGTATGGAAAATGCTTTCATCGAAAAAGTGGTGGCCTCGGCCCCTGCTCAACAAGGAGGAGTCCCGGCTGCGTTGGCATCCTACGCGGGAACGTCGGCCGCTACACTGGGCACCATGGCACCCGACAACACGGCAGCAGCGCTCGCACGGCCGGCATCCCAGGGCACCACATTCCAAGCCGCGCTCTTGGAGCAGAGGCGGGCTGCAGCCTTAGTACCGCCTATGACCGTTAGGCCGGCTAGGCCCGACGACGAGGTGGAGGACCAGGTCCGCAAGATTCTGGAGACCACAGCCTCGAGGGTCAATGAATCGGGTAAATATAAGTTTTCCCCCCATTTATATGTGCATCGAGGCCCGGAGAGAGCGAAGACAGGCCTGAACGAACTCACATTGGCAGAATATGCCTGGGCATTGTTACGGATTATTAATGACGATGATTTCCCCCCCCAATACGTGGCACCTCTGGTGGCACACCTGGAGGATGTCCTCGATGACGCCTCGGTCTATACGGGGGCATCCAACGGCCATTCGGAGATAGCATGCAGAGTAAAGCAGAGGAATCTAAGCGCGGCAAGTCCCGCAAGCACTTCACGCATCTCAGATCAAGTCTCCACCCCCCCCCAGGTTTTTCGTTGGTAGGCGAGGCGACTCATCACCCGTCCCGCCTCGCTTCAGCTGACAATGTACAAGAGTTATTCGTTTGTTTACCCGCGCCTACGGCCTACACTTTGCCTACGGCCGATGAATGTGTTACGGGGGATCATGGCCGTCGCTGTCCCGGCGCGCCCCCCCCAATGATTACTATGTTGAAAGTACCCTCCATGTCTAAGACGGAGGCGCGTCCAGCACCTCAGCAGATGAACCGCTAGAGGGCGCCACAGGCGCGTCCCCAGATACGGCAGGTGGCGCCGCAGGCGACAGTGAGGACGCGGCAGGTACCCCCCCGGTTCCTCGGGTTGCGCCCCTACGGTGTGGGCCTGCCGCCTACGCAACGGTTGTGAAATCCATCTGGCCTCGCCCTTCTCCTGGAGTGTGGGGGGGGCACGAGGCAATTGAGAGGGCCTACAGCGAGGTCCTGGTCTCGGGCCTCCCGAACTACCTCGGGGCTCGGATACCCATTCCCTCACGCATGCGGATCGATGCATGGAGGGCGGCCCTAGTCGACTACCACGATAATCAGGTCGTCGAATTTCTGGAGTACGGCCGGCCATTGGGATTCACGGGCGCCAGCCCCCCCACTTCCACGCATCGCAACCACGCCTCCGCGGAGAATTACCCCCGCCACGTCATGGCCTACCTGGAGAAGGAGCTCGGGGAGGGGGCGTTGGTAGGCCCATTCCGGGACTTGCCCTTCACCCCGTGGTCGGCCGTATCTCCCCTCATGACTCGTCCAAAGAGGGGCTCCTCCAGCAGGAGAGTAATAGTCGATATGTCCTTCCCCCCGGGGGGGGTCAATGCGGGCGTGGAAATTGGCCCCCATCTGCCGTACGCCCAGACATGCACCCTCCCTACGGTCGCTGACATAGCGGAGAGAGTTTGGGCACTGGGAAAAGGGGCGTGGCTTTGGAAAGCCGACATGGCCAGGGCTTACCGCCAGCTACGGGTGGACCCCCGGGACCTCCCCCTCCAGGTCGTCGCGGCCGAGGGGAGGTACTACATCGATCCGTGCTGCCCGTTCGGCGCCCGCCTCTCGGCCTCGGCCTGTCAGAGGGTCACACATGCAGTCACCTTCCTCCTGGGCCGTGGGGGCCACCACGCGTTGTCGTACATCGACGACTTCGCGGGCGCCGAGGCCACGTGCCAGGAAGCGACGGACGCCTACGCCGCCTTCGAGAGCCTCGCGGCCCGCTTGGGCCTGGTCCTCGCCGCAGATAAGTGTAGCCCTCCGGCCCAACGAATGGAGTGGCTAGGGATTGACATAGATACGGTAGCGATGACCCTGCGCATCCCGGAGGACCGGCTGGCCGACGTAGTGAGGGAGTGCAAGGCGTGCCATCACCCAGGCCCGCCTCCAGTCCATCATCGGCCACCTCATATACGTCGCCCGTTGCGTATCACAAGCCCGCAAGTTCGTTGCCCATGCTCTCGCCTTGAGTCCCGGGAGTGGGCGTGGCGACCATTCCAGCTGCGGTAAAAGAGGACTTTCGCTGGTTTACACGTTATGCAACGGCCGTTCTGGTTTCTCCACACAGAGAACTGTTTAGTATCTTTGTGTCTAGCAGGGACGCGGTCATCGTCGCTGAAACGGCCACCGCGAGCTTGCGCCAGGAGGCGCCCGGCACCGCGGCCGCCCTCGGCCCCGGGTTCCGGTTCCACGCGGTAGCCATTCTCCAGGGCATTGCTACTCTCGGCGCGAGGGCGCCATCTGGGGCGGCCGTCGTCGTCCACACGGACGACATGGCTCCAGTTGAGGCCATCGCCTCAGGCCGAACTAACGACCCGGTCGTCTCGGCCGTAGCCCGCGAGATCTGGCTGGCGGCGGCGTTGTGGGATGTCGATGTCAGTTTTGTGTATGCGGCCGTTGCGGACGCCATTGCTCCTGGCGGCCGTTCCTCTGTAATTATCAACCCCGTATTTGATATAGATGTTTTTGCTTCCATCCTATCTAGGCACTGGCACCCCCCTGCATGCCCAGATGATGGCACCCCTGGCGTCGGCTGAGGCCCCCACGACGCGCCAGAACCACCTCATTCAGGCCCAGGCCTACGTGCGTTTCGCCGTCTCATCAGGATTCGATCCTCGCTGGCCGACCATTGCCTACGGGGCCCTCTACACCCAGGCCCTAGCCAATTCATTTCGGGCCCCGGCAACGGCCGCCAACTATTTATCAGGAGCCCGGACCTGGATACGCTGCCATGGCGGGGACCTGGCACCACTGTTTGCGGACGAAGTCCTCGCGGTTCAGCGCGGTACCAGACGCCTCTCCGCCCACATTCCGGCACCGGCCCCTGCAGTTCGCCTTCAAGAACTCCGGCACGTGCTTCTCTACTTATCCAGGGCCGGGCCCTCGGCCCTCGTCCTCCGGGCGGCTCTGCTTATGGCTTACTTCACGTTTCTACGGGCCTCGAACCTCGTATCTCCGTCATTGACCTCGTGGGGCGGCCCCCACACCCTTAAGCGTGCGGACATACAGGCCCAGCATGGACTCCTCAGGATCCACGTGAGATCGACCAAGACACGGTCACGTGCGGCCCCCCCTCACGTGGTCGATCTCCCGCGCTTGGCGGATCCGCTGATCTGCCCGGTAGACGCCTTTAGGAACTACGTCGCGGCCGTTCCAGCACCTCCGCGGGCGCCAGCGTTCATCCTCTCATCATCAATGCCCCTTACCTCTCGGCCGTTGTGTGCCGTCATGCGTGCTGCCCTGGCGGCCGTGGGATTCCCGGCGGCCGAGAGAGTAACACTCCACTCCTTGAGGAGGGGGGCAGTCCACGATGCCTTGGCTGCGGGGGTTCCCCAGAGTGTTATCTCCCATCATGGCACCTGGAACAGTGCCACGGGCATTAGGCCTTACTTACCCCCGTCAGGAAGGACGTCGACCCCTTCCTGACTGTAATAATAAGTCTGGCATTTATGCCTATGCCCTTTGGCATAATTTCTCACGTTTGAGAACAGTTTTCTATTTCAGGGTTATTTACTACGGACACTAAATACTCATGTCTTATCTAAGATTACGATGTTCACATGCCATGTAATCTCCAGTTGTAATAATACATGAACTTGTCTCACTGAAATAAATCCCCTGTAATTCCAATTCCGCCTCCGTTATAATTGAGGCTAATTGGAAATTGGTAGTAATTCTACGGGAGGAATGACTGGCGCCACCTAGCGCTTACGCGATCGCGTCGCAGATGCGCACAGTACTCCACAGAGGGCGCCTCCAGCGATCTTCAAGACAGCGTTTGCTTCGGAACCCGCCCACCCTCACCTTTTTCGTCAAAGACTCATGTTCTAGGGCATTTATGCCTATGCCCTTTGGCATAATTTCTCACGTTTGAGAACAGTTTTCTATTTCAGGGTTATTTACTACGGACACTAAATACTCATGTCTTATCTAAGATTACGATGTTCACATGCCATGTAATCTCCAGTTGTAATAATACATTAACTTGTCTCACTGAAATAAATCCCCTGTAATTCCAATTCCGCCTCCGTTATAATTATGCTCTGTGCATCTATATCTCAAATGGTAGTATTATGTTGTTAAGTTACCATTAAATCACAAATTGTATGTTGACTATAGATATAAATGGTCTGTTTGCTATGGTGACCAAAATAGTGAAATGGGTAAAAGGCAAGCTCACACTATCTTCCACACTATCCAGGCAAGCTATGAATGCACCAACACCAAGTGGTAGCCTTTTGATCTATGATGACAATATCTCTTCACCCACAAACCAACGACATATACTTCTCTCTTGTGCATCGTACACAAGCATACTTGACACAAGAGACACTCTATACAGCCTCTTCTACACATGTTGAAACCCATACCAACCATTGCATACATTGAACAAACGCAATCTGCGGCCACCACCCTCCATCCCAGAGTAAAGATACATCCAACACGATTCATTCATTGTTGAATAACCTTATGCCTCCCATGTCAGAACCTGCAATAATATCTAACCCCCATCCCCATACACAGGACGCCACTCATACTGATTCTCATTATACTCTGTTCCCATCCAGATTGGCACCTATTGCACCCTCATGCCTAGCCCATTGTGTCATTGTCCGCAGGCACCTTATGATATTTAATGTGACCTGTGCTGGCATACACAGGGTGGCCTAGGAAACTCTCCCCCCAGACATGGCCCAATATATCATCACCTTTTAATGAGCAATACAGCCTGTGCTGGTGTGTATGAGGGGATCAGTGGTTGCCCTACCCTCTTGCACCTAGCCCACTGTTCATTGCCCATTGCTTAGTCACTCTGTTGCTTCATTGGGCCGGAACACTGCCAAACACTGCCACTAACTCATCCCATATTAGTATTCACTCTACTTTACATATGCCACCTCCATTCATTTAAAGTTCTTAAGAAAATGATTTCAGAAAATAATTTCTTGGAGGTCACAGGTTGATAAACCAGTTCAGACTGCAACATCCACCAATGTTTTAAGGTCTCTGCACATGAAACCATCATCTGTGAATTATGTACTGTTTCAGATATTCCCGCAATCATAACCTGATGCTGCCGCACGTCTGACCAGATCTGACCAGAATGGACTCATTCATTGAAATGAACTGAAATACCCAGATCATAAGCTCATGAACATTTTTCCTCACAATAGAACAATGCTCTAATGTACCACACATTCCTCCCAAAGACTATTAAAGACTGCCCTATTGTAATTGCAATAATTTGCCTACTCTCAATGAAAAGAAAACATACTGGATGTCTTCTATAGATGGGTCAGAGACACTAATCTACAATCACTACAGCATAAGATAATGAATCGTATAATTCCTACAAATAGATATCTATATATGAGAAAATTTGTAACCTAAGATTAATGTTTTTCTGTAATAAGGTTGATGATATTCAACACTTTTTCTTGCATTGTGCGAAAACTAAGAAACTGCGGCGAACATTAACAATTGGCGAGATAGTTTATGTAATCTAAAGATGGTTATGGATTTAGGATTTCACTTGTTGGGAATAACTGGTCATATTAAGAATGCACATCTCCTGTACTTTATTAATTGCTTCACTAAATTGTATATTTGTTGCCAAAAACTGTTTCATAATAATGTCCTTGATCTGTATCCATGGTCAATAGAATTTCATTGCATACTTCATATTGAAAGATACATATGTTAGTTAGAAAGAAACCTGAGAACCTCATAAAATAAGATAAACTGTTGAAACACATGTAATTTGAATGGGTTGCCCTCTCCTTTTCTTCATACAAATTTATGTTTATAATACTTCCCCTTTTTTTCATGTCTGTTTAGAATGATTGAGAATAGATTTATCCCCTCTGTCTTTCATATGTCTTGTCTCCCTCTGTGTTTGTCTTATTGGTTAACCTTAAGATTGATATTTCTGAATTTTGAGTAACCACATTGACAATGTACACTACCTCATATAAACAGCTGAGATGATTTAGTTCTGTAGGACCTATGCTCAATACTGTTTTTTGTTTGGTGAAAAATACATAAAAAAATAAGCAGCGATGATTTCATCACAACTCTTTATTGTTTAAACTGTTACTATCTGTTCTTCCTTTATCATCTTGCAGAAACTATATCAGGATATTTTATTGTAATTTTACTCTTTTTGTCAATAAATGCTGCTATTTAAGAAAAAGAACAAACATACTGGATGGCATTTGGAGGAAATGAAGGTGACCTAAGAAATTTTCAACCACAAATAAACGAAGTGCTTGAGAGTCCATACGTTTAATTATCTTGATCTCCTAATAAATTAAATTATAACAAATATACAGAATATTTCTACTATAATCTCTTACAAAATATATCTATCATCCAAAGTAAGAAAGTTAATAGATCAGGAAACAGCCATCACTTTTTACAAAACCACAATACTCCCCTATTTCAACTACTGTGATAACATTTATGATATAGAAATTGAGAAAAAAAGTATTGATCATAGAAACCATAGAAAATGAAGGAATCAGGCTGCTTCTTCTAACCTAAAGTGTTCTGGTAGTGGTCGTTTGTTAATTAGTCTTGTTATATCATTTCTATACATTAGTATCCCAAACTTACATGGGAACGTTAGGACTTCTGGTGAGGATGAGAGAAATTTTAGCTAAACTTAACCTAGAACGTATACGACGTCTGGAGGTTAGTTTGAGAATTACTGAATCATTACTTTATCAATTACGGCACATATTGGCCAGATTAAAGACTATGGAATCATACTGAACTTAACGAAATTACAAGTGTCGACACCTAGCAGTTTTTTTGTTTTTTTTCATTTTATTTCAAGACGAAAAAGTTCACATAGCAGGTCACGCAGTGATCTTCCACTTAATACGTCCACAGGAGGTACAGAAATATGACATGTAAAGATAATAATAAAAAGAAAAGAAAAATCGAAAAGTATCCAGTAGCTGGGTTTTACATCATCCATCAAATGCTCGGATGGCATCATAATCACTACATATTTGTTTCCATTTTCTTTCCTCAAATATAGTACAGAGTGACATTCATAACATATATAGTGGGCAACAGGAGCACATAGACTCAATGTACTGGTATTTCTTATGCCTTTCCAAGAGCTTGGTTTATCCGGATATACATGCAAATGATGCAAAGGCCTTTTACCACAGTATAAACAGACAAACAGACAAACAAACTTACTGACATGGACAGATAAAACATATGAAAAAACACAGTTTGAAACAGGTAGGAAATGGCAGAGGGGGGTCACAAAACGAAGAATTCATCCTCAACACTTCATGGGACATTTAAACCAAACCAAGAAGTTGGCAACATCTGTCAGCGCCGACACTAGCGCAATAAGTCGTCGAACATTTCAACCTGATCTAGATTCTTTATTGCCTTTTTAAAGGCATCCCTATTTGAGATTTGCTGTATTTCCGGAGGGAGTCTATCCCACAATTTGGAACCATGATAAAGTGGGGAATTAGAGAACTGATCTGTGTGTGATCGTTTTATCCTGAAAACTATTTTGTCTTTACTACGGGTGTTAGCTCGTCGATCGCTTACAACGTGATCTTAGTATGCCGCCCTACCAGTGCATCAAGGCCAGCGTATGATAGGATCTACGTACACTTAGCTTCTCGATATTTGCTCTAGTAAGTAATGCTGCAGTTTGGATATGATCGCGAGGACGAATACGGAAACAGCAACGCAGGGCGGAGTTTATTAGTACTTGTAGGCTATTTCGCTGGGCTTCAGTCAGTACACATGACATAAAGTCTCCATACTCTAATTTTGACAAAATCATTGTTTTGGTTATTGAGAGAGCTGAATTCACATCAAGCAGGTATCTCATTTTTCGTAACTTAAAAAGCTTAGCCGATACTGACTGGTACAGTCCATTATAATATGCCTTAAATGTCAACCTACGGTCAAACACAATCCCCAGATAGTTGTACTGATCAACAACCTCAAGAGATTTGTTTCCAATTTTACAGGGTAGGTCATGTACTTTCTTCCCCTTCAAGCTATCAGGGCACCACATAAGCTTAGATTTATTCACATTTATTACCAATCTATGCTCCCCAAGCCATCCACACATTGCATCAAGCTCGTCTTGCATCAGTTGCACAATAACCTCTGGATTTTTACCGCTGATAACGAGAACCATGTCATCAGCATAGTGGATAATACTTGCATGTCGCAGTACATTTATTATGCTGTTTAGGTAGAGTATAAACAGAATCGGTCCGAGGACAGATCCCTGCAGTACGCCTTTCGTTACCCCTCTTGAACTCGATAAGTCATTGTGCACTCTTGTAGCTTGGCACCTATTTGAAAAATATGAGGTCATCAACTGAATCACTCCCGGACCAGCCCCCAGCTCACCCAATTTTTTAAGCAGAATGTGGTGTTCGATGCAGTCGAAGGCCTTTTGGAGGTCAACAAAAAGGCAAAGAGATGTGAGCTTACGGTCCCGAGCTTCGAAAAGAAGTGAAGAGAGGTTGAAGATAGCTTGCCCCGTTGACCTCCCAGGTAAGAAACCATACTGCTTGGCACTTAATGCTTCTCGGTCAAAAAGTTGTGGGAGTAACTGTGCATGTATTTCATACTCAAGTAATTTCGAAAATACACTGAGATTTGAGATTGGGCGCAAATCAACTGCCTTTTTTGGAGTCGGTATTTTGGGGATTGGGGTAATCACTCCCCTGCACCATATTTCAGGGAAGTGACCCAGACCAAGCACTCTATTTACAATTGTTCTGAGGATATCTGGCCTGGATGCAAGAGCAGTTCTCATTAGCATGGCATTAATATGTTTAACTCCAGTAGATTTGTTTAACTTAATTTTCATTACTAGTTCTATGCTCCATTCAACATCAATATCCCTTAACAGCATCAGGTCCTCCGGATCACCCTCAAATTTCCCAAGATAAAAATCAACTCCCTTTAGATCTGTAGGGGGAGAGGTCAGACGCTCTGCCACACTTGCGTAGTGTTCATTTAGGAAATCCGGTAGCTCACCTGATGGTATTACTGTAGAGTCCTGATCCGATATTGAGTAAGTTATATCAGGTAGAGGCGGTTTCCAGACCCTATTTAGTGACTTCCAAAACATCTTAGGATTATTTGCGTTAGTTGCTAAACTATCCTTTATGTACGCCAATTTTACATCACGTATACCTCGATTAATTTCACGGGCCAGCCGGCGGCACTCTCGTCTTTTTCCTAAATTACCTGGTTTGGAACATTTTGGGATGAGGTGAGCGCGACGATCTATTTTTTGTTGCAGATTAAGTGGCAAATCGAACCCATCACGTTGTCGTGTCCTGAAAGTCCTAACCGGACATACCGGAGTCTAAATAGGCAGTAAGGTAATCTTCAAAAGATAGATAAAGAGCCTCCGGGCTTAGTTGGTGTGGTCCATTCTCGGTGAATAGTTCCAGGTGATTTCGCAGCAGCTCTCTATCTAGATTACTATATGATCTTCCCTCAATTTTTCGAGTCCCAGTAAATGGTTTTATAAACTTACGTTGGGCGGAAATTGGAACATGATCGCTAATATAGCAATTGCAGTTACCATATAAAGCTAGACATTTGGAATTTGTGTAAATATGGTCTATCCGGGATGATCCATGCTTGTGTAGGGGTCAGGGCAGTCGAGCAGCGTTGTTTCACTTTAGAACTAGGTGGCACGAGTGCCGATCCCTGCTGTGCGGTATGGCCGGCGGACCCGCAGTATGCAAATGCTACAGGTTCACCCGCATTACGTAACTCGGCCACTATATAAGGTCGAGTCCACAGCAGGTTGATAGGACTTCTCACGGTGCCTCTTTACAGAGTGAACGTCTGGAGCCTCACGAGTTGGTTAGGTTGTGTTGAAACACCTTTCAACATTGAAGAGACCAGTATCTCTTCCCGCGCTAGTTGGTGCCCCGCAGCACCAACGGATTGTGTATTACTTCCAGTAATAAACGAACGGTAGACTGAAACTGTCCGGAGTCTGGTTTTCTATTCGCGGTTAAGCGGTAGTTGGTAGATCTTGTATCTCCCTCCCTTCTCCAGTGGGTAAAGACGAACCCACCTGTATTGGCATGGTAAGTACAGGGTAGCGACTAGTCTCGGAACCTCTGGTCGACTGACGATCGCGGAGAGTGGTAATACACTTTCAGCGACTAGAGGGTAACCGCTACACTTGTTTAAATATGTATCTTTTGTTTTCAGGTATATAAGTTGGTTATCGTCCAGAAAGTGCTTCATTATTGCATATTTATTACTACGTGGGTGGTTTAGGTTGACGTTCATATCTCCCAAAACCCACACCTCGTAGTTTTGGTATTTTGCGACGTTTAAGAAATTGGAGAGTGTTTCATAGGCAATTTTGGGATTTCCTTTCGGAGGACGATAAACTGATATTATTATCATTTTCTTATTATTCGGCTTACAAAGTTCGCATGTGAGGACTTCAATGTGCTTGTTGGCATAAGATTGGTTAGGTATCAGTTCTGCATACCGAGTATGTTCTGAAGACATGTATAGTATCAGGCCACCCCCTTGGGTTGCCATGGTTTTAGGGCGGTCCAACCTAAAATGTGACATTCCATCTATATGCAATAAGTCTCTACCATATTTCTCCGTCAGCCACGACTCCGTCACCACCATGAAATCAATACCGGAGAACATTAACTTCACTTGATCTAACTTTTTATATAAGCTCCTTGTATTAATTGTTAGGAAGGTGAGGCCTTTCATAGCTGTTATTTCATTTGATAAATAGTATGATTTCGTGTTTTTGATTAAACAAACAGTACAAAACCACAACAGACGATAGATTAATATGACAGCATTTATTTGGGTAAAAACCTCAAATATTTGGATCATAACCTTTGGTTTTATATTCCGGTGTCCCCTGAGATGATACTTGTAACCGACATACAGCAAGTAAGTGCGGGTAATTAACCACATTTCAGCATTGAACAATTTATCATACCAGGCGTCCAATTCTAGCAAGCCATTTTCCGGGTAATAAACCACGGAGTGATTTACACATAGTGTTCCACATTCACGTTTCAGCAGCCACGGACCACACCAGCCAACAGGCGGGCACAGAGACACAAGAACAAAAGCCCATGGCCTCACAGTCATGATCACATTCCAAACAACCAACCCTCTGCCACCATCAAGTGATACACCAAACAGGGTTCTACCGCACAAAATCATACAAAAATATCGCCCAATGTCAGAACCAGAAAAAAGATAAACAGAGAAGGACAGTACTGAGACTAATACAGGTACATGCAAAGCAAAAGGGACAAAATGTGCTATACGAGTTTCCTGTAAACAAATAATATGATACAGGTAAGGGGGGTAGAGCTTGCTACTTGGCCAGCTACTACGGTCTCCATAGTTACTAGTGAGGGACATACAAACACAATACACTACAGACAGTACATATAAACAAAATAAACAAAACATTACAGTTGACTCAAGGGGTCGATGTGACGCTTGGTAATTCATCAGTATATACCAGTTTTAGATATCTTAGTGGCGTCTACTGACAAACAACATCCAGTTACTCAAAAAATTGTAATCTATCTAATTTTGTTCCAGGGCAGATAAAAGCCCAAGAAAAGGTTGAATATACTCAACAATACAAGAGAAAAATTACAGTTTCAAAAACACCGATATATTCGAAAACATAGAGTCCTACAGTCATACAGTCATACAGTACATGGGGCATCAACGGTGGTTTTCATAACCGGTGAGGTCAAAGTTTAGGGGGTTCGGCTTATTATTTAATTATGCAGGCCTTTCCTTCTGTTCTCCAGAAGGCTCTTTAAATAACATCTACACATCTTTCGATTTGTGTGCCTGCTGGGGTGAATTCCATCAGACAGGTGCGCATACAGATGGATTTTTGCTCGTCCCCTACCCATGTGACGATGCACTACAGAGCCTACAAAAGGTGTGACCAGGTTCCTTTCACCATTTAGGATATTTATACCCTCATTTATCTTAACGATTGTTTCATTTAGCATTAGTTGTTCAGCACTATTGAATAGTAGGGGGCCATTCGAGGTACGCAAGTCCATTCCGTACATGGTGCAGATGACCACGGGGGTTGTAGGGGCAACCACGTTAAACTTATCCACAATATTTTGGAACTCTTCTAGTAAGGCAATGCAACCGTCTTCCCAGCTAGTGTATTTTGGTTCAACTCTTCTCGGGTTGAACTTCAGTGTAGTTAGTGAGTTTATGCCAGCCGAGAAGTAGATTGCCTCCCAACTCTGTTCAGCAACGATGGGAATCGTCCGATCGCATGCAGTATCAATGGTTGCACCCGGGAAGAACTCAACTCTGGTGTGATAAGTACCCATAGCATGTAGGTGGCTATATGTGTGGCGTAGTCTCGAGTCTCCACACAGGAGGTAGCGATGCCCAGCGTTCACGTAAGCCATCTCAGTAGTAGTATCGTCAGATATAGCCCTATCCTGCAACGCGTATAAAAATAAATGGGTGAGCTACCTCATTTTATCTCATTATTTAGTTGTTGGTTGATTAATAATCAATTTACTGGGTAAAATATCTCAGCAAATTATTTTAGTATTTCAAGTTGTTATGTATACTGGTCCCACCTGGCTGGGTAATCATACCACATCGTGTTTTTTCGCGTAAGTCGGGTAATATACCTCAGAATGGCAGACAGTCTAATTAAGTGAAAAAGCCCGGCGGTTACAATGGGTAACTAACCACATATTTTCTAGTAGAGAGTCCCGTGGGAATCAGGTTTAGGGTAATAAAACCTCTAGGATTTACAACACGTACCGGGTTTATACTTGTTAGTAAAGGTGCGTTTTTCACTGTGGTAGCCTTTTCTGTCACAGCCTTTGGAGGTTTGAACACTGGTCTTCCTTTCTTCGCTCGCAGCAGTCGTATGGGAGGGATTGATTAACCGTCACCTTATTTATACAAGAGGTTATGCAGCTCAGTGTAGTCCCAAACCGGGTAATCAACCACCGAGGAAGGACTGAGATGTTGACCATCAAAATATAGACATCTAGTTAACAGGTTAGCAGTCTAAGGAGAAGTTTCGGTTGGCGGTGCGGGCGCGTGATCCATTGGTCGGGCTTTTGTTAGCTCTTCTTATTGCTCTTCACGGCGTAGGTTTTCACGGATGTTGACAAGAATTTTTCCCAGGGTATTTTTCCCACTTGGCGTGCCAGTGTCATAGATGGTTGATTTTAGTTCACTGCCCCCTCCCCAAAAGTGGTCTCTAGTAGCCTCAATCAGCTTGTAGGGGTGGGTTTCCAACAGGTACTTTGTTAGTCTGGGGTTTTGCCGGAATTTCAGATTGCAGATTGTTCCCATGATCTCCTCTTTACTTTTTTCCCACTCTGGACAGGTTTTACAGCGATTGCCAATTTTTAAAATTTTATGGGGGTCATTTGTTCGCATAATCTCTCCTCCCAGTTCTGGTTCTTTGCAGACATGTGTTTTCCATCTCTGGAACAGCTGTTCCGAGCTGGAGTTTTTGGTACCGTCGTGTTGCAGTTCAGTTGTGTAGAAATTACTCAGTGGGTTTTTTAGTCCCCTGAATAGTAAACCAGTTTTTGTGATGCGTTGGCCATTATCGACTGGGTTACACCGGGTCTGTTCTGGGGGTCATCGAGTGCAGGTTGATCAGTACGCTCTAAGCTGCTATCAACAGTTGGCGTCATTTTAGAGTGAGCACCCCATGCACTGCAGCCTGGGGGGATAGGTACCCTTGGGTCGGCAATTGTAGCTCGGTTGGCGGCTTTAAGTGTGTTGGTATGCTATTCATATCCCATGTAGTATACTCCTGGTCGTCAACAAAAATATGGTCGCCTTTAATATTTATGTCGATGTTAGCTTTTCGGCAATGTCTTGCGATCAGGCGTGCTCGGGTTTTAGCTGCTCTAGTCTCGCGATCTTCATCGGGGTTGATGTAAACTTTGTTATAGTTCGGGTACTGTCGCAGATCTTTTTTCTTGCTAATTAGATTGTCCCTTTGTCTCACTGAGGTGAGACAGCATAGGATTGGGGCTGGTCTACCTACAATCTTATTTTTTGTTACCCTGTGAGCAAGTGAGATGTCAGAGAGAGAGATATCCCCATCAATCGACTGGAATAGGTTTAGAACTTCAGAATAGATATCTTCGTCAGGTTTCGTCGGGAGCCCGTAGATGTATACATTAAGGCGGCGGTGTGATATAAATTTTGCGCTATCTAGGCTTGTAGGTGTATCTACCCGAAATTTACTCGTTTTAATGTTGTTTGGTTCTTGTTTCAACTCCTCTAACTCCTTCATACAGTCTTTGTATTTAGTCTCAAGTTTTTCTTCAGTACGTTTCACCGTTTGTTTTGCTTCATTTACCTGTATGGTTGACTCAGAGCTACTTTCACAGAGGTTCTTTTTCAGCTGTGCAATCTCATCTTTATTTCGTACTAGTGAGGTTTCTGCTCTGTAAACCTGGGCTGAGAGGGTATCGTATCTATGTTCGTGATCATCATATTTATTAGCAAAACTTCGTTTCAGGTTAACAAGCTCTGCTTCGTTTGACTTAATGCGCTCAGTCAGTGTAGACACCTGTTCTTGAACGGTTGTTTTTAGCACCTCAATATCACCACGAATACCATCTACAACGGAACGTAGGACATTACTGGACGCAGTTATGTCTCTACCCAATTCAGTTTTCAGGGTAATACTTGATGAAGCGATATCCTTTCGTAATTCTGATTTCAGAGCGTCCATGTGTCTCACCATTAAACCAAAGAAAGTTCCAAGCTCTGAGTTGGGATTTGGAATGTTATTATTAGTCATCGATGCATTGACTGATTGTTTCGGTTCTACATTCACCTCTGGGATGTTTACATTCTTCACTTGTTTGGGTGGTGGGGGGGCTGTAGGGGATTGGTCATTAGCAGACGCCTCTGTCAGCGGCTTGTCTACACTCAAAGTACGAGTACGCTTACAGCTCATCGATCGGGTATTAGTATGTTTTGGGTGACTTATTTGTTGAGATCTCACTGCGGATCTCGATCTGCGTTGTAATGTGTCTGCAGAATCTGTACTAAGATTTGTTTTTTTCATTCCGCCCACAAGGGCCGCATTTGGTTGACTTAGTTGGGTTAACTGTGTATGACTAGTGTCTGATTGACTTAGAAGTAGGCTGTCATTGCCGGCATCTTCACGGTTGGATGCACCGCCCATGGCCTGACTCATGGTGGCTGTTCTAGTCAAGGTGTACACTGATATGTGTATACTACCAGGTTAGAATCTAAAAACGTAAGTTACCAACCGTAAATATGAAAAGTCGATCATCCGAGTAGTCCTGATATAAACGGACGTGGATTCGCCTATATGTATTTCCAATATACCAATTAATCAGAATCCTTAATTAGATCCAATAATTAACTTACTAAATATCTATCAACGTGTAATAATTATGTAGGGGAGTAGAGACAACTCTTAGCAGTGTGTTTGCAGGCTACCAGAATCTATTATTTCCTTACTAACAGCGAGGCACTCTTTATGGGATCTTTAATTAAGTTATTTCCTTATAAATGATCGAGAATCATTAACTTACTGAATATAATTCATCATTAAATCCTGTCTTGAGTATTCATGGAAGAGGTCAAAGATTGAAGTAAAGTTTATAATGTTTTAATGAATCATAAAAGTGACATACAGATAATAATCAATTCGACATGGCATTGTATCATTGGTGTGTTCTATTCTTAAATGTTTTGGCTATGTGCCAAATCATATCTGACACCAGAAAAGTCTTATTAATTGTCAGACACCACAGTCATGGTTGTTCTAGACTTTTCGCATAATTGACTAGTGAATAACCACATAATTAGCAGAGTTGGCATTCTGCCAAAGTTCAATGTTCTTTTCAAAGAGTTCATTAGTTTGTAGTTCATATATTAGAAATAGTCAGAGAACTTTCACAAAGTCAATAGTGGTATTCAGCTGAAGATCAATGAATTAATGTTAAATAATTAGTAAAACTCACCAATTAAAGATTGTCCGTAATAAACTCACATTGTTCCACTGGTTGTTCATAAACACAAAGATTCATAATTCCAATGTCGAAGTTGAAGAATGATTAATAATGTTTGTTCACTCTAATAGAGTGAGGAAAGTTGGAGAGTGATCAGATGTGATCTCAGAGATTCCAATAAGTCCGTTCAGAATAGGTGTACTTAGAGAGTCCCTATCCAAGCCACTTTCTGCACTCCCAATGATCCAAGGCAAGTTGTCTTAGCTGTTCCTATTCAATAGAATTCACCGCTGAATTTGCGCACTTTGCTGGATCCGGGGCCATGCAAAACACATCTTGACAGCAGGAGATGGTATTGGAGACTGACGATACAGTCAGCTCCAAAGCAGAACGCTAATGAGAGGATCACGGGAAAATGTGGTGAAATCTCCTCTGAGTTCACATAGGTTCGAGAAGCATGTGGTTATGCAAATGAACACGCTATAAACTCGGGAACACCCTAAGGGAGACTCCTTAGGGAATTTCAGAGGTGACTCCCCTAGACCTCAGAACTATGTCAGGGAGTCTATTTCCTAGAGCACAGTGTGTTTCCCTAATAAATACCTTGAGAGTAGTATATGAAACAGCACCTATAACACGGCTATCTACTTCACTGAACGTTCAGCCTACAACGTGGCTTAATAGATATCTATTGTTTAACACTTTAGTATTATGCTGTAACCAAGTTAAACACAGTAGTGATGATTTTATGATGAAGGTTGTTAAAAAGGTATTAAAAGGTTGTTTTATTAAATATTGGAAATAAGATATAAATAAAGTGCTATTTTATTATGTAAGGTATTGAAACATTGTGTATCATTATTATATGTGTGGTTTGATGTATAAGTATCAAGAAGATAAAACTATGATATCAAGTGTTATTATTAAGTGTTAGCATTGAGTGTTATTATTAAGTGTTAGCATTGAGTGTTATTATTAAGTATTAGCATTGAGTATTACTATTGAGTGTTAGTATTGAGTATTGATATCAAGTGTTAGTATCAAGTGTTATCATTGTGTGTTAGTATCAAGTGTTATTATTAAGTGTTAGTATTAAATGCCAGGTGTTGGTATTAGGTGTTGGTGTTAAGTGTTATATATCAAGGTATTGATCATGGTTGTCTACTAAGCCACATTGTAGGCTAAACGTCCTATGAGGTAGATAGCCATGATAGGAGCGATGTTCCTTATACTACTAGCTGGCCTCTGGGGAACACCGCGCTTCTGGGAATAGACCCTCTGACATCACTATGACGACAGAGGGTCGGCTCTGGAGTTCCCTGAGGAAGTCCCCTCTCAGGGTATTCTCGAATTCCCGCAGCATTAACATAACCACGCGTGTCTCGGACCCGTGTGAACTTAAACGAGATCCAATCCAAATTTCCCATGATCCTTTAGAAAAAGCTAATTTTTGATCTGCTCTCGAGCTGACTGTATCGTCAGTCTCCACTACCATCTCCTGCTGTCAAGAGGTGTTCTGCACAGCTCAGGATACTGGCAGAGTGCGCGAATTCAGCAGTGAAATTCCATCATATAGGATTAGCTAAGGCAACTTGCCTTTTGACTTCTGGACAGTAGAAAGTGTCTTGGATTGGGACTCTCCAAGCACATGCATTCTGAAAAGGACTTATAGGAATCTTCTGAACCACAACGGTTCTTCATTGAATAACTTCACTTCATTAAGTGAAATGACTTCACTTCTATTTCACACAACTTCTATCAAAACGGATCTGTGTTTATTAGTGAATATTGGAATCTTGTGAGTTCACTCCGGACACTCTAACATTTGGTGAGTTTTACTGCATATTACCTTGCATTGTTTTAATGATTGTTGAGATTGTATAACTATCTCTGATCCCTTTATGTAAGGGATCACAGACTGTTTAATATGAACAACGAACATTCTAGAAGAAGATCATGAACTTTGACTTGACATCTATTCCACATATTACGTGGTTCATATCAGACACTCTGCTAAGTTTATCACTATTCTGACTTTGGTGTCTGACTTTAGATCTGACTTCTAATCACTGTAATACAACTAGGCATGATGCCTCAGGTTTAATACATGTAATTCTCTGATACCTTGCCATGCCATACAATACTTGTGAAACTCTTGATTGATTTATTAAAGACTATCAAACTTACTTCAATCCTTGTTCTCATCCATGAAACACCAGACACGAATCTAGTAGATCTAGTAAGAATCATTTATGATTGATACTAGTGAATTAATTACTTAAATAAAGATCTCATTAAGGTATCCTCGCTGTTGGCAAGGGGTTAATAGATTCTGGTAGCCTTGCTGACACACTGCCAAGAGTAGCCTCTACCTCCCTAAAACGTTACATAACGAAACGAAACAAAGTAATAATCATAACTAAAATATATCATCTTAAGTAATCAATATTAATAATTATAATGAGTCGTAATTGGACTTAAAATTGTTTATTTAATTTTAACAATTAATTTTTAATGTCTGAAAGTTGAGACAATTGAAGACATTATGATGATAAACCTTTTGGTTGTAATTTTCATGTACTGAAAAATTACAAAAGTCAATACATTTTATATATGATAATTGATATTCCTGAAAAGGAGAACAATTCTCAATTCTGAGAAAAATGCCAACGGGCATGGGGCAAGATGCCCTAGTTCATAGTCACTTGAAATTTGGTGTGGGAGGGCGGGTTCCAAACTCGAGGACCTTGTGAGAAGGTCACTGGTGGCGCCCTCTATGGTAGAGCAGAGGGCTTAGAAGGACTGATCCCAGAAGCTATAGGGGGAGGCACTAATCCGCCTCTAGAATTACTGTGCAATTTCCAATTACCCTCAATTATAATGAGGCAGAGTTGGACTTAAAATTGTTTAGTCAATTCTAACAATTAATTTTTCATGTCTGAAAGTTGAGACAATTGAAGACATTATGATGATAAACGTTTTGGTTGTAATTTTCATGTACTGAAAAATTACAAAAGTCAATACATTTTATATACGATAATTGATATTCCTGAAAAGGAGAACAATTCTCAATTCTGAGAAAAACGGGCATGGGGCAAGATGCCAAAATATTTAGAGGTGCCGGGAAGGAGTCGGAAAGGGTAAATAATGCCCCATGGGTGTGTTGTTTCTGTGAGGGAAATATGAGAGGTTGGGACCTGAATCAAGAGGCGGTCGCCGTGTTGATCTCGAAAGCGCTGAGATTGACCCGGACGTCGGCGGTGATACGTTGGAGAGTGATCCAGGACGTGTAAGGCATCGCAGACGGGGCATCGTGGACGTATTGTCATCTCAGAGGGCGTGCGACCTCCGCCCAGAAGTGGAGGGCAAGGGAGGTCGAGCCTCCGAGGGAAAAATCTACTCGGGAGGTTCCGAGAAGCTCCAGGCGTGATGAACCCAGAGGCATAATGAAGTGGATATGCTAGAACTGTCGCATGTTCCGAGATGCCAAAAACCGAGCATCGGTGAGATGGAGTTCGGACAGTTGTAGGAAGTATATGAGCCACGTCGGGGAGGCAGGGGGAGGCGTAGGGGCACAACCCGAGGAACCGCCACCCCTCCAAGGCCCCTAGGTAAGTAGAAGATACCAGGCCCGGTTCCGACTGGAGGATGTTCCCGTGGAGAGGTGACCAGAAGAAATTATTTCACATTATTCCGCATTCACAGAAGCACAAAGGTGAACCACGTGGGGGGAGGGAGCGGCGTAGGGGCACAACCCGAAGAACCACCACCCCCTCTGAGGCCCCAAGGTGATGAGAAACATCAGCAGGTGGTCCCGACTTGGAGAAACGTGGTTCAGAGGGACCACAGTGAACGACCGTGGGATCAATCAATTCACATAATTTCATCATTATTTACCTGTTCACTGATGGCCGATCTTGCTGATACTGGTAGTGGCCTGTAACTAGGCATAAGTTGAGGAGGCCTGCAGTGTTGAGGAGGCCTGCAGTGTGTTGGCGGGCCTCGCAGTCTTCTCATCTGTCTTCCGAGGTCCCGAGACTCGGGGTGGGGGGGGGGAGAGGAGAGGTGGTTTCAAACAATCCAGGGGCCTCCCGGCGAGATGCCGAGCTGAAGGGGGGCCGTTATTTACATAGTTTGGAACGAAAAATTGTGTACCTGCACCGCTGATGCAGTACCGGCCGATGCAATAGTCCCTGATGGGTGCCCTCGACCACTTGTTACCCATGGTCAATCTTGATGATGCGGGTTGGGGTGCCTGGACGAGCCTCACAGAGTGCCTAGATTGACGACGCCACTGGCGATGCGGGAGTCGTCGCCTGTGCATGCTGCGGGTGCCGCGATACCATGCAGATACCTTGACGCCGAGTCGTAGGGTCCAGCGTAGTCGGGGACAGCGGGCGCCGACATCGTGGATCGATTTTCCGAACCTCCCAGACATCTCCATAACCTCTGATGGTCGCACATAAATGTCTCTAGTAGTTCTTCATCATCAAACCACCAGTAATATCTGCCGGCTAGGTGGTTGTGCTGCGGATGTCCATGGTTTTCAGAGTATTTCACGGAGCCAATTTCACAGACTTCCAAACTCGAGGACCTTGTGAGAAGGTCACTGGTGGCGCCCTCTATGGTAGAGCGGAGGGCTTAGAAGGACTGATCCCAGAAGCTATAGCGGGGGGTACTAATCCGCCTCTAGAATTACTGTGCAAATTTTTTTTTTTTTTTTTTTTTACTCAGGTTGATTTGATTAGGTACAATCATCTCCAATGGATGCTCTTCTTTGAACCGATCCAACTCGACATTGAGACAACACTGCACGACTATATTACAAAGAAACTAGACAGCGTGATTGTCCAAAAACAAGCATATTTTACGCAATTGTTTTTCAGCTTGGGGCTTTTATGGCCACAGTTTGCAGGTCATTTGACTCCATGAGTGTCATTTTAGTCATAGTCAATATCTGTTATTCAATCAATCTCAGAGTGTCTATGTTAGAAGAACACAATGCAAATGGCAGTTGTTTCCAGACACATATAACATTAACATTTAACTAGACAGGCGAAACATACATACATGAACAACACAGTAACATAACACAAACTGTACAAGGTACATACCTAGATACTAAAGTTATAATTAACCTCCAGCTCCGGTCATCTGACTCGGGGTTCATCTTTTTGGGTAGTTTTTCCATATTAATTTAAGTGGCAAAGTATCTTTTGATTGTTGTTTTAAAACTATTTCGGTCTAGTCGTTGCATGTCCTTTGTCAACAGATTCCACATTAACATTCCTCTATATAGCAGGCTATTGCGATATCTCTCTGTTCTAGGTCTCTTAGTATGTATCACAATTTTACTGTTCATTCTTGTTCTATCTGTATTTTGTAACACTATATTATCTTTATCATCCTTCCACCAATGAATACCCATTAGTAGATGTATAGCCCTTGTATAATAGAGTGGTCTGATTTTGCAGCGGCTATACAATTCAGCATTGCTTATGTGCTGCCAACGTGAACATCTGAGTGCTGTTTTAAGACACTGGTTCAATAATATTTGCAGTTTATTCCTATCCCTTTGTGTACAAAAATAGTATAAATAATCCACATATTCAAGCCTTGGAAGAATTATCTGTTTACACACAGCGATAGCTGCCCTATCATCCAGGAAATATCTTAATTTACGGATTTTGAAATTATTCCTTCACACTTCTTGTATCACCTTTTCCACTTGTTTTTTTAACTTCAACTTATGATCCATATCAATACCTAGGTAGTTATATGTTGTAACTAATTCTAGATCGGTCCCTGATATGCTACAGCATTTAGGTGAATTAGGTTGTATACCCACCCACATCAACTTTGACTTTTCAGTGTTTATTATTAGTTTCATTTCATTCAACCATGAATTCAACCTATCTAAATCATGCTGCATCCTCTCCCCAACATCACCAGGATTGTTACCGGAAGCAATCAGTACCAGATCATCTGCATATACATGGTTGGTTCAGTATAATCCATGATTTTGAACAGATTATTTATAAACACAATGAACAATACAAGGCCCAAAACTGAGCCCTGTGGTACACCACATTTCACATAACCATCCCTACTTAGCTTATTGTTTGCCTTAACTGCTTGTTGTCGTTCACTTAAATATGAACTGAACAAGTCCAGTGCAGATTGGGCCAGTCCGATTCATTGCAATATAATTAGCAACTTATCATGATTGACGCAATCGAACGCCTTCCGCATGTCGATGAAGGCACTTAAGCTGTATCGTCTATTATCCCAATTAGTTGAGAGAATATGCAGCACTCTATATATAGCCTGACTTGCTGAGCGAGTAGTTATAAAGCCATACTGATGTTTGTGTAGCATATCATAATGCAACAGATATTCCATAAATTGCCCATGGATTATATTTTCTAGAAGCTTCGAAATTGTTGGAAGCAAACTGATCCGTCTCCAATTTGAGAACAGCTCTTTTTCTCCTCCTTTAGGGAGGGGTGTAACTATAGCCCTTTTTAGCGAGGGTGGAAATTTCTTGGTAGTAATCATATTACTGTACATCTGTTTAATAATGTCCGGATTCCACAATAGTATTTTCTTTAATAATGTAATCTTTAAATAGGGTATACTTGTTGTTTTATCATTATCCAAATTCCTGATTAGCATATTAACAGTGTCTGTATCAGTATCCTTAAAGTGAAATTCATTGATGGGTAAAGTCTCCTCATAGCATACATTCATAGTGTCTTGTTGTAAACATCCTTCTGTCACTTTAGTTCCAATGTCATTGTAGTACTCATTCAATGAATCAATAGTTCTCTCACCATCCAATAGTACGTTTATAAGGTTTTCACTTGGTTTCCATAGCTTATTTACTGCCCGCCAGAACTGTTTCGGGTTTTTTCTGTTATTATATAGTTCATTTTTAATAATTTGTGCCATGTGGTCTCTTATTCCTGTATGTATTTGTCTTCGTAACCTCCTGGCTTCAATTAGAAGTGTTTTGTCAAACTTCCCTGGTATGTGCAATAGTTTAAGGCATCTAGCCCTTCTCTTTATCTTAGTGTTTATATCCAGCGGTAATTCAACATTATCTCTTGTTTAAATCTTATACGTTCTAACCGGGCAGTGTTCATTCAGGTAATTATTGATATACGTTTCAAGGTGCACATTCACATCTTTTCCTAGTTCTGTCGGTGGAGCGGTATATGCCTGTACATACTCTTTAAAGTGCACATCATTGATTTTTTTCAAATTTCTCCCAGTTATTTGCACATTAGCTTTCTTTACCTGTTTACATTTGCATATGGCGTAAATGGGTACGTGATTTGCGGCCAATAAGTTTATGTTTCCACTTTCAGATATATGTCTACAATTAGTATATATATAATCTATCTTGGTGCTACCACGGTTATGAAAGAAAGTCTTAATTTGTTCTAACTTATTTCTTATTAAAAAATTCTTTATATGTAGATATTTATTGCTATTTTTACAGTTACTATTTACAAATTTCTCTGTTTTTAAATTCAACTTCCATAACTATACTTTGCAAAACTTTGAAACAGGCTTCTACATCCTTATGTGGTGGTCTATATATCAATATTAGTAGTGAGTGTCTGTGATTTGGTTCAGTGACTGTATGAGTAAGTATCTTATATTTATTAGTTGAATAACAATATTTATCTATTTGTTTTACATATGGAGTTTTTTCAGGTTTTATCAAAAGTCCTACACCCCCACCTATCTTCTTTTCTTTATAATTCCTATCCTTTCTATACAATGTCATCCCTGGGATATAAATCATACTACTATCATATACTTCAGTAGCCATGTTTCAGATACTGACACATATGTACTGTCAGAAAATAACTCCTTCACATCTAGCAAATGTCTATATATACTCTTTACATTTGCTGTTAGAAATTTTTCGCCCGTCTTCCCCGCAAACTCATAAGGTGTAATTATAGACATCCCATAAAAATACAGCCCAATTTCAAATCAAGATATGTACCGTAATCATCAAAACACAAACATTTACAAATAACACATACACACAACATCATAGTGCAAATACACAGTCTACAAACCGATTCACAGTAATTTTGCAGACTGAATTTAATAGACAATGGGTCAAAAGGCATAGTTACTTGTGCTACAAATATTCAGTTTCAATAGTTTACACACCAAAGAAAAAATGATGTCAACACAGTAAACACTAAGCAAAGTCATTTCTATCAATATTCCTTCGTTCTTATTAGATAGTTCATGTAGATCATCCTTTGATGAATGAATCAGGTCACTTTAAGTAAGTTCAGTTTGTGATGTTATGAATCATATGGCAGTGTATCCTTATATATTTTTCTAGATGTTGGTTTCATAGCATCAGCTTATTGCTATTGCATATGTCGTCATTTGACTCACATACTATAACTCTGGTCATTAGTCAATCTAGGCACTCTGGTGATTAGGCACTGACACCGGTCATTTGACTCGGTTATCATTTTGTACAAGTCATCATCTGGTCATTAGACTCATTATTACGTGTGTACTCTTTCTGTATATGAACCACAGTAATTATATCATTTCTCAATGTGGGTCAACTAGTAATCATACTGGAAAGATCTTACTTGTTTTAACTTGAGTATCATCATGCAATCACTGGTGGCACCCAGACACCACATTTTTATTCATTTTGTCCGAAATCAGCCTCGCTCTCTTTGCTTGCAGCTCGTCATTTGGATAGACTCCGTCATATAAACGCTCATACAATATGCGCGTGTCTTTGCCGGGCCTGTTTCTGTGGACCTCCCTGGCCGTTAATGGCGTAAAGACGCCCTCCTCGTTGTTTAGTTCAGCTATGCCCTTATTCAGCATTTTTATGGTCGTATTCAATCTACCCTGGTCAGCATAAACATATGTACTCCGGTTTGCTTTGTTCAAACAGATCCCATAAATAGTACACATGACTACCGGTATACCCGGGTACATCCTGTGTACAAGCATCTTCAAATCACGATTCACGTAGGCACTCTAGAATCATACTCGAGTTTTTCAGGCTCACCCCTTCGTAGGCCCACTGTATGTCTGTACTTGTAGGTGATATCATTGTTGCCGCACATGATGTAGATGGCTTGGTAGTATGTTCCAACCGATCTTGCTCGACGCATTGGGTTCATTAGTTCACATGCCACTCGGTTGACTCTAGCTCTTCTTAAGTTCATCTTATATTTCTTTGTTTTGGAAAAACTTCGATTTGATTATATTTTCCATTGTGTCATCCCGTACCTTTAGCCAGGGTGTAGTCGCCTTACAAGTGTCCCCTAGTTTTTTAGCAGCAGAGGCTGTTTTTTCCTTCAATACCTCTGGATAAAGGTCTTTCCGGCCCGCAATGCGGCATTTTTCCGCCTGGTATGCATGTTCACTAGTGGGGTATTTCACTCCATTATATCTGAGCTGAATAACATATAAGTTGCTAAGGCAAGTTTCAGGGCCTTTGAAGATGATACCACTTTTTGTTTTCCGAGTACCTTTGTTTACACTGCATGTAGCCCCTTTACTGGACTGCATATTCAGTGCTGGAAAGTCCCCAGTCAGATCTAAGTTGTCGTTCTCATTAGTTGAAGTCAGATCTGTATCGTCTTTCTCATTAGTTGATTCCTCTCCTTTTCCTGACTCCACTTCCATCTCAGTTACTTCAATTGTATGACTTTGATGTTCTGCTGGTTTCACTTCATTCTCCACAGTTGCTTCCAACTCTGGCATTATTCTCTTATCTTCTACAGGTGTACTCGGTGAGTCATGGTAGTCTACTTTCCAGGTTGACACTGAAGGAGTTGGTCTACATGCCCAGTTCTCTCTAGGCGGGTTCTGTCTCATCACGTCTCCTCGTCTGCTTTATGTATGTACTGGTGGTTTATATTGGTCTGGTATCATATTCATATATCTTGCATTGTACCACTCATTGTCTATGGATACCTCTTCTCCTTTTAATACTGTTATTAGGCCCTCATTTCTACAGTAGATTGCAATGCGTCTTGCATTTGTCCTCGCCTTCCAGGTCTCTGGGTCCTCATCTGGGCTCAGGTATACCTTCTGATATCCCTCTAAATTTCTCAACGATTTTTTGTTGCGAAGTACAATGTCATGCACCCTTATACTGGTGAAGCAAATTAGAATCGGATCAATCGACTCGCCCTTGTTTCTCCTCTTTATACGTTGCGTGTAATTTATGTCCTTGATATCTATGTCAGGGTAGATCTTCTCCAAGACATGGATGGCAATTCTATATATACATCCTCATTCGGGTTTTCATATAATCCATCCACATATTTATTAACCACCTATTACGGAGTCTCCATAGGCATAGCATTGGGTGTGAGTATTTTGCTACCAGGAGATTATTGAGGCCCGTAACCTCCCGCAGGAGATTACTGGAAATAATTCCCAAAACGGCGCCAGGCCCCAAGGGGGCGAAACACGAACTAATATACATGTATGCAGTGACAGCAGCAGACAATCATACAACGCGTCACAATCAATGTAAATTACAGAATAGTTCAAGTTTAGTTACTTTAATCTGTGGCAGTTCCGCCTAAAGTCCATAATCTGTCAGATTACAGTTATCCTTGTTCTTATCTTGTTTTGTCCCATATTATCTTAGCATATAATCCATCCTCCATCATGAAACCAACATGGCGAAGTAATGCAAACTAACTGCCATCTCATGGGAAATTTAGGAATGATATTTTTATTACCGAAAGAGGGCGCATCGGTCAAGTTTCAGAAGAGCATCGTAATTATTAGCAAGGAATGGTGGTTAATAAATACAATATAAACTGATTTCAGATAAAACCGGCCATAATCTCCTCAGACTAGACTCTTCGTAATCACCTCACTATCGTTCGGAGATTACTACGCGTCTTGTCCTCGGAGATTACCGCCGCTTGTATCTGAAACCAGTAAATATTGTGTATATGTTCAGCCTTTTCGGTGACAAGTACCTATCATTAACAAATGCAGCTGTACGTTTAGAATTTTCTTGAGATGGATTTGCAAGTCTATCTTCCAGTTCCGCAATGCATCCCAGTAGTTTCTCATTCTCTTCTTTGCTCTGTTCTTTGTTTTCTGCTATTAAATCCTCCATTTTCTTGGTTTTTCCATTCATTGCAACTTTTGTTTCATCCAATTTGTCACTCAGCTCTTATTGTTCCAGGCCTAGATTGCTATTCGAATATTTTACAGCTTCTAGTGATTTCTCTACCAATTGTAATTTATCACACATTGAGTCTACACTTTTGTGACTTTTGCTTCAAAGTTTGATCGTTTCACATTACTTTCATCTATCCTACTTGCTATATCCTTTGTCAACCTATCCTCGAATGCAGACCGTTGTTTATCACTATTGTCCAGTTTTTCAGTAAGTGTTTGATTCATCATCGCCATTTGCGCAGTGACAGTCTCTAAAAGATTACTGACAACACTTTCTGTCAAGGAGTTCATTCCATCTGTTTTCTTAGTTCTGGTACCTGTTATTGATTGACTCCCTCTACGTCCTCGGTTTGCCACTTTCTTTGGAGGCTGTAAGCTCGGAGAAGTGACACTCTCCTGAGCTCCATTGTTTGTATTATTGTCACTGCGTGGTCTACCTTGTTTAGCTTGTTTACATACTTCCATCAGTTCTGTTTCAGTTTCGTCATCAAACACCTTTAATTGTTGTTGTTGACTGGTCATTTCATTGTCCTGTATGGTACAGTCTTGTGTAGATCCCACGATCACGCTTTCATTTGATGCCATTTTTTTCGATCCTTTACCAATAACAGATTCAATGCACACACTGCGCCAACATACACAATGGTGGAAAGCATTATTTATGTCCTACTGTGATTCCTGGTACCTTGATATTTTGCTACACCATGGTTGTATATCCAAATTCCTTGTATGAGTTGTTATATCTGTGTTTTTTTGCTGCCAGTGTTTACCGTGTGTCAACCTAGCATGACGTCATCATTATTGTGTTAATGTGGACTATGGAGATAGGCGTATTATCATATACCTATGAGCGTATGAAACGTCTATACTACCCGCTGATAGGCATCTATTAATCATACAATACGGCAAGGGTGGAGTGTATCTGTGCATACACTCACAGTGTGAACATATTACATCGCATGCGCAGTGGCTACTCACGGGCGAAAACAAAATGGCGGGCGGATTATGTCGATTCGATTATCGCTAAATTGATCTTGAACGGAGGTATGTACAAGATTGAAAAGCAGAATATACCAGTGAATTACGAAGAAACAGTGAACTACCGAAGGAGTTACTATAAAATGCCTTAAAACTGATCTTATGGAGACTTGAACCAGTTGCTTTACTTCCCTACGCCATAGCCGCCTACCCTTGCACAGACCCATCGCTAAAGTGTATTCCTTAAAGAGAAAATCACTTATTACTTTATTATTTATTAATTCATCAAAATTCGAAATATTGGAATCACGATTTAATAATTACAGCAACAAATTGAGAGTGATTTAAGTTTTCAGATGATAAATACTTTTCTAGGTTTTTATGAAAGGCTAATTATGGTTTACGATCACTACAGTGGTGGAAGCAACCTGCAAAATGTAAACAAGGCATGAAAATGTAAACAAACAGCGAAGCACATTTGTTTGTGTGTAATACTAATAAAAATCAACCTAGTTTTTAAAAATATCATATATATATTGTAGCGGTCGGAGTAGAGGTGGGGGGAGTCTCAGACGGCACTATGTTCCCAGTAGGAACGATAGCGGGAGGAGGGGAGAGGATGGTCTCTCAGAGTCCACCGAGTCCACCGAGTCCGCCGAGTCCGCTGAGTCCGCCGAGTCCGCCGAGACGCTGGTTTGGTGGACGCTGAAGTACCTGGCATGACGTCACCGAGCAGGTATAAATAGAGGAGGCAACCGGTATTCTGGCATTCGGGTGCGCTTACTCCTAGGGTGCAGACCTGGCCCTTGAGACCATACACTCAGAGAGGAGGACTTTGAGCAACCATTAGATTGATACAAGAGGACTTAGCTGGTGTATACTGCTAGGAACAGCAATAAAATGGACTACACGCTGACACTGTAATATCCGTGTTGTTATCGTTGATTAGGAAATCTGTTACAATATATATATATATAATGTATTGATTCTCTATGCATTAGCATTTTCCTTTTTATAAAAAAAAAAACCATAAAAAAATTAGGCAAGACCAGGGATCGAACACCCGACCTTCAGATAACAAATCGTTGGTGCTAACCACTACACCACCGAGTTTGCTAACCAACTTTATGGAAAGGTATATGTATATATCAAATGAGATATCTATTAGCCAGACGATCTGACCCATTACTCTAGTATAGATATATATATATATATGGATCAACTGCCTGTCATTTTAATTGGTGCACCTGCAGCCAGCAGGTCAGCCGGCCCTCCGGGGTCGGCCCCAGGTGCACCAACTACCTGTTCTCACTCCCGGCATTTTTAGAGTCGTGGAAAACCAGGAAAATCAGAAATTTCCAGAAAACTGGCATCCCTTCATAACACTCACACTGCATGGCTAGATCAATAAACAGAATGGAAAGGGATGACAGATTGGTTGGAGTGACGGGTGGAGCGTATCACATATTTCGGTTCAACCATGCTGTGCCTAAATGGGCCTAGAAACGGCTGCTACGACTTAATTATTGACATTAATGTAACTATTTCAAGGTATATAATAATAAGAAAACCGTATACCTGTGTTTGAATTTTTATTTCACCTCACCCCTGTCCTCCGGGAGTTAAAACACAAACTGCTAGTGACCAAGATAACTTCACCTTGAGGCTCGGTCTTAGGCTTGAAGCCAAGTTGTCAATACAACCTTGCAAATAAAGGGCATATCAACTCATCCAACACATCTGACCTACCCATTGAAGATCTTGACGTTTCCCATCAGTATTTGCAGCCCACAGGAGTAATAACTGGCCCCACATGAAATTCTTTCAGGGATTTCATGACTTTGTTCACATGCATGAGGCCATACACATCACAAGCCTTCCCAATGTTATCGGGGCAAGGATCCTGGTCCCACCTTCACTGAACTTGCCGGCCTGGAAGTCACACTTAGACAGTTATGGTGATGGGGAAGATCTCCTTGATCTATGGACTTGAGGCGAGTTATATATTTATGGTAATTGACCAACTGACAGGGTTTGACTGACGGGAGCAGTGGGCCTATCAGTGGCCAGATCTGTGTCAACAGGTCGCCTGCATGTGGTGTGTGTTTCAGTGCCTTACCAGCATCACCACAAGCTCTGCGTGGTTGGAGCTACTCACACATAAGATTAATATAGAAGTGAGGGTACACAGTAGTTGTTTATGAGTGTTTTTTTCTCATATTTACAGCTATGGAAATGGTTAAACGGTGTACCTGGGGGACCTGTAATGGTGATAAATGGTACCAAGAGAGATTTGGTGAAGGTGGGTTTTTGGTTATATTTCCGCAACAAGTTTTAAATAGAGCACTGTAAATGTTGTACTAGGACAGAGACACTCCTACACACAGTTATAGATAGAGTCACTCTGTAAATAATATGCACAAAGACAATTAGACAGAAGTACACCTAAACACAGTCATACACATAGACATAGACACCTATTTGTCTGTGTGTATGATTCTCTGGAGGAGTATCTTTGTCTGTATAGATATGTCTGTGTGTATGACTGTGTAGAGTGTCACTGCTGAAAAATGTCTGTCTGTAAGAGCGTCACTGTCTATATTCCTGTGTGTAGGAGTGTCACTGTCTATATATCTATGTGTCTTGCAGGACAACACTTTTAGTTCCTCTGCACTTTTAGACATTCATTAAAGTTTACAATGTAAGTAAATCTTTTAAATTCAAGTTATGTCTCAAGTTATAATTATGATTTCTCCTTGCGCTATATGGACCTGTTTGCGATACTAGTGGCATACAGAAACCACCCAAGAGCCACTGAGTATCCAGACCAATTCCTTGGAAACGACTGTGGGAGAATCATCTTCCCCCTCAGTTAAGCACCCTTTGATGAGTAGTGCCATGTCTTGCCGATAGTGAGAAAAAAAGGAAACCTCAGATGGGCGCATTATTAGGGATGTGAACTTCCCCAGAGATAAGTCCATCAATTCATATATTCTAGTAACACTATTATTGGTTGTCCCCAGGACCATTTTCTCCCTACCATTTAAAAGTTTGTTGAGAAGACAGGGGTTATACATAGCATCACTAGATATTAGTAGAGCTTACAAGAATTTTCCATGTTTCCCTCTCGACTATCTTCTTATGTGCATGGAATGGGAGGGCAACACATACATGGAAACCTTCATCCCATTTGGTAGCATGCAGAGGATAGCAAAGGACAATGTCCACATCTTAAACAACACTGGAATTGTCTGTGAAATGTATCTTGATGACATTATCTTGAATGCTTGCAGGAAATCAGCCTAACAGAAGCAACAGGAAAGTCTCAGAAACCCAGTAAACTGGTAGGGTGGCTGGGAATCGATATCAGTTCTTATAGTATGACACTGGCAATACCAAAGGAGAAGTTGGATGATACTCATGAGGTTTTTTTTTTTTTTACTCAAATGGTAGTCTCAGGTGTATTAAAGAAATGCTCCATCAGCATAACAGGCAGGTCTACAGTCACTGATCGGCTGACTCAGGCATGCGGCTAAATGTGTTGGCTCGTTTCTGCAATGCCACCATGGACATGCGTCTAGACTTTTGGTGGTTCATCAGGTACAGGATAGGTTAAAATGGAGTCACTCCCATCAATCCCCCAGCATCAGGCTCATAGGCGATTCCTTTCAGGGATAATATAATATTATTGCTCTATTGGTTTCCACTTTATCAATTCCTTTACTCTCTTTGTACATGGAAAATTTCTCATATGACCAACACATTTTCTTTTAATTAAACGGGTACCCCTACTTGGTTGATCAATGATAGAATTTGCTGTCTAGCACCTTAATACATGCCTCAGAAGTTATGTCACTTGCTGAATTACGTCACTTGTAAGTGCTCAGCACCAGGTATTGTGTGTAATTTGGCAATGATTTGACCCCTTTTGCCATAGCCCTGAACTATATGCAAACATAGACAGGCTTGATTGCACTAGTGTAAGCCAGTTTAGCCTCATCTCTTAAGATACATTTTTTTAATTTACCTCATTTAACTAGTCACTCCTTTTTTTCCCATTTGAAGAGGTAACAAACAAGTGTGTTTTGAGTAAATCAAATTTGTCTCTTGTGAAACAATTTCATTTTTATAGATGAAAATATTTTACATTGTAGATAGATAATATTTCTATAAGATATGTAAGGGTAAAATATAAAGATAAATAGATATACCCTATTCAAAATATAAATATGGAATGTAGGTGTGGAGGTGGTGGTGGTAGGTGGTGAATGGTGTGGATGTGTGATTATGTTGTCTGTGTGGCACAAGGCAGCCATAGTGAGCCACCCTAAGCCAATAAGAACCTGCTGGCGCACCACTACTTCTATGCCTAGGTAAAGAGATAAAAACAAGTGTGTTTTGGGTAGATAAAATGTATTTCTTGATTTTGTCAATTGCAGAGACATAATACTGTCATCATATATATATATGTTGGGGCAAAATAGTTTAAAACAACTAGATATACGCAAACAGGCCAACGTATGTGAAGGAGTGGTGTAGTTTTGTTGGGTTGTGGTGATAGGTGATAAAATGTGATTGGGAGGTGGGAATGTGTTTGAACTTAAAATCATATATGGTTATTGGATATATGGTAAAAGTCTCTCAACAGTCTTTTACCTCTAGACAGCCAACATCACTGTGGCATTTCTGAGGGAGTGGAGGGAGAACTATTTTGGGTTCTCGCCTATCAGCAGCGGGCTCTGGTCCTACACCATTTTGACAAACTTGACTGGCACTGGTGCACTTGTGCTAGGGAACATGATGAGAAGGTTGATGGTGTTTAAGTTGGGACCAACTCTGTCTCTGCTTCCAGGGTGGCCATGGTGCACATGTTGATATACTGTGCCCAGGGACGTAGACTAATTTCTCCTGATTGTAGTGCTGCATGTTTTGTGCAGGTCGCAATGTGATCATCATACTTGTAGCTGTATCTGCAGTGATGCTCTTGTTTGGCGTCTCATGATATTGAATGCCCCAACTTTTGGTGTTAGGACCTCGGTTTGCCAGAGGGTGGCTGTATACATGAAGAAAAGTAAGCCTTCACTGGAACTTGAGGTGTCATATTGAGCCCTGTATGAGTGCTTTTGTGTCACCTTTGTCCCTGGACTCTCCTTTTCTGAAACGGCTGCTTTTGTCTTCACCGCCATGTTGATTTGGTATTTTTCCAATCCACAGTTATTCTTGCACCTCCTTATTTCCTGGCTTTCTCCAAATAGAATTGCTGACTTGGGTAATAATCCTGATGACATATCTATGTTCATTGAGTGGAAAACCAGAGAGGAGGGTGTGTGCATAAAATTTATTGAAATGGTGATGGTGGTTGTTTGGAGAGAATTGAAGATGTGGATTAGAATTATGGAATGTAGGTTGTGTAATGGTAAATAGTGTGGTGGAGTTATCATGTTGTGTGTGATACTAGGCAGCAATAGTGAGACATCGGAAGGCAATAAGGACCTGATGATACACCCACTATTAAATGACCCACTTATACTAAATTAAATCAAATGCTATAGTGGCTGGTCCATCCTTATTCCATAAGTATTATTGTCTTCCGGGTGGCAAGTTGAGCAAACAAGATATTTAAGGTTAATGAATAAACACTTCATGAAATGAATGATACTTACTCCAAAGTTGTCACTTTGTTCTTTGTCTGTATGAATCTTGCCAATTCTTTGATGCATACTGCATCAAGCTCATTATAGTAAAGCCTGGAATCAAGCATAATAACGTTTCATGAGTCCTCATGCTGCAATAAGCTTTATCCTTAAGTAACCAGAGGTGTAAGGAAGAGGCTGTATTGTTGATATACACATCATTTAGCATCTAAAACCTTCCTGTCAGCATCATAGATAGAAAGAAGTACTTTTATTTCTTAATGTCTAGTGTGTTATGTTTATGATAAACCATATGCTTAATCCTCAATATGACTTATGAGTAAAGTTATATTATTTAGAAATTGCAACATGACATACATAATCTCATTGTATACACACCTAATGGTTTTTGCTGCATGATGGTGCTTCAACAGGTAGGTCAGCGCTAGAATATCCACAATGGTCAGTTTGGTTGAAGAGAACTTCACTTCTTCTGGAAATTTAATTTTTCCAACAAGTTGTGCAAATTCTGCTGACTGGCTCTCATGTACAATCTGCAGGGCTTGCAGTTCGTCTGACACTTCCTTTATGTTAGAGAGAAATCATGTAATATATGTAACATTAATTTTAGATGGTTTAAAGAGTGAAATGGTAAAATTGCACAGATATTCTTAGGAGAACACTAGGTATCTAGTCTGAATATCTCCGATTGAGACATCAGCAAGATTTCTTCAGCAATGATCTAAATTGTTCCGAGAATAGAGGATTTATCATTACATGATTTATTAGTTTTAGTAAGTAACTTACACAGATGTCCTTGCATAGCACATCACAGATCTCCTCTGTGACTGGAGCTTCTCCACACACAGCTTCACGTATAACATTAACAGCCGTGCTTGTTTTATTGAAAGCAAGGCCATAGAGAAACAGAAGTGCCATGTTGAACAGCCCTGACTGCATTAATGATGTTATTGACCTCTTGACCTCATCAGGTGTCTTAGTCAATACTCCTGCCATGGCAAGAAATTCTTGAATGGACAAATGTACAAATTGTCCAAGCATCTGCGTCCCACTAGGATCTGGAATCTCAGTCTGAAGAAACAAACCAACTCTTGTTGCTTCCTTAACTGAAAATAAGAATACAAAATATATTTGGTATTTGGTTGGGATCTCTTGATAATGTTAATATTATAATGATTTTAAAGGTCTGAGTGCTTGCTTGGTCAGTATGATTTTAAACATAAATTGGATATTATGGAGATACATAAAGTATATATAGATTTAAATGGGAGACAAGTCTCAGGGGAGAGGGGGTGCCCCACCCCCCTCATGGAGGGTCTATTTTACCTCCACTCCTGTCTCCTTATTTAACATAATATGTACAAATATGCCTGGTTTTGTTGAACTTCCAGAGTGATACACTTTCCGAGTACTCTGAAATGTGCTAATTCTTTGCAAGGGATATGTCTGATGTTTCCATATTGGACAGACCATAGCCAAAATGATCTAGTTCTTCTTGGGTTTTCTGAGAGCATTGTAATTTTCATATGTGGTGACTAACTCTTGATTAGGAACTTATTACAAATCAAAGCTGTTTTTTTTAATATATTTTTAAAACATTTATTTTAGCCAGGATATACTCAGTTCAATTACTGGTTTCAATAAACCCAGACATATGGTTCATTATACGAATTCCCATTATCTTCTTTTGGTATGTGAGGAGCAGCTTCAAACATATATAGAATAAAGTAGTAGTTGAGTACAAATTTGGTTACAATAGTCAGATGGTCAGGCTTTGGTAACGTGATGTGATACTATGCCCAATATTTGTCAAACCATATATCTCGATTCAATGTTGTGTGCGGGTAGGTTTCCAGTTCAAACAAATGAGTACAGAGGGGTTTTTATACATGAAACATTGAGAAATAGACAATATTCACAGCAGTATAATACTGACACATAGCCAAAATAAACATATTGGCAGGAAAATTACAAGCATAATGTTGTTCCAGTAGTTGTTAATATAACAAAAAACAATTGCAAAATAAGTTTGTGATGAACAGTGAATTAGGGAATCTTACTTATCAGAATTGCTTTTTGATTATTTCTAAAGGTCTGCAAAGAGTCAGTCATTGTTTTGATCACTGGAAGTTTGTTGCAGAGTAGGGCACCATGGTATAAAGTTGATCATGAATAAGCATGTTTTTCAACTTTGAAAAGCGGAGCTTGATTAGCTCTAGTGGCTCTTTTTTGGCACTTGTTATAGTCTATTGTTTGATGGTTTTTTAGCCATAAAGCTTAAAACATGCATGTCTCTGAGATCAGAAAGGTATGGGATTTGTACTGATCTATTGAGTTCAACTATATGGGTTCTAGAATGTGAATTGGTTATGATTCTCAGTGCAGAATTCTGAATAATTTGGATTTTGGCAAGGTCAGTCGCGTTACAGGTAGTATAAAAAATAACTCCATAATCTATGTGGGGTAGAATCTTTTGTAAATGATTTTCTTTGCGAATTCTGTTAGATAAGGACTTACTTTCCTCATAATATATAGTTTATGCCCAGCTTGTTTAAAAATGTTCTTTATGTGGCATTTAAAATTCATAAACTAGATGATAATAACACCCAGATATTTCTATATGGGTACCCACTGTAAGCTGTCCTCTTCCAGCCTCACATAATTATCATTCGTTGCGTTATTCCTAATTTTCCAATTTGTACCATAGAGGACAGTTTTAGTTTTTTATACTATCTATTGTTAATTTATTTCTGGTACACCAAGATAGGAGGTTGTTTAAATCATTTTGAATAATTGGCAATATGTCTTGTAGTGATGTTCCAGACCTATAGATGACAATGTCATGTAATAGACCCCTACCATTTAGTACATTAACAACATCATGAACAAATGTCATAAATAACATACGGCCCAGGACGGAGCCGTGGGGCACCCCACATATAATGTTTCTCAAAGGTGAGTGTATACCGTTTGCAATTGTGGCTTGTTTCCTGTTTTGAAGATAATTTCCTTACCATTTCAGTAGAGTTCCGTTAATACCCCTCAATTCTAATTTTTTTCACTACTAAACTATGGTCTATTGTATCAAATATTTTTTTTAATCTTTGTAAATGCATAATGCTTTTTCATTTATGGCCGAGTGAGAGTTGAGACTATCTGTGATAGATCTAACTTTCCTAAAACCATTTTGTATATCTACATATCATATAATTATTCAAAAAGAAAATCTATGTTAGTATCATGGACTATATGACCTCCGGTATTGCTGACAAAGAGATTGGTCTTAGATTTTTTTTTTTTTTTAGTACTACAGTTGTGTTTTTCCAAAGATCCGGAAAGATGTCAGTCTTAAGAGATGCATTTAGTAAGTAAGTAAACTGATGAACTAAGAACTGGAGGGCATCTTTAAGATACTTTGACGAAATGTTTTCCATACCTGATGATTTTGACACATAAATGTTGTTAAGTAATCTCATGACCTCTTCAGCATGCATTTCAAGCTGTGACAATTTGTTTTTATTTGTTTCACCATCATAAAACCATCTATCATTGTGAGCTCTGGCTAAGATTGGGTCTATATTTACAAGGAACTTATTAATATAGTCAGCAGTATTGTTATGGCCTATTGGTAGTTGTGTATTTTCATCTATTAAATGTATATTGTTTTTCTGATCAGTCCCATTAAGTTTTTGTTCCAGAGTTTATTAGTATCTTGCTCCTCATAAAAGATTTCCCAGTGATCTCAATGTTGTGTAAATAATTTTTCGATTAAATCTTCCATAAGATTTAGTTTTTTTCATTATTATCTTGTTTGACTTTAGCTCTTATAATATAAACAACCTCATGGTGACTGATTTTAGACCTAGTCAATCCATGTTCAATATACAGTAAAACCCCGTGTAAGTGGACACCCTCCGTTCCGGCCCAAAGTGTCCGCTCATGCGGGGTTTTCAAGTTTCCCCCGGGCTAATATAAAAGTCTTTTATACCGATATGTGGGGGAAACATAGTGGATCTGATAGTGGATCTGAAATCCATTTCCCAATATCTTAATTGGATCCGAAGTTATCAAACCTTCAACTACAAAATGATTTTTCTATGAAAATACTCAAACACACTAAAAAAAAGCACCGATTGATCTATTTTTGGTAGGGTGTCCGTCCGAAGTGTCCGCTTACACGGGGTTTTAGGCCTTTTCGGACCGAAATAACTGTCCGCTTACGCGGGACGTCCGCTTATGCGGGACGTCCGCTTACGCGGGGTGTTTGCTTACGCGGGATTAAATTAAACATTTAATAGAGGGAAAAATTTACGTTCCGAGCAAAAGTGTCCGCTTACACGGGGTGGCCGCTTACGTGGGGTGTCCGTTAGGCGGGGTTCTACTGTAATTAGTGTTATCAGTTAAATTACTAACTTTTGGTGTGCAACTAGTTTGTGTTTATCATTTTATTAAGATGTTGGTATCATGGTACTTTTAATAGTTTGAATTAAAACGATTATACAACCTTATGGATTTTAGGAAAAATGCTGAAATTGTGAACAAAAAAGTTGTATTTATTTTTTTACCAATATGATCAACATGTTTTTTTTAAAACCTTAGCACATTGTCAATTATAGTAGTAAGTGATTCATGTTGTTACAAATTATTACTTCCTCATTTTTTACTTTTAAGTTCCTTTTATATCAAATGTTTCAGCCAAATACTTTAATTGTGATATCGTGATTTTGTCTTTTTCATATCTATGTTGAGTCTATTTGCTTTATACCTGTGCTCTAGTTGTTCAATATAATCCCACATCTGTTTTAGCAGCTTTAACATTTTCCTTAACCCAAACTTATATTTTGAGATGTGGTATTAGTGAAGGAGCATGGTATTCAACAACTCTCTATACAGTCAGATGTGTACAATGCTGCCCTGATGTCCTTCATCCATCATAAGAAACTATGGCACTTAGAGTACTACATCAAGTACCATTCCCTTCAAGTCAGTCATAGTAGCCTGTTGCTACATCCAATACTTAAACAACAACTACCTGTTGGGAGCTTGGAATCTCATATCCCAGCATGGCAGGACCCATCAGCCTTTGACTCACGAGAAGACAAGGCCATTGATATTGGTGCAGCCTGTCTTTCTGACCATATACCATTTTCATCTGCTCCCATGTCTCCATATGACCTGGCTTTGTGTGTGATTACTTAGCAGGGGCAGACCTCAAAGGCTGTTAAGGTTGCCGTCCTCCTCATTTGTTATAGCTTCCTCAGAGGAAGGAACTTGTTGTGGACACTGTAGTGGGACGGGAATCCAGCAGTGTTCGTTTGTTTCACGGAAGGTGGCGCGATATGCCAATCCTTACTGTGCAGTGATTCCGGACAACGCCGCACACGAGAGTGGCGCGGTGGAGACCGGGATTACGTAACGCTTAGTATATATACTCAGCGTTCACAGTAGGTCGACAGGCTGTCCTCGCGCGTCCCTTCTACGGAACGGATCCTTGGGCCCTCACTTTGCAGGCGGGTTCTTGTAACCTTCCTGGTGGTTAGGCTGATCTTCCGGATTGGCCTATCCAGCGTTACCTAGCACCCATGTGCTAGGGTACTGTACTTGTAGGGAAGATCTTCCAGATCTTTCCGGGAAGTAAGTGATTAATAAACATCCTTGTTTATTAAGTGACGTTGTTGTGTTATGTGTGAATAGGTCTGTGCAAACTAACCGAAAACCGAACCAACCTACGTAAGTGCGTAGGGTGGGATCCTGCCTGGAACTAGCGTTCCGGATTGGGGTCATCCAACCTGCTAGACAGGCGGCGACCACCACACTGGTGCCGTGACCAGAATCCCAGGTTGCTTGCACAACCCGGGATTCTCGGTAAATGCACGGATCTGGAATAAAAACCAGATCTAAGGCTGAACAGGAGAGTGAAGATGGGGAGGTAACTTCTCAACAAACTCTTCCGGCCCGGAATGACGACAAGTCTCCAAAACCAGAGGGAGGGGGTGAAACCCAGAAGTCTGGCAAGGAGAAATCTCGGAAGAGAACCTCCGCTCAGAATCTGAGTTTGACGGTCCTGAAGAGTTTCAGTCCGGCGGCCGACAGCCGACATGGCCCCGCAAGGGATCTGGAGGGACTCAGTAAAATTGGGTCTCAGACAGATAGTCCCAGAGAGTCTAGTACTCCCGGGAATAGGTCGGAAAATACCTTAAGGGTATCTTCCGAGGAAGTTCCTGTAGGTTTCCTTGGACCCGAACTCTTAGCCGAGTTTGATAGGGAAAGGGAAGCCAGAGACATGTGTCGGGAACTAGAAGCTCGAAACCGTGAGATCGCCGAGAAGGTAGCCCAAAGGCACCATAACTTGGAAGAACTCTCGGAGCGTTTGGACCAACATGTACAATACATGAAGGACCAAGTTTGACTAGCAGAGACAGAATCATCCCAACGGATGCCTATGTCCCAAGCTGGCTGGAGTAATGTGAGAGATCATCTATATTCCCCACCAGGAAGAGTAGAGGATCCAGAGAAGACCCCTAACAGATTCATATCTGGAACAAAGGGTGTAAAGACTCCTTTGGTTAGCTTCCGGCTACCCTCTGAGTCAAGAATGGGTTCTCCAAGTTCCGAACGTACTAGTAAAGCTATAGCTGAACTAGGGTTCAACTCGTTCAACCAAGTCCGGGAACAGGATCGGATCTTTAACTTGTCAATGGCGAGAGCTGACAAGGTTCCGATGATGCGCCCAGAGAACGCAGCCAGAAAAAACGCTGTCATTCAAAACCTTACGGGAAAGGAATGGAGTGGGAACACTGGTTCGCGGGATTTTGTGAGGACATACAATGTAATGGCTGGAATAAAGTCGATGCATTGCCATACCTCAAAAGAGCGTTGCGAGATGGACCCGGGGAAGCTGCACTTCGCGCTTTTCGCCGTTCCGGTGGTACGGAATGGGATGAGTTAGTGGAGGTAGCCTCATACTACTGTGGTCAGTTGGTAACTCTGAACCCCCGTTCCACTTTTTTAAAGAGGATCCAGGGAAAAGAGGAGACAACTCGCGCCTATGGGCTAGCTTTGCAACAAATGTTGTTAGAGGTTTACCCAGGGACGGGATTAGATTCTCCTGCGCTGCATGAAGATCTACAAACTCGGTTTGTAAAAGGACTTCGAGATGATGACGTAAGAGCGGAAGTCATCTCTAAATGGGAGCCCGGTATGAACTTCATGCAGGTATTGCGAATAGTAGATGCCTTTGAACAACGGTGTATACTATTCGGAAAATATGCTAATCCCGGGAAAACTTCTCGGGTTAACATAGTGGGTTCTACTTGGTCACAAGTAGAGGAAGATACCTACGAGTGTCAGGAAGCGGAAATAGAGGATATACTCTCTAATGTCTGCTCGATGGTACTCGGAAGAGGAGGCTTCAATAGACGGGGACGTGGAAGAGGTCGAACCCCTAGCTTTGGAAGGAACAGCGATGTACCTTCTGTGGCAGAGGCAAAACCAATAACCACTGATCCTGAAGGAAATTCCTCAGAGGTTATGAAGTTGTTGACCAAAATCAACGAAAGACTGAATCAGGTGGAGAAAAACCAGCTGGATGTCCGACGTTGTTGGCGGTGCAACAAAATGGGACATATCTCTCCAGATTGTCCAGAAACCCGGAATGTTACTACGGTTGAAACATCTCGTAGTCTGCCTGCGTTGATGGTTGCCTCTCAGAGTGAACCGGAAAACAAAGGAGGGCTGTAGCGAGTGGCAACACTGCGGTCCGGGACGGAAAGTGCCAGGAAACACAAACCTGTGAGATGTATAAGGAGGAAAATAGTTCCAACTTACCAGAAAAGGGGAAGATACAAAATACGGTCGCAACGATTTGTAGTAAGTATCTTTCACCCGGGCATCCTTGTCTGCAATGGCTTTGTCAACGCGGATGGGATCTTGGAACCTTAGATGGAATCTCACGGTTTATAAGACAACCGTCCCCTTTGGGAGGACGTCGTTGGTATGTGCCGGCTAGAATTCAAGGAAGAAAAGTGGATCTATTGTTGGATACTGGTGCTAGTCGCTCTGTGTTAAACAACAGACTCTATCAGTCTCTTGGATTTGCGCAGGAATGTCATGTTCCTGGAGCCTCGGCAAAAGCTGCTAATGGTACTCATATGAGGTGCTATGGTAGTGTGATTATTCCAGTCTCAATAGGTAACACTGAATTCGTATGGGGTCCCATACTCAGTGATATCGAAGAAAGTGGAATATTAGGCGTAGATTTTCTCACCCTCTATGGAGGCTCTGTAGATCTACCCGATGGCACTCTCCGACTCAAATTTCCTGAGTTAATGGAGGTGGAATGTAGTTGTCGATGGATCTCTTCATTGATTTCTGTCCGACAAGATGTGGGCATCCCCCCCGGCAGATGGTTAATGTCCTGATAGCTGGGGAAGGTGACTTACCACGTGGAGATGCACTTTTCGAGCCAGATCCAGAACTGTTTTCTAAAAAAGGAATACAGGCCTGGGATACCCTGATCGGAAGTGCCAGAGAAGGATCAATTCCTATAAGTAATCATACCTCCGGGTTGATTAAATTAAGGAAGGGTGATACATTGGGCTGGGTTACTCTAGCTCATGTGGATGGCCTAGTGGACTCCAGTCCACAGGGAATCACACCTATTCCCGTTTCCGAAATAACCGGGGAAGATGGACAATCTAAACTGGAAAGGTCGGACTTAATAGGAAATGATTATGAAGAAGTGCGGGTTAGTGCTATCGATACAGGAACAGGATCCCTTCCAGTTCCGAGTCCATTGCACGAAACTCTGGAAACTTTAGTTCAGACGACAGACGCACTAAACAGTGGGGAACGACATGAACTAAGGATTCTTTTGAAAAAGATGGAGTCAATCTTTACTCGACCTGGAGATCCCTTGGGGAGAACGGATCGAGTAGAACACACGATTGACACTGAAGGTCATCAACCTTTCCGCCTTCCTTATCGACGGCTACCTCCGGTAAAACGGGAAGCTTTAGAAGAGGAAGTAGGGAAAATGATGGACCAGAAAGTAATCATCCCCAGTGCAAGTCCTTGGGCTAGTCCAGTGGTAATGGTTACTAAAAAGGATGGTACTTGCCGATTCTGTATTGATTACAGAAAATTGAATGGTATCACCCGGAAGAATGCCTACCCAATACCCCGGATCGATGAGAGTCTCGACTCTCTGGGAGGGAACCAGTGGTTTTGTACTCTGGATCTCCAGTCTGGATATTGGCAGGTAAAGATGAACAGTGGCGATCAGTCTAAAACGGCGTTCACCACTCATCAAGGGCTTTACGAGTTCACAGTAATGCCATTTGGCCTCTGTAACGCTCCTGCAACTTTCAAATCCATGATGGATCAGATGTTATGTCTACAGTGGAAAAAGTGTTTGGTTTATCTAGACGACATAATCATCTTCGGAAAGAATTATGTTGACTGTTTAGAAAACCTGAGAGAGGTATTTGAGCGTATTCAATCTTATGGGTTGAAACTCAAACCTCAAAAATGTAAGCTGTTTCGCAAATCTGTGGAATACTTAGGACGGATAGTTTCCGGAAATGGAATCCGGGCAGATCCTTCTAAGTTGGAGGTAGTGGCTAATTGGCCACGCCCCCAGAATATAAAAGACATAAGGTCTTTCCTAGGATTTTGTTCGTATTACCGCGACTTTATCCCGGGTTTTTCTGAAATTGCACACCCTATGCAACAGTATGTAGTACTAGATAAGCCAGGGAAGCAAAAAGAGATCCAATGGACTCCGGAAGCTGAACACGCTTTTCTGGGACTAAAAAGAAAGTTTACGGAGACCCCCGTATTGAAATACCCTCTAGCCCAGGGTCGGTTCATTCTCGACACTGACACTAGTAATGAGAGTATTGGAGCGGCTTTGTCTCAGATACAAGATGGTATAGAAGTTCCAATAGCTTTTGCCAGCAACAGCTTAAGTAAAAGTCAGCGGAACTACTGTACTACCAAGAGGGAACTCTTAGGTGTGGTGTATGTAAGAAAATATCGACACTTCTTAGCAGGTGGAGATTTCATCCTACGTACTGACCATTCTTCTCTCAAATGGCTCTTTAACTTTAAAGACGCCGAGGGAATGATTGGAAGATGGCTGGCAGCTCTCTCCGAATTCGGGTTGACTAACTGCCAGATTGAACACCGGGCTGAAAAGTCACACATTAATGCGGATTGTCTCTCAAGGAGACCAGTGCGGAAATGTGGACGACCAGATTGCCGGGATTGTGGCGAGCATAGAGCAGTCATAGCTACTCTACGTTCCCAGAAAGTGAAGCCGCCATTAAACTATCAGTGGACACTAGAACAGATTAAGGAAAGTCAACAGGCTGACCCAGATTTGTTCCGGTTAACTAAACTGATAGCTAATGGACTCCATAGACCTACAGGACCCGAGATCTCGCCTGAAAACCGAGAATTTCGGAATCTATGTGGTCAATGGAAAGAGCTAGAGGTCCGTGATGGAGTATTATATCGATGGAGAACCACATTGCAACCACTTAAACGTGCTCTACAACTAGTGGTCCCTCGAGAATTACGATCCGGACTAATGACCCTATGTCATGAACATAGGAGTGCAGCTCATTTAGGACAGAAAAGAACGGTAGCCAGAATAAGGCGTCGTTACTACTGGCCTGGAATGGGTGCAGATATTCGAAGATGGATATCTGGATGTTCCATATGTAGCAAAGTCAAACCCGGGGTAGGACTCGGAAAGATGTTATTGTTCAATTATTGTCAGAAATGACAGTAGTGATAGAAGACGAATGGTCAAGAAGGCGTTATAAATCCCATGTAGCTCGTTTACGACTATGGGAAGGAAAGCGTGAATGTTCCGACTTTGAAGTTTCACACCCTGCTACAAAGCGAGATGTGTCACTGAACACGGGTCCTACTGGGAAACCAGGGAGGTCCCGGGTTCAAAGAGCCGGGAAGCCGGGCGTCAAACCCCCGTCAACACGGCGGAGGCAGACCCCGATAGGGAAGTCCCGGTCAAAGGTTACCGGGGTTCCGAGTGGGTGCTCGCCTACACGGCGAAAACCGGGACGTCCGCGGAAGGTGATTCCTACTTACGCTAACCTAAAAAGGGAAGTGTGGGTAGAAGAAAAACCTGACACGGAAAAGTCTAAATTTGCTACAAATCGAGCCGTGTATAATAAACATGGTTCGAGATGTAGAATGGAGTCTAAAATAGACTCAAAACCCCGCCACAGCTCTCGATTAAAATCGAAGGCTGTGGTTAACTACAAAGAGTAGTGGTGCCGGGGTTGTCGAAAACACAACGAGAAGCAATGGTACGAAATGTAGATCGTTGGTAGTCAGTGACATGTCGATTATACATGAATGTTGATCAAATAGTTACCTTAAAATCAGTCGTTATGTGCCGCAGCCCAGACGTTGCTCTAAGGGACCCCGTCATGGACCCTCTAGAGGCTGCAGAATTGCCGAACGCTCTGAAAGGTCTGATCCATTTACATGGAAATTAGACAAGCCTCCCATACTATCAGCGAGATACACGACGGCGATAAGAATTCCCACACGACAGAGAACTCGGGGTGGAGCTCAAAAAGGGGTTTCCCCGGGTTCCGGAACCTGTGCTGGGTAATTGAAGGCGTGAACGAATCAAGTCGAGCGTAACGCTGACCTTTGGTTTCTTCACGCATGCGGTGTTGAGACGCTCAAGATGAGCCAGTCTCGACACGGTTGATTGGTTCGCGACAGTGAATCTAGGTCACTTAGGAGTATATAAGACCCTGTTTTTTCAGTAGGTTTCACTCTGTGATCGGAGTGGTGCCTAGCACCACAGGAGTCAGGCGGTAGCAGCATGGCTGACCGTGCCCCGTCTACGGAGGGTGAGCGCGAGCTCCCCTCACCCCTGCCCGGATCCTCAGCTTCGGCTGAGCGGGGGGCAGATCTGGACGATGATGCTTTGCTCATCGGGTCAGATGATGGTGATTTTGACCTGGAAGGGTATGAGTCTGCGGACTCTGTTCTTCTTGGGGAAACCCGAGATGAACGACCCGGAAAGGGAAAAAGTCACACCGGGAAGAAGTCTGAGGTGGCCCCGGCCGCTAAGGGCTGATTCGTCAGTTGGGGACGACTCTGTAAAAGGGTCGTCCAGCAAAGGTGAGAAACCGGTGTCAACACCGGCTAAACCCGCGCCGGGGAAGTCTGTCAGTAAGACTGAGGTGTCAAAACCTCGGGAAGCTGACAAGACTGAGCCGCAGCTTTCGAAACAGAACCGGAAGCGACTCCGTCGTGCAGCCCGGAAACGGGCTGAGGCGGAGCTAGAAAGGACAGGAGGTCAGCCGAAATCACGTGACTCGGAGAAAGGGAAACCTCAAACCGGGAAGCGTGAGGAGTCGAAGGGGGCTGAGTTGAAAGGCTCGGACAAACCCGCGGCGCAGGCTGGACCTAGTGTGGCTGACGCTATACCGAGTACCCCAACAGGTGCCACGGGTGGCAGAGAGGTCAAGTGTTGGGGAACGGAGATGGACAAGGCTAAACCCCTGGTCCCATCCAACCCCGACAATGATGACGGTGATTTCCAACCTGGCGTAAAGCGGGCTGGGAAGAGAACGGTAGCTAGACAGATACCCGCCTCTTTGCTGGGCAAGACTTACACTTGCCTAGAAGATCTCCGTCATGGAAACCGACATGACATCCCCGATGGTGTCGGTTTAGATGGAACCACAGATGATGAGGAGTGGCTAGTTGACGAGGGTTCTCCCAACGCCTGGTACATAGACCGGGTGAAAGGAGTTTCCCGAGTTAGCCGGCTGAAGTACGAGGATCAGGTCAAAGACCGGATCGCGTACGCATGGCATAAGTTTGGGAACGGCAATCATTGTGTCTTCTTGAGTTGCCATGGGAGGGACAAGAAATTGTCACCGACCTACGCGACTGAAGGTCGTTACGCTAGGCACCTCGTAGAGGTACACTTAGCCGAACGACCATGGCTACAGTGCCTTGGCAAGAAGGGTGGTTCTTGTCAGGCTGGGTGTGCCAGTTCCAGGCGTTCGTGTCTAGTCAGACACATTGCCCGGGAACACCGGACTGCTGGTGCTGCTGCTCGGGAACGGGTCATGAATCTGTGGCAGAGATTCGTTGACTTAGGTTCCGAGACTCAGAGAGGCAAACCGGAACCCGAGACTTGTGTGACAGACGGTCGACTGTTTAAGATCGGATGGAAGAAGAATCCTGGCTGGTTCGGGAGTCTGATGCTATCCGCGTCAAAACATCGACAAATGTCAAAAGAGTTGAGGAAGAAACGGTCCCTTAGCCGGGAACCGCCTCAAAAGTCCTCGAAGGCTAAACGACGGGTCAAGAAGCTGTCATCGTCCTCGTCCAGCGAGACTGACACTTCTGAGCGATCCAGTCGGAAGCCCAGAAAGAAATTGGCTCCGGGTAAGCACACCATCGCTGACGTGGTGGAAGCTGCTTACCAGGTAGGGCCAAAGTTGTCTGGGGGATTGAAAGTCCTCTCAGACCTGAGTGAAGGAAACGTTCCAACGGCTTCAAAAGCCCGCGGACCCGTAGAAAAACCAGCTAGGACTCGTCCTAGCTCAAGTCTCTCGGGAGTTTCCCCGCTCAACAGAGGTGTTACCCAAGCACCCGGGAAAGTTGAGGAAGAAGAGGCCTTTCCGGCACTCCCTCCACCAGCCAACCCGGTTGTTGAGGTAAAGAAGAAACCAACGACACAACCACCCGTTGCGTCGAAGGTGACTTCCTCTCCCTGTGCGATGTCGGTTGAATACGTCCAACGGGCGGATCAGCTAGAGTCGCATATAGGTGGCACCTTGGAGGGCCGTGTCCGAACGGGCGCGCAGTCTCTCCATGAAGGCCTCGTTAAGGAGCTAGTGAACCTAGCCCGATTCGAGGTAAGAGAAGCCACGAAAGGCCTGGCTAAACAATACACGTTGGACTTAGAGGACGCGCGTATTGCAAAAACCACGGCCCAGTCGAGGTTTGCCCGGGCAGAAGCCCAGACCCATCGCCAAGATGAACGTTGTCTTCGGCACTTGGGTATGTCGCTCTATGACATCGGTGACGACCCGCAAGCCCTTGAGGAAGCGTGGTTGGCCCGTCAAAGGAGCCGGGGAAGATTTCTTCAGTTCACCACGGAAGAATCAAACTCGACACGTCAGCAACTCGCTGGCATGTTGGGATGGTCACCCGTGGAAGAAACTTCCCAACAGGACACTACATCCATAGCGGCTCAGCCCATGGATGTCAGTGTAGATACTCCGCTGTCAGGACCCGGTCAGACCCCACAGGATCAGACTGAAGTCCTACAGCCGAGGAGGCCTCCCGCCATGACACGGGCTGAAAAATCAGCAAAGCCTTCCAGGGCTAAGCCGGTAGATCAGCCCGAGGAACCAAGTGGGGCACTGGGGGTGAATGCCAACATCATCCCGTTGGAGTCTGGAATCTTTTTAGATACCGGACCAACCTCTCTACAGCAGTTGATGTCTCAGTTGCAGCCTACGTCTGCGCTGAGTCCACTGCGACCAGAGAGGACCGCCCTGGCAACGTCGGTTCCACCGACGGCTAGCGCACCAAGCCAGTCGGACCTTCTCGACCTCAGGATATCCTCCAACGAGGATATTTAGGGGTTGACAATGACCGACTCGGCTGGTGCCTAACAAGCCGGGAAGACGCCGTCTAAACTCAGAAACAGCAGAGCCAACAACTCTCCTGGATCCGAAGTCAGACGGGTATGGGAAGTCCCGGGGAGGAAATTTTTTTTTCCGACCTAGCTACTTCCAGAATGTGGCCTCCTAGCCAGAATTCTGCACTTTCTCGGCGAACCGCAAGGATCGCTGGGAGGGGTAGAGGGAAAGTTAGGAGTAACCAATAATAAGCGATCCTGGGTTGGGGCTGGGGAAAGTCAGTAAAATGACTTCCCTAAGGCACAACCCTGGTTTCAGACGGCTGAAGGTTCTCTCGATGGTCAGGCCCGTAATAGGCCCCCATCACGAAAACCTCCGGCCTGTGGTGTGGTACCAGGTAAGGAAGATTGTGCCTTTCGGGTACAGATCTGACTTACCAGGTCTGTGTCGGAAGTGAGTTCATCGACTCGATAGTGAGATAGTAGGCGTTACCCCTGATCTGATGGATTACGCCGGCTGTTTCTACCTTGGGTCGGTGATCGTAAGTTCTGAATCCGGCTTAGAATTGGGGCCTTAATTGGTACTCGATTCGAGCCGAGAAAAAAAAAAATATGCCAGTATAGCTGGAGTCAAAATGAAAGAACACTGATACCACACACTCTTACCAGGTGGATGGAGAATTGTTTTGCCTTTTTGGCCGTTATTTCCGTATTCGGAAACTTTCAACTCGGAAGGTGTTTAGTGAGGCTAACCCTTCTCTACATATGGATGTCTTCCAACTTGAAGAACAGTGGGAAGCCCAGCACCCGTCGGCATCGGGCTGAATGTAGTAGGTCTGCTACGCCGATGGGCCAGCTGGGCTCGATACTTTAAGATGAGAAAGAGAACAACACTTCACTCGCCGGGAGCTAACAGAGGACTTCAACAAGATCCGGAACAGCTGGTGGCAGAGTGCTCGACAGGCCGGGCTGACCACCTGTAGGTCGGCGACTGTCGAGTCTTCCCTGCCCAACGCTCAAGAACCCGCTCCCCGGCTCAAGATGGGTGAATATCACATTTATTCAAGGTGCTAGCGAGGCTAGTCCTTCATTCTTCAAATGTCGTTTCCTCTTTCCTAAATGTCATATCTTCCATATTTTTAATAATTTCTCCGTCTTACAATTCCACCTTTTTCACTTATACGTTGGTATCAGTGAATTCTTGTGAACACCAGGAAGCTAGAGAGTAGACCAAGAACTGCTGGATATATGTTGTAATTTTTAATTGGGTAGTCCCTTAGCAGCAAAATGGCTGCCTTGGTTCCCCCCTTAGTAAAAACTGGGAGGGGTAATGTAGTGGGACGGGAATCCAGCAGTGTTCGTTTGTTTCACGGAAGGTGGCGCGATATGCCAATCCTTACTGTGCAGTGATTCCGGACAACACCGCACACGAGAGTGGCGCGGTGGAGACTGGGATTACGTAACGCTTAGTATATATACTCAGCGTTCACAGTAGGTCGACAGGCTGTCCTCGCGCGTCCCTTCTACGGAACGGATCCTTGGGCCCTCACTTTGCAGGCGGGTTCTTGTAACCTTCCTGGTGGTTAGGCTGATCTTCCGGATTGGCCTATCCAGCGTTACCTAGCACCCATGTGCTAGGGTACTGTACTTGTAGGGAAGATCTTCCAGATCTTTCCGGGAAGTAAGTGATTAATAAACATCCTTGTTTATTAAGTGACGTTGTTGTGTTATTTGTGAATAGGTCTGTGCAAACTAACCGAAAACCGAACCAACCTACGTAAGTGCGTAGGGTGGGATCCTGCCTGGAACTAGCGTTCCTGATTAGGGTCATCCAACCTGCTAGACAGGCGGCGACCACCACAACACTATTGGTTACATTGGGTGGCCCCCACACTTGAGTTAGCTTAAACTTTATCTCAGACCTAGTGGGTCTATCTATCATACTTAGGTCCTCTAAATGATCAACAGCCTATCACAGCAGGTGGCTTTCAAAATATATTTTTGAAAAAAAAACTTAGTAGGCCTATATTGCCTTTATGAACATCCCACTACATTATCAAGTCTTCTTGCTAGCCTCATCTGTTCTGGTCACCATGAGACACCTCATAACTGATATGATATTCTCTCTTGCAGCCTTCACTCGTTCAGGAAGGCAGTGCAGGCAGCAGTTCTGCATGGTGTATCAGCAAGAGAACTAAGTGCACAAGGAACATGGGCATCCAACAACAGACTTATAGCCTACATTCCAAAACTCATTTCTTTGTCCATTCCAGTCAATTTGTTCCTTCACATATATAAATCTTTAATTTATTCAGGTTCTTCAAAAAAATGATAGTTTGTTTTGAATGAAGGGGACACAATTTAGTTATCCTGTACTCAAGTGTGAAACAGTTTTTGGGACCCCAACTTCAATATTGAAATACTTACTGTTCGTTACATCCATGCCACTGTCATTGAGGTCACTCTGATGGAATACAAGTTTAGCCACCCCTTTGTTAGTACGCTCCATGAGTCCAGAATAGGCAAGTTTAGCCAATGACCTTAGGCTGGACAATGTCATTTTCATGACTCCTGACTCCTTCATTTTTGTTGAACGCTCCATGAACCTCTGGATAATTAAATATTCAAAATCATAAAAAAGAGGTTATATTTGGAAGATATGGTGTTGCCTCCTCAACCAGGATGGTCAATTATGTAATTTTACAAGCTAAATCCTTTGTGCATCGGCAGAAATTATTTTATGCAAATGACTTGGATATTATGGCTTTCATGATGGAACTGAAGAGGAAATTAGAGATAGAGAAATTTGTATATATGAAGGAAGGTCGCATGCATAAATTTAAGTATTTAGCTCAACTGTGGGAGACAATTCAATAGGGGGGAGTGTGGACCTTTGGGGGGTAGGCAGAACTAACTGAAAATACTGTTTTGATGTGTCTGTCATATTGTCTTGTTATGTTTTGTCCTGTATGAAAATAAAAAAATTCAAAAAAATGGGGAGAAGAAATAATATTCCATGGGTGAGATGTGACACATGTATTTCGAAAATCTGTAGAAACAGGGTAGATTATTTACCAGTGCATGACAACCCTATATCATTTAGAAATGTATCTGTTTCTTTATGGCTGCTAAAATACTTGTGTGTATATATCCTGTACAAGTTGTAAATAAAATATTCTCCACAATAAAAAAAAATATATATATTCAAAATCATTTCAGCTAAAACTCATGGTTGGTTACATTTTGGATAATGATGTAAAAAAATACATAATGAAAATACAACCAAAATTATCATCTGCTTATATCCCTATTCAGCTAAATACTTTTAAAACGGATTAGAGTTTTCATAAGCAACCGATGCATAAACCTTTAACATGAATAACATCATAAATATAATCTAAACTGACCTGCATGATGAAGGCCGTAATCTGGGTGTAAGTACTGATTTTCTCAGTCATCTGCAAGTCAGCTTCAAAAACCTTGCATAATGCTGAACAGTAGAATGTGATTGCACTCAGGGAGATCAACATAGGTGTATTCTCAAATGTCTTCTTTACCATCTCTCTCCGATCTGGCTTCACATGTTTGTGGACAAACTCCATCACACGATCAGGTGTGAGTCCCATGACCTCTATCTTCATATCTGAGTCAATCAAATCTAGATCTCTGAACCGCCTGCAAAGTATATATTTTGTTCTTTTTTATCCGTATTAAATAAGATTACCATGTAGCTAAGTTTGGCTAAGAAAAATTAAGTTGGCTTAAAATATTTGAGTGAGGGTTTTTTCATTTAAACTACTTCAGTAACAAACAGCATAATGATTTGCATGGCATAGTGTAGCACCTTACCCATTTTCTAGAGCAGATATATAAAATATTTGAAGGCATATGATATGTTATACTGTACCTAGATGTGATAATCAATGTTGATTGGTCTAGACACAATCGCTTTATTAAGTAGAAGGCCCACGCTATTGGTGCCATCTTTTTGCCAATTTCAATCTTTGCTTTTGCTTCATTCCACAGTTTCACAAAGTCAAACACTTCATCAAGGCCATCTGCATAAATATAATAATTCATCTATATTCTGTTGCTGTTCTCTAGATTATTAAAAATGAACATCAAAAGGAATATGATCATTTAAGTTAAATTCCTAATATATCCACTTATTACGTACCTATTATGAATCCAACATGTTGCTCATTCTTCTCCAACCAGCTGACCATGAGATCACGTTCAAACATTCCAATGTTGTAGACAGAACACAATTGTAGAACACCAGGCAGGTCAAGCTGACTCTTCAGTGCCATCAAAATCCGTAAGTTAAGGAGAAAGAACCCTTTGAACTGTAATGCCCATTCACAGTGAGCCCATCTCCACCGTAAACGCTGCACTAGGGTGGTTTTTCCAATGCCAGCTCGGCCGCAGATCAAGACACACTTTGTTATATCCATTGGTTTAATCAACTCTTCATCAGAAATATCTGTTCCTTCCATCTTCTCTAATGCCTTCTGATATTTGTCGGGTAATTCAATGCCATCACCATACATGTCTGTCTGTGAAATAATCTTCAGTTTTACATATTCCTTGTCCAAATCTATTTTCCTATCCAGAGCAGTGTCTGTAACATGTCTCTCCTGTATTATCCTCACTGCCAGGACTGCTGATGCATGATCTAATAGTAACACATATGATGAGAATAATGTATATATTTCACCTATGTATTGGTAATACATGAATAACATTTATAGCGTATTTAAGTGACTTGAGTGTTAAATGAAGCATGGCTTTATATATGTATTCCTACTTAGGTGGAGGGATAATCTATTTATGAGTTACATTGAGTATCTAAAATGCAACCACTTGATATGCATAAGGAATTGAGTGTCAGTTGTCAATCTGGACTGCTGAATTGGGTCACTTCATAACCCATTACTTGCATGGATCCATTTGAGGGGGGTGGCTTAGAACACATGCGTCTATCTCAAATTGTAAATCATTAACCTATTGAATATCATAATGATAATTCCAGGAAACTAGAAATTACCAAGCACATATATTGAGCTCTTACCTCTGAAGTGTATAGAACCTTTATTGATTTTGAACACTTGGGTAGTGTCCTCCTCAGTCCAATTAAGGGCAGCTTTTACATCATCTTCTGATACATCATCTTTAGAATTTATATCAATGAAAACCGTTTTATTCTGTTGGCTAGATAAAAGAAGTAAACAATAATTTGATGAATATATGAGTTACAAATTAAAAGGACAAGATTGAATTTGATCATTTATTGAATTCATGGACAAAATGATGGACAATTCTCATCGGAAATGGGCATGTATGTTTTGTTAGATAATCACCTTATGCAAGTGACATGGACTTCAGTGTCTTTACCAGTTGCACTCTTTATTTTTGTGATGACCTGATGGCATGAAAAAAAACTTATACAATGACTTTTATACACTTACTCTGACAAGGAATAAACAAGATACACATCACTTAACTCGAGAGTAAAGATTTAATACAGGTTGATAATTTCTCCCCACCAACATGTTCTAAAGTAACTCAGATCCTAAAAATAATGTATGCTTTAACTGAATGTTATCCACCTCAGGCAAGACTCAATTCCAAGGCATGTGATTTTCAGCATAAGCAATCTATATATCAGTTGACCTTTCCTAGCCATAGATTAGTGGGCAATCATTGACCAATAAGTGTAAGTTGTTTCAGATGATGGAAAACTGTAGTTAATCATGGAGTAGAATGCAATGTGCATATAAACATGTGCATATATTTCAAGGATTGGATATTGGGTATAATTACTGTTTCCATAATCTCTGATATAAGGGAGATATATTCCGGTGAGTTTGGATCCCCTGAGTAGAGGTCACCTTTGACCTTAAAGGAGCAGTGATGAACTATTGCTGAAATGACATAAGAAATAAATAGTAATCAAAACATCTAAGGTGACTATCAATGCAATGCTTCAAAAAGCTTGTTTAAATGCTGATTATATAATGTAGTAATATCTCCAGTGTTTTAATGTATCATTCTGTTCCTTTTCCTGAATGATTAGGACATGATCAATGGACAATTTGACGGGTTAAAACTTTTACTTTCAAATCAGGTCTTAGTTATTATTAAGTTTTTATTTATTTTCTGATCCTCAGAACCCTACGACTTCTAAACTTAGTTGGTGTAGCTTTGACTCTATTATTAGTCGGTTTATTATCTTTCTTTGTCAAATTTGATTTTCTGACATGATTATCATTTCTTTATTGTTTATTTCTTACCTTTTGCAGTTTTTGCAGCTGTAGGAATAATAGCTGCTATTGGTTGATGAAGGTTGTACATGAAAAAATAATTGTCAGAAGATTAGATTAGTCCACAGAGCATACTAAAATGTGTGTGAAAAGCAACGGTCTAGTTCCCTCGTGGACATTCACACAGGGAACTGACCTTGTTGTGTCATGGGCGGTGGGAGGCAGGTTTGCACTACTATATAAGGGGCTAGAACTGTAAATTAAAATTCCACTTCCTTGTATATGCTGTGGGGAGGGAAGGACTTGTGGTTTCAGATTTACTGTCTCTCATCAGGTGTAGCACCTTAGTGCTTTGTTCTGAGTTCCTTTGAGGCTGTTAGATAATTAATTTGTGCTAGTCCCATTTTATATTTTAGTTGCGGGAATAATGCTGTATTCCCTGCTTTTAGGTTATATAGGTTTACCCTAACTGGTAATGTTTGTGGTATATATTTGGAGTATTGGTGAGGCCAGATGGGTTGTATGTATTTTTGTTAAATCTTTGTTGCAACGAAAGCTAATTATGTTACATAAACACATATGGCTGCACATGACATGAAATGATACCCACAAAAGGGCACATTGAACATCAGCAAATTGAATTAACAAAAAAAAACGACCTTGATTAAGAGCCATATCCCTTAGTTGAGGAAACTGCTGATCAAGTTACTCATGCTTTCTGATTCACAGAAACTGAAACCTTCTCAACTCTGTTCTTAGTGCTCTGACTAATTGTTTAGTTAGTACATTATATCTTTCTATCACATTATATATGCTGACATGATTATATTTTCTTACCACTTGCAGTTGTTTCAGCACTATTAACAGTAGCTGCTTCTTGGTCTGTAGAGATGATCGTCTCTACTTTTTCAGGCAGGCAAGCAGGATCTGTAGAAAACAAGCAACCATCATAACATGTTATGGGCAGATTAACAAATATATATTGAAGGTAATCTTTATAATGTTGAGTCATGATCTTTCTCTGAACACTTTGCCTAATCTCTGATTCACCTTAAAAAGGTCTGTATGTGTCCATCCTTCCAAAGGCGCTGGACCAGGGACATTCCCTTTGCAGCAGCAATGAGAGCACCCTTGTGAATTTACTGACATTTCCCTTATCCTGAACTTGATTGGGAACCAGGGCATTCCCCCTTTCTGATCCTCAGAAGCCTACAACTTCTAAACTTAGTTGCTATAGCTTGCTATAGCTTTGACTCTATTCTCTGCTCTTTCTGTCACATTTGATTTTCTGACATGATTATCATTTCTTTATTGTTTATTTCTTACCTTTTGCAGTTTTTGCAGCTGTAGGAATAATAGCTGTTATTGGTTGATGAAGGTTGTACATGAAAGACAATTGTCAGGAGATTAGATAAGTCCACAGAGCATACTAAAATAAGTGTGAAAAGAAACGGTCTAGTTCCCTCGTGGACATTCACACAGAGAACTGACCTTGTTGTGTCGTGGGCGGTGGGAGGCAGGTTTGCACTACTATATAAGGGGCTAGAACTGTAAATTAAAATTCCACTTCCTTGTATATGCTGTGGGGAGGGAAGGACTTGTGGTTTTCAGATTTACTGTCTCTCATCAGGTGTAGCACCTTAGTGCTTTGTTCTGAGTTCCTTTGAGGCTGTTAGATAATTAATTTGTGCTAGTTCCATTTTATATTTTAGTTGCGGGAATAATGCTGTATTCCCTGCTTTTAGGTTATATAGGTTTACCCTAACCGGTAATGTTTGTGGTATATATTTGGAGTATTGGTGAGGCCAGATGGGTTGTATGTATTTTTGTTAAATCTTTGTTGCAACGAAAGCTAATTATGTTACATAAACACATATGGCTGCACATGACATGAAATAATACCCACAAAAGGGCACATTGAACATCAGCAAATTTAATTAACAAAAAAAACGACCTTGATTAAGAGCCATATCCCTTAGTTGAGGAAACTGCTGATCAAGTTACTCATGCTTTCTGATTCACAGAAACTGAAACCTTCTCAACTCTGTTCTTAGGTCTCTGACTATTTGTTTAGTTAGTACATTATATCTTTCTATCACATTATATATGCTGACATGATTATATTTTCTTACCACTTGCAGTTGTTTCAGCACTATCAACAGTAGCTGCTTCTTGGTCTGTAGAGATGATCGTCTCTACTTTTTCCGGCAGGCAAGCAGGATCTGTAGAAAACAAGCAAACATCATAACATGTTATGAGCAGATTAACAAACATATATTGAAGGTAATCTTTATAATGTTGAGTCATGATCTTTCTCTGAACACTTTGCCTAATCTCTGATTCACCTTAAAAAGGTCTGTATGTGTCCATCCTTCCAAAGGCGCTGGACCAGGGACATTCCCTTTGCAGCAGCAATGAGAGCACCCTTGTGAATTTACTGACATTTCCCTTATCCTGAACTTGATTGGGAACCAGGGCATTCCCCCTTTCTGATCCTCAGAAGCCTACAACTTCTAAACTTAGTTGCTATAGCTTGCTATAGCTTTGACTCTATTCTCTGCTCTTTCTGTCACATTTGATTTTCTGACATGATTATCATTTCTTTATTGTTTATTTCTTACCTTTTGCAGTTTTTGCAGCTGTAGGAATAATAGCTGTTATTGGTTGATGAAGGTTGTACATGAAAGACAATTGTCAGGAGATTAGATAAGTCCACAGAGCATACTAAAATAAGTGTGAAAAGCAACGGTCTAGTTCCCTCGTGGACATTCACACAGGGAACTGACCTTGTTGTGTCATGGGCGGTGGGAGGCAGGTTTGCACTACTATATAAGGGGCTAGAACTGTAAATTAAAATTCCACTTCCTTGTATATGCTGTGGGGAGGGAAGGACTTGTGGTTTTCAGATTTACTGTCTCTCATTAGGTGTAGCACCTTAGTGCTTTGTTCTGAGTTCCTTTGAGGCTGTTAGATAATTAATTTGTGCTAGTCCCATTTTATATTTTAGTTGCGGGAATAATGCTGTATTCCCTGCTTTTAGGTTATATAGGTTTACCCTAACTGGTAATGTTTGTGGTATATATTTGGAGTATTGGTGAGGCCAGATGGGTTGTATGTATTTTTGTTAAATCTTTGTTGCAACGAAAGCTAATTATCTTACATAAACACATATGGCTGCACATGACATGAAATAATACCCACAAAAGGGCACATTGAACATCAGCAAATTGAATTAACAAAAAAAACGACCTTGATTAAGAGCCATATCCCTTAGTTGAGGAAACTGCTGATCAAGTTACTCATGCTTTCTGATTCTCAGAAACTGAAACCTTCTCAACTCTGTTCTTAGTGCTCTGACTAATTGTTTAGTTAGTACATTATATCTTTCTATCACATTATATATGCTGACATGATTCTATTTTCTTACCACTTGCAGTTGTTTCAGCACTATTAACAGTAGCTGCTTCTTGGTCTGTAGAGATGATTGTCTCTACTTTTTCAGGCAGGCAAGCAGGATCTGTAGAAAACAAGCAAACATCATAACATGTTATGAGCAGATTGACAAACATATATTGAAGGTAATCTTTATAATGTTGAGTCATGATCTTTCTCTGAACACTTTGCCTAATCTCTGATTCACCTTAAAAAGGTCTGTCTGTGTCTATCATTCCAAAGGCGCTGGATCAGGGACATTCTCTTTGCAGCAGCCATGAGAGCTCCCTTGTGAATTTACTGATATTTCCCTTATCCTGAACTTGTATGGGAACCAGGGCATTCCCCCTTTCTGATCCTCAGAAGCCTACAACTTCTAAACTTAGTTGCTATAGCTTTGACTCTATTATTAGTCGTTTTTTTATCTTTCTCTGTCACATTTGATTTTCTGACATGATTATCATTTCTTTATTGTTTATTTCTTACCTTTTGCAGTTTTTTCAGCTGTAGGAATAATAGCTGCTATTGGTTGATGAAGGTTGTATATGAAAAAATAATTGTCCGAAGATTAGATTAGTCCACAGAGCATACTAAAATGTGTGTGAAAAGCAACGGTCTAGTTCCCTCGCGGACATTAACACAGGGAACTGACCTTGTTTTGTCATGGGCAGTGGAAGGCAGGTTTGCACTACTATATAAGGGGCTAGAACTGTAAATTAAAATTCCACTTCCTTGTATATTCTGTAGGGAGGGAAGGACTTATGGTTTTGAGACTTACTGTCTCTCATCAGGTGTAGCACCTTAGTGCTTTGTTCTGAGTTCCTTTGAGGCTGTTAGATAATTAATTTGTGCTAGTCCCATTTTATATTTTAGTTGCGGGAATAATGCTGTATTCCCTGCTTTTAGGTTATATAGGTTTACCCTAACTGGTAATGTTTGTGGTATATATTTGGAGTATTGGTGAGGCCAGATGGGTTGTATGTATTTTTGTTAAATCTTTGTTGCAACGAAAGCTAATTATCTTACATAAACACATATGGCTGCACATGACATGAAATAATACCCACAAAAGGGCACATTGAACATCAGCAAATTGAATTAACAAAAAAAACGACCTTGATTAAGAGCCATATCCCTTAGTTGAGGAAACTGCTGATCAAGTTACTCATGCTTTCTGATTCTCAGAAACTGAAACCTTCTCAACTCTGTTCTTAGTGCTCTGACTAATTGTTTAGTTAGTACATTATATCTTTCTATCACATTATATATGCTGACATGATTCTATTTTCTTACCACTTGCAGTTGTTTCAGCACTATTAACAGTAGCTGCTTCTTGGTCTGTAGAGATGATTGTCTCTACTTTTTCAGGCAGGCAAGCAGGATCTGTAGAAAACAAGCAAACATCATAACATGTTATGAGCAGATTGACAAACATATATTGAAGGTAATCTTTATAATGTTGAGTCATGATCTTTCTCTGAACACTTTGCCTAATCTCTGATTCACCTTAAAAAGGTCTGTCTGTGTCTATCATTCCAAAGGCGCTGGATCAGGGACATTCTCTTTGCAGCAGCCATGAGAGCTCCCTTGTGAATTTACTGATATTTCCCTTATCCTGAACTTGTATGGGAACCAGGGCATTCCCCCTTTCTGATCCTCAGAAGCCTACAACTTCTAAACTTAGTTGCTATAGCTTTGACTCTATTATTAGTCGTTTTTTTATCTTTCTCTGTCACATTTGATTTTCTGACATGATTATCATTTCTTTATTGTTTATTTCTTACCTTTTGCAGTTTTTTCAGCTGTAGGAATAATAGCTGCTATTGGTTGATGAAGGTTGTATATGAAAAAATAATTGTCCGAAGATTAGATTAGTCCACAGAGCATACTAAAATGTGTGTGAAAAGCAACGGTCTAGTTCCCTCGCGGACATTAACACAGGGAACTGACCTTGTTTTGTCATGGGCAGTGGAAGGCAGGTTTGCACTACTATATAAGGGGCTAGAACTGTAAATTAAAATTCCACTTCCTTGTATATTCTGTAGGGAGGGAAGGACTTATGGTTTTGAGACTTACTGTCTCTCATCAGGTGTAGCACCTTAGTGCTTTGTTCTGAGTTCCTTTGAGGCTGTTAGATAATTAATTTGTGCTAGTCCCATTTTATATTTTAGTTGGGGGAACAATGCTGTATTCCCTGCTTTAATTGAACAAATTGGACGTTGAACTACCCAAACAAACAAACAAACAAATCCCTGCTTTTAGATTATATAGGTTTACCCTTACTGGTAATGTTTGTGGTACATATTTGGAGTATTGGTGAGGCCAGATTGGTTGTATGTATTTTTGTTAGATCTTTGTTGCAACGAAAGCTAATTATGTTACATAAACACATACGGCTGCACATGACATGAAATAATACCCACAAAAGGGCACATTGAACATCAGCAAATTGAATTAACAAAAAAAACAACCTTGATTAAGAGCCATGTCCCTTAGTTGAGGAGACTGCTAATCAAGTTACTCATGCTTTCTGATCCTCAGAAACTGAAACCTTCTCAACTCTGTTCTTAGTGCTCTGACTATTTGTTTAGTTAGTACATTATATCTTTCTATCACATTATATATGCTGACATGATTCTATTTTCTTACCACTTGCAGTTGTTTCAGCACTAATAACAGTAGCTGCTTCTGGGTCTGGAGAGATGATCGTCTCTACTTTTTCAGGCAGGCAAGCAGGATCTGTAGAAAACAAGCAAACATCATAACATATTTTGAGCAGATTAGCAAATATATATTGAAGGTAATCTTTATAATTTTGAGTTATGATCTTTCTCTGAACACTTTGCCTAATCTCTGATTTACCTTAAAAAGGTCTGTCTGTGTCCATCATTCCAAAGGCGCTGGACCAGGGACATGCTCTTTGCAGCAGCCATGTGTATTTACTGACATTTCCCTTATCCTGAACTTGATTGGGAACCAGGGCATTCCCCCTTTCTGATCCTCAGAAGCCTACAACTTCTAGACTTAGTTACTATTGGTCTTAAATTGTTATTTGTTAGTTTATTCCATTTCTCTATCCTTTTATATGTTCTTATACTATTGTTTTACTTGCCACTTGCAGTTTCATAAGCTGGATAGGAAGATGCTGCTTTTGGGTTTCTTTTTTTTTTCAAAGACTTTTATTTATACTGGAATTACCCTCAACTCCAGAGGAGCTGGTCTCAACATGTGTCCAGTCTTTCAGTTTTACAATTCTTTTCTTTTTGTGGTTCAAGCATGTAGTAATGCAACATATATACGGTACATCATCAAATATAGATAATGTAGTAGACAATTTCATTGAATTAGCAGAGATGATAGTCTTCGCTTCATCAGACAGGTTAGTAGGATCTGTTGCTATTGCTATAACTATTTTGTTAGATGGTAAATCATATTTTTCATTCACACTTTACATTCATACCTGTTTTTTGCTCTTACCTCTCGTTGTTTTTTCAGCTGTATCAGAATTAGCTGCCCTTGGGTTAGCAGAAATGCTAGTCTCTGCAATGTCAGGCAGGTTAGCAGGAGCTGTAGAAAACAAGGAAACATCATATAATGTTATGTGCAGATTGATAACTGTACACCATGTTAAAGGTTATATGAAATAAAGGTTATATGAGAAATAAATGTGAGAAGACAATAACTGATATGAGTGACTCCATACACCTTACAAAACTGTTTGGCAACATCCCTAGTGAAGCTATAATATTGTAAGAGTATTGTAGATTTTGGCCCTATGATGATGCTGGGAACATGTATTACATGTTTTATCACAGAATATGGCTAGAAGCTTTGAGTCATAGTATCTGTAATCTTAGTTCCCTCCATGAATATTGTTGTGTGGGAGGAATAAGTCCACTAATTCACAAAAGGCCTCCAGAGCACCTCCTTCTGACTACAAGTATCAGAATGGGGGCTGCAAATCTTCAACCCCCATTATCTTGCCAACTTATGCTCAGTTATGATGTTTGTTTGTCAGAATACTGTCCCTAATCAGGGATCAACCTTAGAGTCTGCTTGTTTCAGTTTATATTAAATGGAGGCATGGATAATGTACCTGTATTTCATCTATTCCTCAATATTTTGTTTGGAAATATTCACCTTCATCTTCAAAGTCAGTGAATATATTTCCAACCAAATAATCAAGCAACAGATGGAATTCAGGTGCACTCGATATGTCTCTTTATACCTGGAAATTGTAAATACACCATTTTATAACTCACTATTACATCATCTCACTCTACAGTCAATCAAGGATGAATGCTTGAACCTTGCTCGATAGTTCATGGGTGATCTACTAGATGGCCACAGTGCAATGACACCACATGGCAGTTTTTCTATCACTATGTTCACTCTGCCATTTTATTTGTTAATTTTGTGAAAAGAGAATGACAGTGGTTATAGGGTACTGAAGGACATATAATCAAATGTTTCACCACTCAGCAATGAACATCATCAATACTCCTGGTCAGTAAAATTGAAATATTCGCTCACTAGAATGCAATAATAATCATTCAAATATTGTCCTCATTCATTTATATACAGGTTGTACTGGACTATCTTGGCTTCCTTCCTGAAATTTATGATTTAAAAAAAAAGAATTATTTATCAAATTCTGGATATCATCGCAGTCGCTGGAGGATCCCGATAGGATTCCCTACACCCATGTGGCACTGGAATCCAATGGAGTTTGGTCCTCCGTTTTTATTATCCATCATAAATACAAAGACACCATTGATAATGTATGGGGACCCAGTAAACCATGACTCATTATATAAGACCTGTCAGATACCATAACTGTGGTATAAGGATTCACATCCGTGGTATACGGCCTCAAAACCATGGTATATGGGAAAAAAGCAAAGAAATAGTCCTTATTGTACACCCTTTACTATGGCAATAACTGGGTTTAATTTGTTCTAAAAAGATGGATAATAAACACAACAAACAATGGTTATGTGGACAGGCGGCTCTGTAAACTACTCGAGGTTGAAGTCATAATACACTCTCTAGTGCTTGTGTATTACTACGCGTCAACCTCCCATGGTTTACAGCCACCTGTCCACAAAACCATTGATTGTTGTCTATGACATGCATACACCAGAGTAAGTCCCTCCGATGGATGTGCATCCACCAGAGTAGGTTCATCTGGTAGATGTGGCCCTGCATTAGACCATGAGATCAAAGCATGTGAAGGGTATCCCTTGGTCATTTAAATGATCCAGCTCTTCAAGCAAGGACATCCCACTACCAGGCCCTGAACCTGTTCTCTTGGAGCAGAAGCCTTCGTCTAAAGCTAGGTGAATCTGACTTACATCCTAGATTGTGTTTGTAGGCTTTATGAAATAAAGTCCTTGGAAATAACGCCTGTGCAATTCTATCATATTATTGTTGCAAAATACCTTAGAAAAGAATAAGACAGGCTATGGGGTAAGGTTGGGTACAATACCTCTTGACAAGAGTGCTTCTTGAACATCCATGTTATGTAATCTGTGGTAAGAAAAATGGAGTATTTCAAAACATATTATTGATATCATCTATAATTATTAAGACAATGTTTATACACCATTCCATATGCTTATATTTATAGAATTTACCCAATAGGAAACCACTTCCAATGAAAAGAACCATGAGTCATAAGACTGAAGTATTTTGAGTTATTGAACGCTATTGATAGTACCATGTGTAAGGTTGAATAAAGAAGGGACAGTAATATTAGGTATTGTTACAGCATGGCTGCCCTATGGCTCTTAACATACAAATAAGAAATATCTTAGGAGGAATAGATATTGATGAGTTAGTACCTGCAATCTACCACATAATCCTTAATAAGTTCAGAATAACTTCAAATGAAATAAATCAAAAAATATTACTAGAATGTTTCTAGCTTGTTTCTTATGCTGTGATCAAGGGTTGTGAAATCGAGCCCACAAAGTCCTACAACCTTTAAATCTATTAGGGATACTGTAAATGACAATGCAAGATGTCACTCTTTTTTATATTTTGATACATGTATATTTCAAAAAGGTTATTATACAGCAAAACATGACAACTTACTCTTGATCATGTATATTTGGGCGATATCTCCTCCTTACAAAATATCCAACCAGGAAAACCACCAAGAACAGCAATGGTATTAATGACGCAAGAACAGCAACAGTAGAGACTGACATCCATGGTCCTGGAAAAAAAGAAAGCACATTAAAAGGTCCTCAAGGGGATTGTTCCTTCAGCTTAGTAGATATTGAGTTACTTTGTGTGAATCATTATGAGTACTGAAACTTACGTTCTGTTACAATCCTTTTGCACTGTCCAAGTTTACCAGACCAATATCCATCTGTCTGACATGATATGTTCGCAGACCCATGAAGAATGTATCCTGAGTAACAGGTAATGGTGACTACAGTCCCTGATTTATTGTTGTTAGGAGAAACATGACCATTTTCCAACTTTGGAATGGATTCACACGTAATTGCTGCAAGAAATTGTAATAATTAGTTGTAATTATCTCTGTTTATTAACGAATTTGTATTGAGTGATAGATATGTTAGCTATAGATTAACAGATTTTAATTACAAATGTAGATTTTGCCTTTATGCAAATATAGTGAACTTGATCAATCCGTACAGCATATTACAGTACACAAAGAGTTAAAAAAACTGGTTAAGATCAAGTATTCCAGGTATGACTGGCGTTGAAGAATAATCCTCAAGGGTGGAAGTGTTCACATTAAGCATTTCAAATCATCCTACCATCATATCTTATTATATATAAATCTCTATATGTATAAACTGTAATAGCATACCTCTTCATGTGTACTGAATGTTACTCGAGATCTCACGCAATTGTAAATGCGGTGGAAGATCTTACTTTATGTAAGAACCGTTTTTGATGAATAAAAAAAAAATAAAAAAAAAATAGTATTAGTAGCTTTCATATAAATGAATAATCTCAAACCTTCACATGTGCCCACTATTCCTGTCCAGGTACCATTTGATCTACATGTCCGTGTAACTGTTCCTGTGTAAGTGTAGCTGGTCTCACAGATGAATGTTGCAGTATCATTGACATTTTGACGTTCCACATTTACAAAACCATGTGGGGGAGTTCTGAGACCTGGACATTTGATTCCTGAAAGGTCAAATATCAATTAGGCTGTAAAATTGCATTTGCTAGGATTGACTATGACTGAATGGTATTCTTCCATCCTAACAATTGGTGATATTCTTACGAGATATCAAAGAACATGTTTTAACCCATAAAATGGCAATTTGATGTTAATGTTGCTATTGATGAAGTGCATCTTACTCTGGCAAGAGGCATCATTGTTACTCCAGGTACCGTTGGACAGACAACGTTGTATGCTGGAACCAGCTTGGCTGAGTTTGTAGCCCTCATCACACACAATATGCGCAGTGTGGTTGTAAGTAGTTCCTGTGTAGTTTGTCATTCCATGGGATGGGTTCAGTGGCTTTTGACACACCACCGCTGAAAAGAATATGAATCATGATACAAACCTAGACAGAAGGATATATGGCAGGATTGCAACAAGATTTTAAACAAGTTAAATAAATATGAATGACCATGTTAAACTGCAAAACATGAAGGATCATATTGGCTTACACTACAGATAGAACTTGCTTTGAATGTCTTAAGAAAAAGTTATTTTGTTCAATTATGTATTGGGCACATGTCATGTGGTAAAGGAAATTATTATTCTTTTCGGTTGGATGGTTTTGTGTGGTTAATGATTCATTGTCAGAGAAAATTGATAAGGATGAACGGATGTATCTAAAATCAATGTTCAATTTTAAAAGGAACAATGCTCACATTAAATTTCCTTTTTAGATAAACCCAAATGATGCATTTCTATGTTCAAGGATTGAACACAAGTTCCACTATCATTCTTCACCAGACTGTGAAAAGTGGTACTTAGTCAATGAAGTTGTGTCTAGAATAGCTGACAAAAACATCCCAACGATTGTATCATGTGTTTATAGAACTTAGTCAGCACAGTAGGTTAGTCGCATCTATAAGTATGTGTCCATTCACTAAACATAGAAGTGGAATAATCCAATTTCAGCCACGGTGAACTGTCTAATCACCAATAAAGTTAAAGCTTTGTTTAGTTGGTCACATTTTAGTCAGTCGATAAGGCCAATTCACTTTTGCGTCTGAATCGAATGCTTCTTGTTTCAATTTACTGATTTATCATTGGACTTTTGGTGTCTCTAATCAAGAGTTAAGAACAAATATATCAATAGCAATAGTTGCCCAACAGTACCACCACTTAGAGATGTGTTCACTTGCTGATAAAAAAATCCATCACTTAATTTCAGTGCATCTATAAATCTGTTGGTGTAATGAACTGGTGGATTTTTTTTACTGGTAAGTGTGATGGAAAAACTCGATGACATGTTCCCATTTATCAGCAGAAATAAACCATTATGTTGTAAGATGGTTACAGACAAATCAAAATACCATTGTCCTACATTTTACCAATTCTAAATCTAATTCCTAATGTATGAAGCACAGAAAAATGCTTCATTCTGAAAGCTAACTTTATCTTTAAGGAATAACAACACATATAGAGCAGACAAGGAAAGTTAGCTGTGTCAAAGAGTAAACAAACCTGTACAGAGATTGTCTTTCCCGGTCCATGTCCCATCCTCTCGGCAATGTCGGATATCAGAGCCTTCATTCCTGTAGCCCTCATCACAGGTGATGTTAACAAACCCACCTGGATGTCTTTCCATTTTATTCAACTTCCCTGGTCCATTTACTCTTGGAAACGGACATAATATCTTCTCTGAAAAACAACACCACAAATTACCTTCAGTTAGAAGAGCATAGAACTGCATAACGATCAATTTCCCACAGTTTAGTCCCTGGCTAAATTAAGGTCCTGCATCATGAAGCCAGTCTGACATAAACAACAAGTACTTGTGGATGTGTGGGCAGGATGTCAATGGGTTGACAGCACTGCACGAAACTAACCACTTGTTTCGCTTCACTTGTATATGCTTCACCTCTAGGCGTCACTGCATGAAACTAATGACTTTATTGATACATGCGCGATGGCGGCAGCGTACGTATCAGCTGTAAATTTACTTGTTTTCGTTTGTTTACACCTCTAATCCACACCAGCGTATATGAGGCGTATGCAAGACTGTTTCCTTTTGTATACGGACGTGACTTGGCTGTATTTCACACCAGGCGTATCAGAACTAAAACATCCTCTGCATTCTAAGGTATATGTGACCTTAGTGGGAAACCCAAGGTAGGCCAGGTGTGTGCATAGACAAAGTATCACCCAACCTCCCACACACACGTGTGAATGCGGCGGGCAACCTCCCGCACATATGTGTGAATGCGGTGGGCGGCGGGCGGCAGGCGGCTGGCGGCGGGCGGCTGGTTGTGGCTTCAATGTCAAGTTCTTAAATGCTTATAAAGGCTTACATCCAGTATGCTACAGAAGAGTGGTGTCTGAAAGTAAAATCTATTTGAAAAACGGTTAAAAAAACCCAACATAATGCAGGGTTTATTATGTGTAATTAATCATACTTATACTCAATCGGCTTTTATAAAGGTTTTAAAAAATAATTTGGTAATACAAAATTATATTTTTCATATGATAAAGACTTGGATGGTTAATTGAAAATAATTTTGCTACCAGTAGTGTCCCCAAGTAGCAGAGATTGGAACTAATGGATAGTGGTGTAAATACAACACAATCAGGCATATATATGAATCAGGCGTATATATATGTGGTGGTCGCCGCCTGTCTAGCAGGTTGGATGACCCCAATCGGAACGCTAGTTCCAGGCAGGATCCCACCCTACGCACTTACGTAGGTTGGTTCGGTTTTCGGTTAGTTTGCACAGACCTAATCACACACAACACAACAACGTCATTTAATAAACAGGGATGTTTATTAATCACTTACTTCCTGGAAAGATCTGGAAGATCTTCCTCACAAGTACAGTACCCTAATACATGAGTGCTAGGTAACGCTGGATAAACTAATCCAGAGGATTCGCCTAACCACCAGGAAGGTTACAAGAACCCGCCTGCAAAGTGAGGGCCCAAGGATCCGTTCCGTAGAAGGGACGTGCGAGGACAGCCTGTCGACCTACTGTGAACGCTGAGTATATATACTAAGCGTTACGTAATCCCGGTCTCCGCCGCGCCACTCTCGTGTGCGGCGTTGCCCGGAATCACTACACAGTAAGGATCGGCATATCGCGCCACCTTCCGTGAAACAAACGAACACTGCTGGATTCCCGTCCCACTACATTACCCCTCCCAGTTTTTACTAAGGGGGGAACCAAGGCAGCCATTTCGCTGCTAAGGGACTACCCAATTAAAAATTACAACATATATCCAGCAGTTCTTGGTCTACTCTCTAGCTTCCTGGTGTTCACAAGAATTCACTGATACCAACGTATAAGTGAAAAAGGTGGAATTGTAAGATGGAGAAATTATTAAAAATATGGAAGATATGACATTTAGGAAAGAGGAAACAACATTTGAAGAATGAAGGACTAGCCTCGCTAGCACTTTGAATAAATGTGATATTCACCCATCTTGAGCCGGGGAGCGGATTCTTGAGCATTGGGCAGGGAAGACTCGACAGTCGCGGACCTACAGGTGGTCAGCCCGGCCTGTTGAGCACTCTTCCTCCAGCTGTTCCGGATCTTGTTGAAGTCCTCTGTTGGCTCCCGGCGAGTGAAGTGTCGTTCTCTTTCTCATCTTAGAGTATCGAGCCCAGCTGGCCCATCGGCGTAGCAGACCTACTACATTCAGCCCGATGCCGACGGGTGCTGGGCTTCCCACTGTTCTTCAGTTTGGAAGACATCCATATGTAGAGAAGGGTTAGCCTCGCTAAACACCTTCCGTGTTGAAAGTTTCCGAATACTGAATAACGGCCAAAAAGGCAAAACAATTCTCCATCCACCTGGTAAGAGTGTGTGGTATCAGTGTTCTTTCATTTTGACTCCAGCTATACTGGCATATCTTTTTCTCGGCTCGAATCGAGTACCAATTAAGGCCCCAATTCTAAGCCGGATTCAGAACTTACGATCACCGACCCAAGGTAGAAATAGCCAGCGTAATCCAACAGATCAGGGGTTACGCCTACTATCTCACTATTGAGTCGATGAACTCAGTTCCGACACAGACCTGGTAAGTCAGATCTATACCCGAAAGGCATAATCTTCCTCACCCGGTACCAAGTTCTAGTGTGGACAATATCCACACCACAGGCCGGAGGTTTTCGTGATGGGGGCCTATCCATGCCTGACCATCGAGAGAACCTTCAGCCGTCTGAAACCAGGGTTGTGCCTTAGAGAAGTCATTTTACTGACTTTCCCCAGCCCCAACCCAGGATCGCTTATCATTGGTTACTCCTAACTTTCCCTCCACCCCTCCCAGCGATCCTTGCGGAACGCTGAGAAAGTGCAGAATTCTGGCTAGGAGGCCCCATTCTGGAAGTAGCTAGGTCGGAAAAAAAATTTTCCTCCCCGGGACTTCCCATACCCGTCTGACTTCGGATCCAGGAGAGTTGTTGGCTCTGCCGGTTCCGAGTTTAGACGGCGTCTTCCCGGCTTGTTAGGCACCAGCCGAGTCGGTCATTGTCAACCCCTAAATATCCTCGTCAGAGGATATCCTGAGGTCGAGAAGTTCCGACTGGATTGGTGCACTAGCCGTCGGTGGAACTGACGTTGCCAGGGCGGTCCTCTCCGGTCGCAGTGGACTCAGCGCAGACGTAGGCTGCAACTGAGACATCAACTGCTGTAGAGAGGTTGGTCCGGTATCTAAAAGGATTCCAGACTCCAATGGGATGATGTTGGCATTCACCCCCAGTGCCCCACTTGGTTCCTCGGGCTGATCTACCGGCTTAGCCTTGGCAGGCTTTGCTGATTTCTCAGCCCGTGTCACGGCGGGAGGCCTCCTCGACTGTAGGACTTCAGTCTGATCCTGTTGGGTCTGACCGGGTCCTGACAGTAGAGTGTCTACACTGACATCCATGGGCTGAGCCGCTATGGATGTAGTGTCCTGGTGGGAAGTTTCTTCCACGGATGACCATCCCAACATGCCAGCGAGTTGCTGACGTGTCGGGTTTGATTCTTCCGTGGTGAACTGAAGAAATCTTCCCCGGCTCCTTTGTCGGGCCAACCACGCTTCCTCAAGGGCTTGCGGGTCGTCACCGATGTCATAGAGCGACATACCCAAGTGCCGAAGACAACGTTCATCTTGGCGATGGGTCTGGGCTTCCGCCCGGGCAAACCTCGACTGGGCCATGGTTTTCGCAATACGCGCGTCCTCTAAGTCCAACGCGTACTGTTTAGCCAGGCCTTTCGTGGCTTCTCTTACCTCGAATCGGGCTAGGTTTACTAGCTCCTTAACGAGGCCTTCATGGAGGGACTGAGCGCCTGTTCGGACACGGCCCTCCAAGGTGCCACCTATATGCGACTCTAGCTGATCCGCCCTTTGGACGTATTCAACCGACATCACACAGGGAGAAGAAGTCACCTTCGACGCAACGGGTGGTTGTGTCGTTTGTTTCTTCTTTACCTCGACAACCGGGTTGGCTGGTGGAGGGAGTGCCGGAAAGGCCTCTTTATCCTCAACTTTCCCGGGTGCTTGGGTAGCACCTCTGTTAAGCGGGGAAACTCCCGGGAGACTTGAGCTAGGACGAGTCCCAGCTGGTTTTTCCACGGGTCCGCGGGCTTTTGAAGCCGTTGGAACGTTCCCTTCGCTCGGATCTGAGAGAAGTTTCAATCCCCCAGACAACCTTGGCCCTACCTGGTAAGCAGCTTCCACCACGTCAGCGATGGTGTGCTTACTAGGAGCCAATTTCTTCTTGGGCTTCCGACTGGATCGTTCAGAAGTGTCAGTCTCGCTGGACGAGGACGATGACAACTTCTTGACCCGTCGTTTAGCCTTCGAGGACCTTTGAGACGGTTCCCGGCTAAGGGACCGTTTCTTCCTCGACTCCTTTGACATCTGTCGATGTTTTGAAGCGGATAGCATCAGACTCCCGAACCAGCCAGGATTCTTCTTCCATCCGATCTTAAACAATCGACTGTCTGTCACACAAGTCTCGGGTTCCGGTTTGCCTTTCTGAGCATCGGAACCTAAGTCAACGAATCTCTGCCACAGATTCATGACCCAGTCCCGAGCAGCAGCACCAGCAGTCCGGTGTTCCCGGGCAATGTGTCGGACTAGACATGATCACCTTGAACTGGCACACCCGGCCTGACAAGAACCACCCTTCTTGCCAAGGCACTGTAGCCACGGTCGCTCAGCTAAGTGTACCTCTACGAGGTGCCTAGCGTAACGACCTTCAGTCGCGTAGGTCGGTGACAATTTCTTGTCCCTCCCATGGCAACTCAAAAAGACACAATGATTGCCGTTTCCAAACTTGTGCCATGCGTACGCGATCCGGTCTTTGACCTGATAATTGTACTTCAGCCGGCTAACTCGGGACACTCCTTTCACCCGGTCGATGTACCAGGCGTTGGGAGAACCCTCGTCAACTAGCCATTCCTCGTCGTCAGAGGTTCCATCTAAACCGACACCATCGGGGAAGTAATGCCGGTTCCCATGACGGAGATCTTCTAGGCAAGTGTAAGTCTTGTCCAGCAAAGAGGCGGGTATCTGTCTAGCTACCGTTCTCTTCCCAGCCCGCTTTACGCCAGGTTGGAAATCACCGTCATCATTGTCGGGGTTGGATTGGACCAGGGGTTTAGCCTTGTCCATCTCCGTTCCCCAACACTTGACATCTCCGCCACCCGTGGCACCTGTTGAGGTACTCGGTGTAGCGTCAGCCGCACTAGGCCCAGCCTGCGCTGTGGGTTTGTCCGAGCCTTTCGACTCAGCCCCCTTCGACTCACGCTTCCCGGTTTGAGGTTTCCCTTTCTCCGAGTCACGCGATTCCGGCTGATCTCCTGTCTTTTCTAACTCCGCTTCAGCCTGTTTTCGGGCTGCACGACGGAGTCGCTTCCGGTTCTGTTTCAAAAGCTGCGGCTCAGTCTTATCAGCTCCCGAGGTTTTGACACCTCGGTCTTGCTGACAGACTTCCCCGGCGCGGGCTTAGCCTGTTGTGACACCGGTTTCTCACCTTTGCTGGACGACCCTTTGACAGAGTCGCCCCCAACTGACGAATCAGTCTCCATAGCCGTCTCTGTCCCAGCCTCAGACCTTCCTGGTTTTGCTACCGGACCCGGGGCCAAAAAGGTCCCGGCTTCTGCCAGCTCCACTCCGGGTGGAGTCCAATTTTGGTACATTGACTGTACTATGGCACGCGTTTTGGGATCTGGGATCCCAGCCAACATTTGTTCCAGGCTCTGGGTTGAAACCTCATGCCTGGAATCCATCTCTTCGGAGGACTTCCTCGGAGAGCGACGACGCGGGCGGGCTCGGCCTCGCCTTGGCGTATCGCGCTCCGATTCAGAACCTTCGGCCATAACCACATCCGAGTCAGAGGCCTCAGTTTTCACTGGGCTCGTCTTCGGACGGGCACCAGAAGAACCCTTAGCGGCCGGGGCCGCCTCGGACTTCTTCCCGGTGTGACTTTTTCCCTTTCCGGGTCGTTCATCTCGGGTTTCCCCAAGAAGAACAGAGTCCTCAGACTCGTCCCCTTCCAGGTCAAAATCACCATCATCTGACCCGATGAGCAAAGCATCATCGTCCAGATCTGCCCCCCGCTCAGCCGAAGCTGAGGATCCGGGCATGGGTGAGGGGAGCTCGCGCTCACCCTCCGTAGACGGGGCACGGTCAGCCATGCTGTTACCGCCCGACTCCTGTGGTGCTAGGCACCACTCCGATCACAGAGTGAAGACTACTGAAAAAACAGGGTGTTATATACTCCTAAGTGACCTAGATTCGCAGTCGCGAACCAATCAACCGTGTCGAGACTGGCTCATCTTGAGCGTCTCAACACCGCATGCGTGAAGAAACCAAAGGTCAGCGTTACGCTCGACTTGATTCGTTCACACCTTCAATCACCCAGCACAGGTTCCGGAACACGGGGAAACCCCTTTTTGAGCTCCACCCCGAGTTCTCTACCGTGTGGATTTTCTTATCGCCGTCGTGTATCTCGCTGATAGTATGGGAGACTTGTCCAATTTCCATGTAAATGGATCAGACCTTTCAGAGCGTTCGGCAATTCTGCAGCCTCTAGAGGGTCCTCGACGGGGTTCCTTAGAGCAACGTCTGGGCTGCGGCACATAACGACTGATTTTAAGGTAACTGTTTGATCAACATTCATGTATAATTGACACGTCACTGACTATCAACGATCTACATTTCGTAACATTGCTTCTCGTTGTGTTTTTTGACAACCCCGGCACCACTACTCTTTGTAGCTAACCACAGCCTTCGATTTTAGTCGAGAGCTGCGGCGGGGTTTTGAGTCTATTTTAGACTCCAATCTACATCTCGAACCATGTTTATTATACACAGCTCGATTTGTAGCAAATTTAGACTTTTCCATGTCAGGTTTTTCTTCTACCCAAACTTCCATTTTTAGGTTGGCGTAAGTAGGAATCACCTTCCGCGGACGTCCCGGTTTTCGCCGTGTAGGCGAGCACCCACTCGGAAACCCGGTAACCTTTGACCGGGACTTCCCTATCGGGGCCTGCCTCCGCCGTGTTGACGGGGGTTTGACACCCGGCTTCCCGGCTCTTTGAACCCGGGACCTCTCTGGTTTCCCAGTAGGACCCGTGTTCAGTGACACATCCCGCTTTGTAGCAGGGTGTGAAACCTCAAAGTCGGAACATTCGCGCTTTCCTTCCCATAGTCGTAAATGAGCTACATGGGATTTATAACGCCTTCTTGACCATTCGTCTTCTATCACTACTGTCATTTCTGACAATAATTGAACAATTCTGAATGGTCCGTCCCAGTTAGGAGCGAGTTTTACATTTACCAACGGAGTGTGGTATCGTACAACCCGGTCTCCTACTCGGAACTTACGTGGTTTAAGATTGACATCATGTCCAGTCTTTTGCCACTCTGCTGCTTTCGTCAGATTCTGTCTCGCGAGGTAATATCCCTCTATAAAACGTTCTCTGAGTTTTTCGACAAATCCTATGGGACAAGGATCATCCGTAGACATTCCAGGAACCCCATAGACTATGTCAGCGGGCATTACTATTTCCTCGCCAAAGACGAGTAAATTAGGTGACCACCCTGTGCTTGAATGAATGGTCCCATTGTATGCGTGAGCTATAAATGGTGCTAATTCATCCCAATTCTTCCGATTTTCATCTACCAGGGTCTGAAGACACTGGATCAATGTCCGGTTGAATCTCTCTACCATACCATCTGATTGGGGACAATATGGATTCGTATGTGTCTTTTTAATCTCGAGTATCCTACACATTTCTTTCCAGATCTGGGATTCAAATTCCCTTCCCTGGTCGGAATGTAGTACGCTCGGAGTTCCAAAAGGCAACATCCAGTTTTTCACTAAAGCTTCCGCACATGTGGCAGCTTTGTGATTTTTCATGGGATAGATCTGCACATATTTTGTGTAATAATCCATCACCACCATCATACAGGTATTTCCTTCCTCTGACTCGTCGATACCAGATATGATATCTAGAGCGATTCTGGCAAACCTGACACCAAACAGTTCCTGTTGTAACGGCATCTTTCCGAGTCCTACCCCGGGTTTGACTTTGCTACATATGGAACATCCAGATATCCATCTTCGAATATCTGCACCCATTCCAGGCCAGTAGTAACGACGCCTTATTCTGGCTACCGTCCTTTTCCGTCCTAGATGAGCTGCACTCCTATGTTCATGACATAGAGTCATTAGTCCGGATCGTAATTCTCGAGGGACCACTAGTTGTAGAGCACGTTTAAGTGGTTGCAACGTGGTTCTCCATCGATATAATACCCCATCTCGGACTTCTAGCTCTTTCCATTGACCACATAGATTCGAAATTCTCGGTTTTCAGGCGAGATCTCGGGTCCTGTAGGTCTATGGAGTCCATTAGCTATCAGTTTAGTTAACCGGAACAAATCTGGGTCAGCCTGTTGACTTTCCTTAATTTGTTCTAGTGTCCACTGATAGTTTAGTGGCGGCTTCACTTTCTGGGAACGTAGAGTAGCTATTACTGCTCTATGCTCGCCACAATCCCGGCAATCTGGTCGTCCACATTTCCGCACTGGTCTCCTTGAGAGACAATCCGCATTAATGTGTGACTTTCCAGCCCGGTGCTCAATCTGGCAGTTAGTCAACCCGAATTCGGAGAGAGCTGCCAGCCACCTTCCAATCATTCCCTCGGCGTCTTTAAAGTTAAAGAGCCATTTGAGAGAAGAATGGTCAGTACGCAAGATGAAATCTCCACCTGCTAAGAAGTGTCGATATTTTCTTACATACACCACAACCGCCAAGAGTTCCCTCTTAGTAGTACAGTAGTTCCGCTGGCTTTTACTTAAGCTGTTGCTGGCAAAAGCTATTGGAACTTCCACATCATCTTGTATCTGAGACAAAGCCGCTCCAATACTCTCATTACTAGCGTCAGTGTCGAGAATGAACCGACCCTGGGCTAGAGGGTATTTCAACACGGGGGTCTCCGTAAACTTTCTTTTTAGTCCCAGAAAAGCGTGTTCAGCTTCCGGAGTCCATTGGATCTCTTTTTGCTTCCCTGGCTTATCTAGTACTACATACTGTTGCATAGGGTGTGCAATTTCAGAAAAACCCGGGATAAAGTCGCGGTAATACGAACAAAATCCTAGGAAAGACCTTATGTCTTTTATATTCTGGGGGCGTGGCCAATTAGCCACTACCTCCAACTTGGAAGGATCTGCCCGGATTCCATTTCCGGAAACTATCCGTCCCAAGTATTCCACAGATTTGCGAAACAGTTTGCATTTTTGAGGTTTTAGCCTCAACCCATAAGATTGAATATGCTCAAATACCTCTCTCAGGTTTTCTAAACATTCAACATAATTCTTTCCGAAGATGATTATGTCGTCTAGATAAACCAAACACTTTTTCCACTGTAGACCCCGCAACATCTGATCCATCATGGATTCGAAAGTTGCGGGAGCATTACAGAGGCCAAATGGCATTACTGTGAACTCGTAAAGCCCTTGATGAGTGGTGAACGCCGTTTTAGACTGATCGCCACTGTTCATCTTTACTTGCCAATATCCAGACTGGAGATCAAGAGTACAAAACCACTGGTTCCCTCCCAGAGAGTCGAGACTCTCATCGATCCGGGGTATTGGGTGAGCATTCTTCCGGGTGATACCATTCAATTTTCTGTAATCAATACAGAATCGGCAGGTACCATCCTTTTTAGTAACCATTACCACCGGGCTAGCCCAAGGACTTGCACTGGGGATGATTACTTTCTGGTCCATCATTTTCTCTACTTCCTCTTCTAAAGCTTCCCCTTTTACCGGAGGTAGCCGTCGATAAGGAAGGCGGAAAGGTTGATGACCTTCAGTGTCAATCGTGTGTTCTACTCGATCCGTTCTCCCCAAGGGATCTCCAGGTCGAGTAAAGATTGACTCCATCTTCTTCAAAAGAATCCTTAGTTCATGTCGCTCCCCACTGTTTAGTGCGTCTGTCGTCTGAACTAAAGTTTCCAGAGTTTCGTGCAATGGACTCGGAACTGGAAGGGATCCCGTTCCTGTATCGATAGCACTAACCCGCACTTCTTCATAATCATTTCCTATTAGGTCTGACCTTCCCAGTTCAGATTGTTCATCTTCCCCGGTTATTTCGGAAACGGGAATAGGTGTGATTCTCTGTGGACTGGAGTCCACTAGGCCATCTACATGAGCTAGAGTTACCCAGCCCAATGTATCACCCTTCCTCAGTTTAATCAACCCGGAGGTATGATTACTTATAGGAATCGATCCTTCTCTGGCACTTCCGATCAAGGTATCCCAGGCCTGTATTCCTTTTTTAGAAAACAGTTCTGGGTCTGGCTCGGAGAGTGCATCTCCACGTGGTAAGTCGCCTTCCCCAGCTATCAGGACATTAACCATCTGCTGGGGGGGGATGCCCACGTCTTGTCGAACAGAAATCAAAGAAGAAATCTGTTGACAACTACATTCCACTTCCATTAACTCAGGAAATTTGAGTCGGAGAGTGCCATCGGGTAGATCTACAGAGCCTCCATAGAGGGTGAGAAAATCTACGCCTAATATTCCACTTTCTTCGATATCACTGAGTATGGGACCCCATACGAATTCAGTGTTACCTATTGAGACTGGAATAATCACACTACCATAGCACCTCATATGAGTACCATTAGCAGCTTTTGCCGAGGCTCCAGGAACATGACATTCCTGCGCAAATCCAAGAGACTGATAGAGTCCATTGTTTAACACAGAGCGACTAGCACCAGTATCCAACAATAGATCCAACTTTCTTCCTTGAATTCTAGCCGGCACATACCAACGTCGTCCTCCTAAGGGGGACGGTTGTCTTATAAACCGTGAGATTCCATCCAAGGTTCCAAGATCCCATCCGCGTTGACAAAGCCATTGCAGACAAGGATGCCCGGGTGAAAGATACTTACTACAGATCGTTGCGACCGTATTTTGTATCTTCCCCTTTTCTGGTAAGTTGGAAATATTTTCCTCCTTATACATCTCACAGGTGTGAGTCTCCTGGCATTTTCCTTCCCGGACCGCAGTGTTGCCACTCGCTATAGTCCTCCTTTGTTTTCCGGTTCACTCTGAGAGGCAACCATCAACGCAGGCAGACTACGAGATGTTTCCACCGTAGTAACGTTCCGGGCTTCTGGACAATCTGGAGAGATATGTCCCATTTTGTTGCACCGCCAACAACATCGGACATCCAGCTGGTTTTTCTCCACCTGATTCAGTCTTTCGTTGATTTTGGTCAACAACTTCATAACCTCTGAGGAATTTCCTTCAGGATCAGTGGTTATTGGTTTTCCCTCTGCCATAGAAGGTACATCGCTGTTCCTTCCAAAGCTAGGGGTTCGACCTCTTCCACGTCCCCGTCTATTGAAACCTCCTCTTCCGAGTACCATGGAGCGGACATTAGAGAGTATATCCTCTATTTCTGCTTCCTGACACCCGTAGGTATCTTCTTCTACTTGTGACCAAGTAGAACCCACTATGTTAACCCGAGAAGTTTTTCCTGGATTAGCATATTTTCCGAATAGTATACACCATTGTTCATAGGCATCTACTATTCGCAACACCTGCATGAAGTTCATACCGGGCTCCCATTTAGAGATGACTTCCGCTCTCACGTCATCATCTCGAAGTCCTTTTACAAACTGAGTTTGTAGATCTTCATGCAGCGCAGGAGAATCTAATCCCGTCCCTGGGTAAACCTCTAACAACATTTGTTGCAAAGCTAGCCCATAGGCGCGAGTTGTCTCCTCTTTACCCTGGATCCTCTTTAGGAAAGTGGATCGGGGGTTCAGCATTACCAACTGACCACAGTAGTATGAGGCTACCTGCACTAGCTCATCCCATTCCGTACCACCGGAACGGCAAAATGCGCGAAGTGCAGCTTCTCCGGGTCCATCTCGCAACGCTCTTTTGAGGTATGGCAATACATCGACTTTATTCCAGCCATTACATTGTATATCCTCACAAAATCCCGCGAACCAGTGTTCCCACTCCATTCCTTTCCCGTAAGGTTTTGGAATGACAGTGTTCTTTCTGGCTGCATTCTCTGGGCGCATCATCGGAACCTTGTCAGCTCTCGCCATTGACAAGTTAAAGATCCGATCTTGTTCCCGGACTTGGTTGAACGAGTTGAACCCTAGTTCAGCTATAGCTTTACTAGTACGTTCGGAACTCAGAGAACCCATTCTTGACTCAGAGGGTAGCCGGAAGCTAACCAAAGGAGTCTTCACACCCTTTGTTCTAGATATGAATCTGTTAGGGGTCTTCTCTGGATCTTCTACTCTCCCTGGTGGGGAATATAGATGATCTCTCACATTACTCCAGCCAGCTTGTGACATAGGCATCCGTTGGGATGATTCTGTCTCCGCTAGTCAAACTTGGTCCTTCATGTATTGTACATGTTGGTCCAATCGCTCGATTTTCTCTAGAGTCTCAATCTCGCGAACCGAAAGTTCTTCCAAGTTATGGTGCCTTTGGGCTACCAGTACCCTAACACATGAGTGCTAGGTAAAGCTGGATAGGCTAATCCAGAGGATTCGCCTAACCACCAGGAAGGTTACAAGAACCCGCCTGCAAAGTGAGGGCCCAAGGATCCGTTCCGTAGAAGGGACGCGCGAGGACAGCCTGTCGACCTACTGTGAACGCTGAGTATATATACTAAGCGTTACGTAATCCCGGTCTCCGCCGTGCCACTCTCGTGTGCGGCGTTGCCCGGAATCACTACACAGTAAGGATCGGCATATTGCGCCACCTTCCGTGAAACAAACGAACACTGCTGGATTCCCGTCCCACTACATATATATAAATTAGGCGCCTACAGATAAGGTGTATAAACACAGGGAATAGGACGACCTTGTATATGCGAAAGCATACCTATATACTCCAGGTGATTACGTAGATAAAGTAGTTAGGTTCGTGCAGTGCGTATATATAAGAGTCTATGTTGTGGTCATATAAACATCATATATATGCTTCGATCTCTGCCACTTGGGGACACCACTGTATTATATATATTTGCCATTAATTTATAAGTCCTTGATATCACGGACCTATATACATGGATAGGCAACACATGCGAGCGCCGTGTTTGTTCTACGATATGATCGTCTCGGCTACGCTTGACCGATTCCGCGGGTACATCGCCGATTCCACGCAAAAACGATAGAGGGCATAGTAGGAGACTGTAGTTCCAGTTCTACCCACCAGGATTTTTTTTTCGATTCAAGCAAAATCTTAAGATGATGATATATAAATATTCCATATTTCAGCAAATAATAGGAGTAGAAACATGATCTAAAATGCACCTCAATCCCATTTATGATATCTATGTCTTGTCTTTATAGCTCTGATCCTGACTTGAAATGGGATTTTGATATCAATAGAACCAAATACCTACACATTTATATACATTAAGACCAAAAAAAACCAGTACCCTTACATCTATCTTAATCTACAGTCATAATCTTTACTGTCCCAGTTAGGTACATATCTTAAATCGTCAGTGAAATAGTCTATTAAGGCCTGTTGAGGGGGAAATATTTTTGAAATCTCGATTTTCCATGTCAACACCCTGAGATTGAGGCAAATCTGAGTCCTGACTCTTCCCAATGTGACCCAAAATGTGCCACTTGTCTAGAACCCCCTACTATGCTTAGGACAATTATTTCAACTGTTCTATTTAGGAAGTGTCTTGAGATCGTCGGTGAAATAGTCTATTAAGGGTTGGCGTAATGGGAATATTTTTGAAATCTTGATTTTCTGTGCCTGATTATCTGAAAATGAGGGAAATGAGGCCCCTTGAAAATAAGAGAATTCCGACCTGAGAGTTTCCACCTCACCAGGCCTTAATGAACTATTTCATCAACGATTTCGGATATGTACCTAAATGAGACAGTAAAGATTATGACTGTGAGTGTTCTCGGGGGTTCCAGACAATTGGCAGATTTTGTCTGACTTTGACTGGGGTCGGCAGGCAGATTTTCCTCACTTTCAGAAAATCCGGCAAGGAAAACCAAGATTTTGAAAATATTCCCATCTCTCCAAGCCTTAATGAACTATTTCATCAACGATTCCAACATAGTTCTGAGATAGAACAGCAGAAATTATGTCCCTAGGTGTGCTGGGGGGTTCCAAACAATTGGCAGATTTTGGGTCACTTTGGGTTGGGCTGGGACTCAGAATTGACTCATTTTCAGGGGGTTGACATGGGAAATCATGATTTTGAAATTATTTCCACCTCAAAGAGGCCAAGGTGTGCTTGGTTGTTCTAGTTCTAGTTCTAAACTAAACTAAAACAGATTTGGGGTTAATTTAATTCTTATATTTTCATAGTGAAATAAATATAATTATTTCTGTTAAACATTATTTCACATTATATTAACTGATTTTTTATAATCAAATGATATGTGAATATATGATAATAATATGAAGGATGCTTCAGTCTCATTGCACCAGAGGCATGGTATTTTTATACCTAATTACACCATAGAATGTTGCATGCTCTACATGCCATCTAGTGGATAAGGTGTTAAACTAAGGTGTTAATGCGGCGCCGCCTTGCAGCAAAGGTGTGAACTCGAGAACAATAGCGAGGCAATCATAAGTAGGCCAACACGGGTGGGTTTCTTATCCAGGTCTTCCATGTCCGTGTTGATATATAGAAAATTCAATCTTATGTTACCATTTTTTTTATTTATAAAACCTGAGATGGTTTCAAGTAATTGAATACAAATAATAAACCCAGCATTCTTTTTTGCCTTACTTTTAAAGACTTGACTTTAAAACACTATTCTTCTGATATTATGATTCTGGTACTGTATACATACAGACAAGGTGTCAACAGATATAACTAACTCGCCAATCCCACAGCCGACCCTGCCGACCTCCCCCCCCCCTGCCCCCGCCCCGCCGAGTAGCCGATGCACCGTTGATGCACCTTTGATGCTGGTGAGGAAAAGCATGGGGGCGGGCAGCGGAGCCCCCAGTAAATCTGTCTAAACAAACTGGGGGCAGGCGGGGGTCGTGTCCGAGGGCTTCAATGTTGGTTGAGTGAGTGTAGAGTGTCAGCGTGAAGTGAGGTTGGCAGGTCGCGGGTGGCAGGTCAGTGTTGGTGCAACCTCTACTAACCCCCACTGTGTGGGGCCGGCCACAGGTCGTGACAGGTTGCTTCTTTTTTTTTAATCATGTCTATGCCTGGCACAGAGAATATTTCCTCTTGTATACGCCAGATATGAAATACAGCCAAGAAGCGTCCGTATTTAAAAACAGTCTTGTATACACCTCATAAATTGGTGTGAAATATTATCATGAAACATCACAAATTTTCATATGATTGTTTATATGGCATGAATTGTCTTCGCGGCATGATATCATGAAATGGAGCTGAGTGATATCTGTAGCAGAAGACAACGAATGGCATATAAACAATTATATGAAATTGAGTGATGTTAAGACTTTATCCTACCCTGTTACATATTTTTAACATCATATGTCACCAGCGGCATATAAATATTTTATGCCATAACCGTGGCATACAGTCACATCATGTTAAGTCTATGGGGATTTATATGAGGGGTAGGATAAAGGCATACATGTGACAAAAAGTCCATATTCAGCCGATGCAGGCACTTCTGCATGCCGTACACATGAATAAAGTGCTTAGATTCATGAAGTGTAGGTTGAAATGTCCTACCACTGTTGCGAATCAATGTAATTAACATTCCTGATTTCATAGTGTATATTATACTAAGGTTGCTTAAAGAGATGAGGTTGTGTGCACTTGCTTCCTTAACTTGAATTGCTAATCTTAACTCAAAATCAATACAGCAAGTTTCATAGCTCATACAAAAAAGTCACTTTTTTATGCAATTGTCTTTATTTACTTACGGAGGGAGGATCCAATTATGCTCATCATTAACAGGAGAATAATTATGGATTTTAACATCATCTGAAATAGAAAATATAATGTTGAATTTATATACTAGCAGTAGTGCATCAGTATCCATCTGGGTCAGCAGACCTTGGAATGGTATCATACCAAGATATGGCTAAGCATTCACAACATGATAGAACCAAAACAACAATAAAGGAAACTAATGATGGTTTGGGTACTTCCCTCATTCCTTATGGTTAATAAGATATGTGAAGCACCCAAATATGATGTATCTCCAAAGGTCTCCAACCTGAATGTTATCTCATTTTAACTCACTGTAGACATGCAAATGTTATTAACCAAAAAGGAAACACTGCTTTCTTTTAAAATAACTTGTTTTGATATTCACAATCGCCATATTGTCATTTTGTTGAAGATGGGCTTGACAAGCAAGTGGCAGGAAGATGCAAAGTAAACCGTGTTTGTGTTCTCCCTGGACACATGGTGGGCAACACATTTGATTATTTAATCCGTTTCTCTTAGGAAGGGTTTACGCTACTTTGACTGGAAGAAGAGGATCAGACATTAAAAATGATTTGTACTTTTTTTAAATTCTGGAAAAGGAATCTATCGCGGTGCGTGCAGACTGTCTTGGCGTTTGGAACATGGGTTTTGATTGGGTTAAACTCAGTTTTGACCCTTGCTCTCTCTCTTCTGACTGGACTAAGATACCCTGACTTGGCGCGAATGATGTGTAGGCCAATCCAGGATGGGGTTATGTTTTGTTTTGAGAGTATTGCGCTGGTAGGGTAGGTACAAGAGGGTTTGTGTGCTGCCACCTAGTGTGCATTGTGGGAAACTGGGACGGGTGCCCTGTCTCTCTACACTCCTTTATACAGGGCCCTGTTTTTCAGTAACGACATCGTCGGCCAACGATACCCTACGATCGTCCAGCGATTCCACGACAATTTGGAAGACACAAGATGGCCGGTGTTCTATAGACACGATCGTAGTGCGCCACTGACGATCGCCGCTAAACTGTCGTCTGCTAAGATTAGTATAGAACTGTCTTAGGTTCTATAACAAACCACTGTGCGTATATAGAGGATTTCCCTGCTTCCCATACGAATTAAGCAATGAAATTTTAACGCGAGTACGGGATACATATGACCTATAATCGTACCAAATATGAAGAAAATCGACTAGACCGTCCCGAAGTTATCGGCGTTTGAATTTCGTCATAGCAATCGTCTTCTCTGGTGGCCAGTCACCCTCCCACCTCCCGATGAGCAGTCGATGTCAAGGTCCCTGAATAAATTAGCGGAGGCATCGGGAAAATACACTGGCCACCAGAGCAGACGATTGCTATGACGAAATTCAAACGCTTATAACTTCGTAACGGTGCAGCCGATTTTCTTCATATTTGGTACGATCATAGGTCATATGTATACCTTACTCGTGTTAAAATTTCATCGCTTAATTCCAACGGGAAGGGAAGTTGCGCATTCTGTACGACATGTCCATAGGTGTCATGGACGGACGACACTTTGGGCGACATTTTCGATCACGTGACCCCACGATTGTCGTGACTGAAAAACACGTTTGGCTGCCCTACGCCTCTTAGACTCACGACATATCGCCTATTCACTAAAGTGTCGTGTCTATCGAACACTGACGGCAAAAACACGTCGCCCATAACGATTGTCGTGACTGAAAAACAGGGCCCAGGTTTCCTGTGTTTTCCTGCTTTCATGGGTGTGTTACATAGGTATGACACTCCATACTTCTCGTACGGAGTGTCCGCCCTCCAGTATTTTGCCAGAGGACATACTTAGTAGTTTCCACTGCACGAAAACCACTATTTTACATATATATATGCCATTGCGATAACGCACGTATCGGCTGTATCGTGGATTGTTTATACCTGTACACACCTCTTATACGCGTCTACGTTTCGGGCGTCTACAAGACAGTTTCCATATGTAGAAGCGCGCGACTTGGCTGTCTTTCATGCCTGGCGTATTTAAGATAAAATATACTCTGCGCAACATATATATACACCAGGCGAATATATGATACCAAAAAAAAAAAAAAAGTGCGACCCGCGGCCCACCCGGGCCTGTGGCCTGTGGGTGTTGGTAGAGGCTACACCAACACTGACCCGCGACCCGCGACCCCCCACCACCCCACCCCACCCCCAGCCAGCCTCAGTGAGAAGCCCCCCGCTGCCCGCCGGCCACCGCCCACCGCCCGCCGCCAGCCGCGTTTGTACAGGTTGACTCAGTGGAAAACCCTCCCCCACCCTCCACCGCCCGCCCATGCCCGCCACTGCCCGTGGCGACGGAATCAGGCGTATATATGACGTATATAAGACCGCACCATGGACATGTTTATACGCCACTAGATAAGGCATCTACGAGACAGATAACAGGTCTAACTTCTAGACGCAAAATCCTACTTTTAGACGCATTTCTTATACATATGTATAATAGTGATTTTCGTGCAGTGTACGATAAGATATCTCTTCAGGCTTTTTTGGCAAAGCTTGTGGTTTTTTTTGTCATTATATTGTTTTTGGACACAGTGTTGCATTAGATCATTTACAGTTTGTCTAGGATAGTCTTGCCGAATATCTTTAGTTCAAATTTGTTACCCATCTTGGAAAGTCTTTTCTTAATTACTTAATTCCCAATTGTTGGAAACATTTTTTATTTCAAGAATTTGGAATGAGGTAACAAATACTGATTTCCCAAGATGGGAAGAATGTGAACTAAAGATATTTCAATAAGGTAGTTGGTGTATGACAGATTAATTTGAAATGATTATGAATTCATGAGGGAGATGCCACATATGTTCATCACCAGATAGGGCTTTATTCTGTCTATCTTCACATCTCCCTTTCCAAGGACTACAGAAATCTAAACTTATGTTCCTGGAGTAAATATTAACATGTCGTTTTTTCAGTAATTATTGTCATTTATAAATGATTATATTCTACATGTCCAGTAAAAGGATTTAATCAATCTTTAGTAATATACCATTAATGTTTGAAATTCTACATCATGATAATATTTCACTTTAATAAACCAGGCTTTTGTCAAACTGTAGCGATTATGTCATGTCATCTAGCTTTGGCATTATGATTGAAATAGAGATAATCGATAGTTTGTGGACAGGCGGTCATAAACCCTGAGAGGTTTACTCATAGTAATGCACAAGCCTTAGTGAGTGTATTACAGAGTCAACCTTGATTGGTTTACGGAAGCACCTATCCACAAAACCATTTTTTTAATTTAGTGTTGATTTTCATAAATTATTCAAATCAAGGAATAGGAACTAATAGGAAATGGGGAGCTCTGCATAGTATATCATAATCTAAAACCTTATCAAGTTACCAAGTTATCAAGAAAAAGAATCATAACTTCCATTTGAACAACATATTTGGACATTTTATTCAGATGCCGGGAAAGGGCATTCTAGTACACCCCTCTGCTCCCCAGAGCCTCCAGTGTCCAGTAAAGATAACTAGCACTGTATACATAACATCACAACATGTGTGCAACTGAAAATATAAATGGTGTAGAAGCAAGCTTATAAATGGGTCAAAGTTGTTGGCCTGAAGCATTAGACAACAAAGACACTCAGCTCTGATGTTTTTGCTGACACCTGAGAAGGTCCTTGCTACACTCAAAGACCCTCACTTCATGGTAGAAGAACACAAGAAAAGGAGTCACATCAGGCAACAATACGCTGAATGGTGAGACTCTAATCCGTGAAGTGACTGAGAAACAAACTCTGGCGAGGACTGCATGGTAGTTATAGACGACCCGCTGCAGGCACAGTGATGTCTATATTACCTGATATGCAAACTTACATACTCACTTAGACTGCAAATAATAGAAACCATATGAGAGTACAGTAAAACCCCTCTTCCGGGACACCCTTCCGCTTAAGGGGACACCCTTCTTAAGAGGACAATTTGCTCGGAACGAAGTTTTTTCCCACTATTAAGCATTTATTTTAACCTCGATGAAAAGGACACCCTGCTTCAGGGGAGACCCCGCTTTAGTGGACAGTTTTTCGGTACAGAAATGCTTAAAAATCCCGCTTAAGGGGACGGTTTGGAAGGACATCATATCAAAAACACTGAAAATCCAAGTATATGGTGCTCGCTTGTACGGGACAGACAGTTGTCTCAACCAGAACAATAGACTAAGCATTCCCGGGCGGGCGCGGGCGGTCAGAGTGGGTTGTTTAAGTGGTAATCCCTACATCTCTAGTGGCTCTGGGCGGGCCACAGTGAGTGGATATTAGTACCAGTGATTTTCACGCCTGCTGAAGGTGCCAGGTAAGAGGCCCGCTTACAGGTTAGCTGTGGGCGACACAGGGAGGGCTGGGGGCTTTGAAGGTGCAGTATTCAGTGAGCCGTTGTGGCTCTGGGTGGCTCACGATGAGTCCCTTATAGGGCTGCTGATTTCTCTCAGAAGTTACGGGGGTGGGAGGGCATTGACCGGGGGTATAAAAAGGAGCGAATTTGACAAGGAAGGCATACCCACCTTCAATCTCTATTATCTTTTTCTTTTTTTTGTACATTTATATTCATTTATATCATATAATTTATATTTATTTGCTTATTTATGTGTTATTGATAAACCTTTTAACCTAATAACCATAGTTCCCTCATAGAACCTCAGCTCTCATGTTGAGAGATGTAAATAGTTGCAAGTATTGAATAAACTATTGTTTATTTCATCCTTTCTGTCTGTTGCATATTGTAAGTAGGAATACCAGATCACCTGGCCTTTTATAACTTGAACTGACCTGCAGATTCGCAGGGTAGCTGTTATAGCAACAGACATTATCTTATGAGGTTTGGAGGTTTGGAGGTTTGTATATTTAGGGGGCTGAGAGTGATAATGGGGCGGGAGGCATTCGTTGACGGTCGCTATATAAGTAATGAAAAAGTATTGGAACACTGTAAAGTCGAGCCGATATGTGTAAGAAGGCTCCGACTACTGCTAGGTATTGTGAAAAGTATGTATCGGATAAATGAGCTCCCACTAGCAAGGAATCGAAATTACGATGTTAGGACCACAAGATCAGTAAATAAGCTAAATGTTCATGTTAACAAACCAAATACTGCCAAATCTCGCAAATCACCTGCATATGTGGGGATGACGATCTGGAATACCTTGAACAAACCGTTTCAAGAGGACTGTACAAAGCGAATTTTTAAACAAGAGGTGACAAGAAAAGTGAAGACGTATATAATGGCAGAAGGATATATGTAATATAAGAGGAATTATTGAATACTAATATTGATTGGACAAAGAGGTTCAGAATCATATCTATGTGTGTATTTATATCAGCGCATTGTCCCCGCTTTCAGACCTATATGTGGGGTTACCACCTAGTCAATACACTTGTTGTATTTTGGATGTGACTGAATTTTTTCATTCTTTATTCAGAGAAATATTTCTGGATAGAAAGATATTTGACAAGGAAGAGTTTATATCTATTGGTATATTCATATTATAAGTTAATGGCATATCTTATTTTATGTTCGCTTGATATCATATCAAATACACAATAATAAGCTATTTATTACTGTCAGGGGCTACTAAGAGTGGACATATATTGTACAATATATCCAATAATCTGTAATGTTTGCAGGTGCACGAGACTGTCGAACCCATACTCACACCATAGTGCCACACCACAGTGACCCAGAGAGTGCGGATGACTGGGTCCCGGGGCCGGTCGGTACCGGGACCGGGTTTGGTGTTAGTCCCTGCGAGGGACAGTGGAACGGCTGAGCCTCAAAGACAAGGCCGGCCACCGGGTCAAGGTGCTAGCACGCCAGGTGTATCTGCTTACCCAGCAACCTGCCTACCCATCAACCAGCCCATCCATCTACCTGCCTACCAATCAACCTGCCCACTCATCTACTTACCTACCCATCTCCCTGGCTACCCATCAACCTGCCTACCCATCTACCTGCCTACCCATCTACCTGCCTACCCATCTACCAGCCCACCCATCTACCTGCCTGCCAATCTACCTGCCTACCCATCTACTTACCTACCCATCTCCCTGCCTACCCATCTACCTACCCACCAATCTACCTGCCTACCCATCTACCTACCTACCCATCTACCAGCCTACCCACTAACCTGCCTACCAATTTACCTGCCTACCCATCTACCTGCCCACCCATCTACCTGCCTACCCATCTACCTGCCTACCCATCTACCTGCCCACCAATCTACCTACCCACCAATCTACCTGCCTACCCATCTAACTACCTACCCATCTACCAGCCTACCCATCTATCTGCCTACCCATCTACCTGCCCACCCATCTACCTGCCTACCCATCTACATGCCTACCCATCTGCCTGCCTACCCATCTATCTGCCTACCCATCAACCTGCCCACTCATCTACTTTAAAAAAAAAAAATTTACAAACATTTTTTTTATTGAGTCTTCTTGTGTTCTTACACTTTTCTACAGTTAAAAAACTTACCTACCCATCTCCCTGCCTACCCATCAACCTGCCTACCCATCTACCTGCCTACCAATCTACCTGCCTACCCATCTGCCTGCCTACCAATCTACCTGTCTTCCCATCTACCTGCCTACCAATCTATCTGCCTACCCATCTACCTGCCTACCCATCTACCTGCCTACCAATCTACCTGCCTACCCATCTACCTACCTACCCATCTACCAGCCTACCCACTAACCTGCCTACCAATTTACCTGCCTACCCATCTACCTGCCCACCAATCTACCTGCCTACCCATCTACCTGCCTACCCATCTACCTGCCCACCAATCTACCTACCCACCAATCTACCTGCCTACCCATCTGACTACCTACCCATCTACCAGCCTACCATCTATCTGCCTACCCATCTACCTGCCCACCCATCTACCTGCCTACCCATCTACATGCCTACCCATCTGCCTGCCTACCAATCTACCTGCCTACCCATCTACCTGCCTACACACCTACCTGCCTACCTATCTACCTGCCTACCCATCTACCTGCCCACCAGTCTACCTGCCTACCAATCTACTAGCTTACCCATCAACCTGCCCACCCATCTACCTCCCTACCCATTACCTGCCTACACATCTGCCTGCCTACCCATACACTTACCCATCTACCCATCTACCCACCTACCCATCTACCCGTCTACCCATCTACCAATCTACCCGCCAATCCATCTTTCTGCCTCCCCATCTACCCATCGCCCTGCCTACCCATCGCCCTGCCTACCCATCGCCCTGCCTACCCATCAACCTGCCTACCCATCAACCTGCCTACCCATCAACCTGCCTACCCATCTACCAGCCTACCTATCTACCTGCCTACCCATATACCTGCCTACCAATCTACTTGCCTACCCATCTACCTGCCTACCCATCTGCCTGCCTACCCATCTACCTGCCTACCCATCTACCTGCCTACCCATCTACCTGCCTACCCATCTACCTGCCTACCCATCTACCTGCCTACCCATCTACCAGCCTACCCGCTAACCTGCCTACCCATCTGCCTGCCTACCAATCTACCTGTGCACCCATCTACATACAGATTAACAGATTGATGGCATTTGGACTGATGGCACCACTGCGGACTGATAAAGGGGGTGGAGAGGGCTAGTTTTTTTTTGTATTGTCATTGGAGGGGGATAAACAATATTTATATTTTTTGTTTCAATATTTCCCAGGGGGGAGGTGTTTTTTTTTATTTCTTTTTTTTCAGTAGCTTCTGTGTGGGGGGGGGGGGGGGGTGTAATTCTAAAATGATTTTTTTCATGTTGGGAAATAAAATTTATGGGGGTACTTTCTTTTTGCTTTTGATATTTCCATTGGGTGCTGGGTTGAAGAAAAGATTTCAGGGGGGTCGGGCAAATTTGTTTTAGTGCCCTCTGTGGGAGAGGGGTAGCTTATTTTATTTATATTTTTCTTACTTTAATAAATCTGTGGGGGCTAATTTCATTGTCCATGGTGGTCCCAATACTTTTGGTATGGGAGAGGGAGGGACTTTTTGAAGAAAGAATTGGGGGGGGGGTCTAGGCAGTTTATGTCAGGCGCTTCGTTGGAGAGTGGGGCCAATTTTTATGGGGGGTTGTGCTAATTTGTTTTCAGCCTCCATCCAACGTGCCCACACTTCAACGTATGAGTGTCACCAGCAAAAACCCTTTGTATTGCCATTTGTATTAGTTGTATTGTATTGGTTGTTGCCATCCTGATATGGCAATAAAATCTACATGTAAAACAAAGTCTTTTTCTCACAGTTTTCTGTACAATATCTATGGTATAACTGTAATTATTATATATGAGAAGATGATAATAAAATCTTCTAAAGAGTTCCTTAGGTTGAACACTTTGTGTGTAAACACTTCCTAATGATAAACACTTAATGGTTAAACACTTCTTAAAGTTGAATGCTTTGTAATAAAACACTTCCTAAAGCTAAACACTTGTTATATAAACACTTCCTAATGTTAAACACTATGTATGTAAACACTTCCAAATCTCGAACACTATGAATATAAACACTTCCCAAACTTGAACACTATACAACTAAACGCTTTGCAATTAAACACTTTCTAAAACTAAACACTTTTTACCTAAACATGTTTAAAGTTAAACATGTTTACCCGAAAAAAGCGTTTAGAAAAGTGGGACAAGAAAGTGTTTGAATAAGTGTTTAAGTTCTAAACACTGGCGTGTGGATAGCAAACACCGTTTTTACAGTGTTGCACTGTAAAAAGTGTGTTTGGTTATACACACCAGATTCTCTAAACACCTTTTGATTCCCGCACACTTACAATACCTACACACATGTATCTAAACGCCACCGGATTTTAAACACTTAGTCTTCTACTTAAACGCTTATTTTTTACACACTTTAACACTTTGCTCCCAAGTGTTTAGCCGTTTAGCGTCTACACACTAAGTGTTTAGTTTTACACATATCAGTGTGTATCCCTCCCGGCCTCGTTTTGATGGCAGCACACTTATTCCCAGCGAGGTGGCCACAACGACTTCCGCATTCCCCAACACAAAATGGCAAGTATCTGAGCTATTATTTAATATTTCACCTGATTATTGCCTCCAAGATGCTAAATTATTGGTGGGAAATATGCAATGAGAAAATATCTGACATACATGTATATACTTCACATACACATACAAGGTAAGAAAGTATTATGTAGGTCAAGCAAAAGTGGCATTCACATACACGGCCGGACCTACAGTTATCAGCTGGGAATGTTTTGACCGCTACTGGCCGCAGTCAGCGCATTGTCCCCGCTTTCAGACCTATATGTGGGGTTACCACCTAGTCAATACACTTGTTGTATTTTGGATGTGACTGAATTTTTTCATTCTTTATTCAGAGAAATATTTCTGGATAGAAAGATATTTGACAAGGAAGAGTTTATATCTATTGGTATATTCATATTATAAGTTAATGGCATATCTTATTTTATGTTCGCTTGATATCATATCAAATACACAATAATAAGCTATTTATTACTGTCAGGGGCTACTAAGAGTGGACATATATTGTACAATATATCCAATAATCTGTAATGTTTGCAGGTGCACGAGACTGTCGAACCCATACCCACACCATAGTGCCACACCACAGTGACCCAAAGAGTGCGGATGACTGGGTCCCGGGGCCGGTTGGTACCGGGATCGGGTTTGGTGTTAGTCCCTGCGAGGGACAGTGGAACGGCTGAGCCTCAAAGACAAGGCCGGCCACCGGGTCAAGGTGCTAGCACGTCAGGTGTATCTGCTTACCCAGCAACCTGCCTACCCATCAACCAGCCCATCCATCTACCTGCCTACCAATCAACCTGCCCACTCATCTACTTACCTACCCATCTCCCTGGCTACCCATCAACCTGCCTACCCATCTACCTGCCTACCCATCTACCTGCCTACCCATCTACCTGCCCACCCATCTACCTGCCTGCCAATCTACCTGCCTACCCATCTACTTACCTACCCATCTCCCTGCCTACCCATCTACCTACCCACCAATCTACCTGCCTACCCATCTACCTACCTACCCATCTACCAGCCTACCCACTAACCTGCCTACCAATTTACCTGCCTACCCATCTACCTGCCCACCCATCTACCTGCCTACCCATCTACCTGCCTACCCATCTACCTGCCCACCAATCTACCTACCCACCAATCTACCTGCCTACCCATCTAACTACCTACCCATCTACCAGCCTACCCATCTATCTGCCTACCCATCTACCTGCCCACCCATCTACCTGCCTACCAATCTACATGCCTACCCATCTGCCTGCCTACCCATCTATCTGCCTACCCATCAACCTGCCCACTCATCTACTTTAAAAAAAATTAATTTATAAACATTTTTTTTATTGAGTCTTCTTGTGTTCTTACACTTTTCTACAGTTAAAAAACTTACCTACCCATCTCCCTGCCTACCCATCAACCTGCCTACCCATCTACCTGCCTACCAATCTACCTGCCTACCCATCTGCCTGCCTACCAATCTACCTGTCTTCCCATCTACCTGCCTACCAATCTATCTGCCTACCCATCTACCTGCCTACCCATCTACCTGCCTACCAATCTACCTGCCTACCCATCTACCTACCTACCCATCTACCAGCCTACCCACTAACCTGCCTACCAATTTACCTGCCTACCCATCTACCTGCCCACCAATCTACCTGCCTACCCATCTACCTGCCTACCCATCTACCTGCCCACCAATCTACCTACCCACCAATCTACCTGCCTACCCATCTGACTACCTACCCATCTACCAGCCTACCATCTATCTGCCTACCCATCTACCTGCCCACCCATCTACCTGCCTACCCATCTACATGCCTACCCATCTGCCTGCCTACCAATCTACCTGCCTACCCATCTACCTGCCTACACACCTACCTGCCTACCTATCTACCTGCCTACCCATCTACCTGCCCACCAGTCTACCTGCCTACCAATCTACTAGCTTACCCATCAACCTGCCCACCCATCTACCTCCCTACCCATTACCTGCCTACACATCTGCCTGCCTACCCATCCACTTACCCATCTACCCATCTACCCACCTACCCATCTACCCGTCTACCCATCTACCAATCTACCCGCCAATCCATCTTTCTGCCTCCCCATCTACCCATCGCCCTGCCTACCCATCGCCCTGCCTACCCATCGCCCTGCCTACCCATCAACCTGCCTACCCATCAACCTGCCTACCCATCAACCTGCCTACCCATCTACCAGCCTACCTATCTACCTGCCTACCCATCTACCTGCCTACCAATCTACTTGCCTACCCATCTACCTGCCTACCCATCTGCCTGCCTACCCATCTACCTGCCTACCCATCTACCTGCCTACCCATCTACCTGCCTACCCATCTACCTGCCTACCCATCTACCTGCCTACCCATCTACCAGCCTACCCGCTAACCTGCCTACCCATCTGCCTGCCTACCAATCTACCTGTGCACCCATCTACATACAGATTAACGGATTGATGGCATTTGGACTGATGGCACCACTGCGGACTGATAAAGGGGGTGGAGAGGGCTAGTTTTTTTTTGTATTGTCATTGGAGGGGGATAAACAATATTTATATTTTTTGTTTCAATATTTCCCAGGGGGAGGTGTTTTTTTTTATTTCTTTTTTTTCAGTAGCTTCTGTGTGGGGGGGGGGGGGTGTAATTCTAAAATGATTTTTTTCATGTTGGGAAATAAAATTTATGGGGGTACTTTCTTTTTGCTTTTGATATTTCCATTGGGTGCTGGGTTGAAGAAAAGATTTCAGGGGGGTCGGGCAAATTTGTTTCAGTGCCCTCTGTGGGAGAGGAGTAGCTTATTTTATTTAAATTTTTCTTACTTTAATAAATCTGTGGGGGCTAATTTCATTGTCCATGGTAGTCCCAATACTTTTGGTATGGGAGAGGGAGGGACTTTTTGAAGAAAGAATTGGGGGGGGGGTCTAGGCAGTTTATGTCAGGCGCTTCGTTGGAGAGTGGGGCCAATTTTTATGGGGGGTTGTGCTAATTTGTTTTCAGCCTCCATCCAACGTGCCCACACTTCAACGTATGAGTGTCACCAGCAATGACCCTTTGTATTGCCATTTGTATTAGTTGTATTGTATTGGTTGTTGCCATCCTGATATGGCAATAAAATCTACATGTAAAACAAAGTCTTTTTCTCACAGTTTTCTGTACAATATCTATGGTATAACTGTAATTATTATATATGAGAAGATGATAATAAAATCTTCTAAAGAGTTCCTTAGGTTGAACACTTTGTGTGTAAACACTTCCTAATGATAAACACTTAATGGTTAAACACTTCTTAAAGTTGAATGCTTTGTAATAAAACACTTCCTAAAGCTAAACATTTGTTATATAAACACTTCCTAATGTTAAACACTATGTATGTAAACACTTCCAAATCTCGAACACTATGAATATAAACACTTCCCAAACTTGAACACTATAAAACTAAACGCTTTGCAATTAAACACTTTCTAAAACTAAACACTTTTTACCTAAACATGTTTAAAGTTAAACATGTTTACCCGAAAAAAGCGTTTAGAAAAGTGGGACAAGAAAGTGTTTGAATAAGTGTTTAAGTTCTAAACACTGGCGTGTGGATAGCAAACACCGTTTTTACAGTGTTGCACTGTAAAAAGTGTGTTTGGTTATACACACCAGATTCTCTAAACACCGTTTGATTCCCGCACACTTACAATACCTACACACATGTATCTAAACGCCACCGGATTTTAAACACTTAGTCTTCTACTTAAACGCTTATTTTTTACACACTTTAACACTTTGCTCCCAAGTGTTTAGCCGTTTAGCGTCTACACACTAAGTGTTTAGTTTTACACATATCAGTGTGTATCCCTCCCGGCCTCGTTTTGATGGCAGCACACTTATTCCCAGCGAGGTGGCCACAACGACTTCCGCATTCCCCAACACAAAATGGCAAGTATCTGAGCTATTATTTAATATTTCACCTGATTATTGCCTCCAAGATGCTAAATTATTGGTGGGAAATATGCAATGAGAAAATATCTGACATACATGTATATACTTCACATACACATACAAGGTAAGAAAGTATTATGTAGGTCAAGCAAAAGTGGCATTCACATACACGGCCGGACCTACAGTTATCAGCTGGGAATGTTTTGACCGCTACTGGCCGCAGTCAGCGCATTGTCCCCGCTTTCAGACCTATATGTGGGGTTACCACCTAGTCAATACACTTGTTGTATTTTGGATGTGACTGAATTTTTTCATTCTTTATTCAGAGAAATATTTCTGGATAGAAAGATATTTGACAAGGAAGAGTTTACATCTATTGGTATATTCATATTATAAGTTAGTGGCATATCTTATTTTATATTCGCTTGATATCATATCAAATACACAATAATAAGCTATTTATTACTGTCAGCGGCTACTAAGAGTGGACATATATTGTACAATATATCCAATAATCTGTAATGTTTGCAGGTGCACGAGACTGTCGAACCCATACCCACACCATAGTGCCACACCACAGTGACCCAGAGAGTGCGGATGACTGGGTCCCGGGGCCGGTTGGTACCGGGACCGGGTTTGGTGTTAGTCCCTGCGAGGGACAGTGGAACGGCTGAGCCTCAAAGACAAGGCCGGCCACCGGGTCAAGGTGCTAGCACGTCAGGTGTATCTGCTTACCCAGCAACCTGCCTACCCATCAACCAGCCCATCCATCTACCTGCCTACCAATCAACCTGCCCACTCATCTACTTTAAAAAAAAATTTTTTATAAACATTTTTTTTATTGAGTCTTCTTGTGTTCTTACACTTTTCTACAGTTGAAAAACTTACCTACCCATCTCCCTGCCTACCCATCAACCTGCCTACCCATCTACCTGCCTACCAATCTACCTGCCTACCCATCTACCTGCCAACCCATCTACCTGCCTGCCCAACTACCTGCCTACCGATCTACTTACCTAACCATCTCCCTGCCTACCCATCTACCTAACCACCAATCTACCTGCCTACCAATCTACCTACCAACCCATCTACCAGCCTACCTATCTACCTGCCTACCCATCTACCTGCCCAACCATATACCTGCCTACCCATCTACATGCCTACCCATCTGCCTGCCTACCAATCTACCTGTCTTCCCATCTACCTGCCTACCCATCTACCTGCCTACCCATCTACCTACCCACCAATCTACCTGCCTACCAATCTACCTACCAACCCATCTACCAGCCTACCTATCTACCTGCCTACCCATCTACCTGCCCAACCATATACCTGCCTACCCATCTACATGCCTACCCATCTGCCTGCCTACCAATCTACCTGTCTTCCCATCTACCTGCCTACCCATCTCCCTGCCCACCCATCTACCTACCCACCAATCTACCTGCCTACCAATCTACCTACCAACCCATCTACCAGCCTACCTATCTACCTGCCTACCCATCTACCTGCCCAACCATATACCTGCCTACCCATCTACATGGCTACCCATCTGCCTGCCTACCAATCTACCTGTCTTCCCATCTACCTGCCCACCCATCTACCTGCCTACCCATCTACCTACCTACCCATCTACCAGCCTACCCACTAACCTGCCTACCAATTTACCTGCCTACCCATCTACCTGCCCACCCATCTACCTGCCTACCCATCTACCTGCCTACCCATCTACCTGCCCACCCATCTACCTACCCACCAATCTACCTGCCTACCCATCTAACTACCTACCCATCTACCACCCTACCCATCTATCTGCCTACCCATCTACCTGCCCACCCATCTACCTGCCTACCCATCTACATGCCTACCCATCTGCCTGCCTACCAATCTACCTGCCTACCCATCTACCTGCCTACACACCTACCTGCCTTCCTATCTACCTGCCTTCCCATCTACCTGCCCACCAATCTACCTGCCTACCAATCTACTAGCCTACCCATCAACCTGCCCACCCATCTACCTCCCTACCCATTACCTGCCTACACATCTGCCTGCCTACCCATTTATCCACCTACCCATCTACCCACCTACCCATCTACCCGTCTACCCATCTACCAATCTACCCGCCTATCCATCTTTCTGCCTCCCCATCTACCCATCGCCCTGCCTACCCATCAACCTGCCTACCCATCAACCTGCCTACCCATCAACCTGCCTACCCATCAACCTGCCTACCCATCAACCTGCCTACCCATCTACCAGCCTACCTATCTACCTGCCTACACACCTACGTGCCAATCTACCTGTCTTCCCATCTACCTGCCTACCAATCTACTTGCCTACCCATCTACCTGCCTACCCATCTGCCTGCCTACCCATCTACCTGCCTACTCATCTACCTGCCTACCCATCTACCTGCCTACCCATCTACCTGCCTACCCATCTGCCTGCCTACCCATCTACCTGCCTACAAATCTACCTGCCTACCCATCTACCTGCCTACCAATCTACTAGCCTACCCATCAACCTGCCCACCCATCTACCTCCCTACCCATTACCTGCCTACACATCTGCCTGCCTACCCATCTATCCACCTACCCATCTACCCACCTACCCATCTACCCGTCTACCCATCTACCAATCTACCCGCCTATCCATCTTTCTGCCTCCCCATCTACCCATCGCCCTGCCTACCCATCGCCCTGCCTACCCATCAACCTGCCTACCCATCAACCTGCCTACCCATCAACCTGCCTACCCATCAACCTGCCTACCCATCTACCAGCCTACCTATCTACCTGCCTACACACCTACGTGCCAATCTACCTGTCTTCCCATCTACCTGCCTACCAATCTACTTGCCTACCCATCTACCTGCCTACCCATCTGCCTGCCTACCCATCTACCTGCCTACTCATCTACCTGCCTACCCATCTACCTGCCTACCCATCTACCTGCCTACCCATCTGCCTGCCTACCCATCTACCTGCCTACAAATCTACCTGCCTACCCATCTACCTGCCTACCAATTTACTAGCCTACCCATCAACCTGCCCACCCATCTACCTCCCTACCCATTACCTGCCTACACATCTGCCTGCCTACCCATCTATCCACCTACCCATCTACCCACCTACCCATCTACCCGTCTACCCATCTACCAATCTACCCGCCTATCCATCTTTCTGCCTCCCCATCTACCCATCGCCCTGCCTACCCATCAACCTGCCTACCCATCAACCTGCCTACCCATCAACCTGCCTACCCATCAACCTGCCTACCCATCAACCTGCCTACCCATCTACCAGCCTACCTATCTACCTGCCTACCCATCTACCTGCCTACCCATCTACCAGCCTACCTATCTACCTGCCTACACACCTACGTGCCAATCTACCTACCTACCCATCTACCAGCCTACCCACTAACCTGCCTACCAATCTACTTGCCTACCCATCTACCTGCCTACCCATCTGCCTGTCTACCCATCTACCTGCCTACCCATCTACCTGCCTACCCATCTACCTGCCTACCCATCTACCTGCCTACCCATCTACCTGCCTACCCATCTACCAGCCTACCCGCTAACCTGCCTACCCATCTGCCTGCCTACCAATCTACCTGTGCACCCATCTACATACAGATTAACGGATTGATGGCATTTGGACTAATGGCACCACTGCGGACTGATAAAGGGGGTGGAGAGGGCTAGTTTTATTTTGTATTGTCATTGGAGGGGGATAAACAATATTTATATTTTTTGTTTCAATATTTCCCAGGGGGGAGGTGTTTTTTTTTTATTTCTTTTATTTCAGTAACTTCTGTGTGGGGGGGGGGGGTGTAATTCTAAAATGATTTTTTTCATGTTGGGAAATAAAATTTATGGGGGTACTTTCTTTTTGCTTTTGATATTTCCATTGGGTGCTGGGTTGAAGAAAAGATTTCAGGGGGGTCGGGCAAATTTGTTTCAGTGCCCTCTGTGGGAGAGGGGTAGCTTATTTTATTTATATTTTTCTTACTTTAATAAATCTGTGGGGGCTAATTTCATTGTCCATGGTGGTCCCAATACTTTTGGTATGGGAGAGGGAGGGACTTTTTGAAGAAAGAATTGGGGGGGGGGGGGGTCTAGGCAGTTTATGTCAGGCGCTTCGTTGGAGAGCAGGGCCAATTTTTATGGGGGGTTGTGCTAATTTGTTTTCAGCCTCCATCCAACGTGCCCACACTTCAACGTATGAGTGTCACCAGCAATGACCCTTTGTATTGCCATTTGTATTAGTTGTATTGTATTGGTTGTTGCCATCCTGATATGGCAATAAAATCTACATGTAAAACAAAGTCTTTTTCTCACAGTTTTCTGTACAATATCTATGGTATAACTGTAATTATTATATATGAGAAGATGATAATAAAATCTTCTAAAGAGTTCCTTAGGTTGAACACTTTGTGTGTAAACACTTCCTAATGATAAACACTTAATGGTTAAACACTTCTTAAAGTTGAATGCTTTGTAATAAAACACTTCCTAAAGCTAAACACTTGTTATATAAACACTTCCTAATGTTAAACACTATGTATGTAAACACTTCCAAATCTCGAACACTATGAATATAAACACTTCCCAAACTTGAACACTATACAACTAAACGCTTTGCAATTAAACACTTTCTAAAACTAAACACTTTTTACCTAAACATGTTTAAAGTTAAACATGTTTACCCGAAAAAAGCGTTTAGAAAAGTGGGACAAGAAAGTGTTTGAATAAGTGTTTAAGTTCTAAACACTGGCGTGTGGATAGCAAACACCGTTTTTACAGTGTTGCACTGTAAAAAGTGTGTTTGGTTATACACACCAGATTCTCTAAACACCTTTTGATTCCCGCACACTTACAATACCTACACACATGTATCTAAACGCCACCGGATTTTAAACACTTAGTCTTCTACTTAAACGCTTATTTTTTACACACTTTAACACTTTGCTCCCAAGTGTTTAGCCGTTTAGCGTCTACACACTAAGTGTTTAGTTTTACACATATCAGTGTGTATCCCTCCCGGCCTCGTTTTGATATCAGCACACTTATTCCCAGCGAGGTGGCCACAACGACTTCCGCATTCCCCAACACAAAATGGCAAGTATCTGAGCTATCATTAAATATTTCACCTGATTATTGCCTCCAAGATGCTAAATTATTGGTGGGAAATATGCAATGAGAAAATATCTGACATACATGTATATACTTCACATACACATACAAGGTAAGAAAGTATTATGTAGGTCAAGCAAAAGTGGCATTCACATACACGGCCGGACCTACAGTTATCAGCTGGGAATGTTTTGACCGCTACTGGCCGCAGTCAGCGCATTGTCCCCGCTTTCACACCTATATGTGGGGTTACCACCTAGTCAATACACTTGTTGTATTTTGGATGTGACTGAATTTTTTCATTCTTTATTCAGAGAAATATTTCTGGATAGAAAGATATTTGACAAGGAAGAGTTTATATCTATTGGTATATTCATATTATAAGTTAATGGCATATCTTATTTTATGTTCGCTTGATATTATATCAAATACACAATAATAAGCTATTTATTACTGTCAGCGGCTACTAAGAGTGGACATATATTGTACAATATATCCAATAATCTGTAATGTTTGCAGGTGCACGAGACTGTCGAACCCATACCCACACCATAGTGCCACACCACAGTGACCCAGAGAGTGCGGATGACTGGGTCCCGGGGCCGGTTGGTACCTGGACCGGGTTTGGTGTTAGTCCCTGCGAGGGACAGTGGAATGGCTGAGCCTCAAAGACAAGGCCGGCCACCGGGTCAAGGTGCGAGCACGTCAGGTGTATCTGCTTACCCAGCAACCTGCCTACCCATCAACCAGCCCATCCATCTACCTGCCTACCCATCAACCTGCCCACTCATCTACTTACCTACCCATCTCCCTGGCTACCCATCAACCTGCCTACCCATCTACCTGCCTACCCATCTACCTGCCTACCCATCTACCTGCCCACCCATCTACCTGCCTGCCAATCTACCTGCCTACCCATCTACTTACCTACCCATCTCCCTGCCTACCAATCTACCTACCCACCAATCTACCTGCCTACCCATCTACCTACCTACCCATCTACCAGCCTACCCACTAACCTGCCTACCAATTTACCTGCCTACCCATCTACCTGCCCACCCAACTACTTACCTACCCATCTCCCTGCCTACCCATCTACTTACCCACCAATCTACCTGCCTACCCATCTACCTACCAACCCATCTACCAGCCTACCTATCTACCTGCCTACCCATCTACCTGCCCAACCATATACCTGCCTACCCATCTACATGCCTACCCATCTGCCTGCCTACCAATCTACCTGTCTTCCCATCTACCTGCCTACCAATCTACCTGCCTACCCATCTACCTGCCTACCCATCTACCTGCCTACACATCTACCTGCCTACCCATCTACCTACCTACCCATCTACCAGCCTACCCACTAACCTGCCTACCAATTTACCTGCCTACCCATCTACCTGCCCACCCATCTACCTGCCTACCCATCTACCTGCCTACCCATCTACCTGCCCACCATTCTACCTACCCACCAATCTACCTGCCTACCCATCTAACTACCTACCCATCTACCAACCTACCCATCTATCTGCCTACCCATCTACCTGCCCACCCATCTACCTGCCTACCCATCTACATGCCTACCCATCTGCCTGCCTACCAATCTACCTGCCTACCCATCTACCTGCCTACACACCTACCTGCCTACCTATCTACCTGCCTACCCATCTACCTGCTCACCAATCTACCTGCCTACCAATCTACTAGCCTACCCATCAACCTGCCCACCCATCTACCTCCCTACCCATTACCTGCCTACACATCTGCCTGCCTACCCATCTATCCACCTACCCATCTACCCACCTACCCATCTACCCGTCTACCCATCTACCAATCTACCCGCCTATCCATCTTTCTGCCTCCCCATCTACCCATCGCCCTGCCTACCCATCAACCTGCCTACCCATCAACCTGCCTACCCATCAACCTGCCTACCCATCAACCTGCCTACCCATCAACCTGCCTACCCATCTACCAGCCTACCTATCTACCTGCCTACCCATCTACCTGCCTACCCATCTACCAGCCTACCTATCTACCTGCCTACACACCTACGTGCCAATCTACCTACCTACCCATCTACCAGCCTACCCACTAACCTGCCTTCCAATCTACTTGCCTACCCATCTACCTGCCTACCCATCTGCCTGTCTACCCATCTACCTGCCTACCCATCTACCTGCCTACCCATCTACCTGCCTACCCATCTACCTGCCTACCCATCTACCTGCCTACCCATCTACCAGCCTACCCGCTAACCTGCCTACCCATCTGCCTGCCTACCAATCTACCTGTGCACCCATCTACATACAGATTAACGGATTGATGGCATTTGGACTAATGGCACCACTGCGGACTGATAAAGGGGGTGGAGAGGGCTAGTTTTATTTTGTATTGTCATTGGAGGGGGATAAACAATATTTATATTTTTTGTTTCAATATTTCCCAGGGGGGAGGTGTTTTATTTTTATTTCTTTTATTTCAGTAACTTCTGTGTGGGGGGGGGGGTGTAATTCTAAAATGATTTTTTTCATGTTGGGAAATAAAATTTATGGGGGTACTTTCTTTTTGCTTTTGATATTTCCATTGGGTGCTGGGTTGAAGAAAAGATTTCAGGGGGGTCGGGCAAATTTGTTTCAGTGCCCTCTGTGGGAGAGGGGTAGCTTATTTTATTTATATTTTTCTTACTTTAATAAATCTGTGGGGGCTAATTTCATTGTCCATGGTGGTCCCAATACTTTTGGTATGGGAGAGGGAGGGACTTTTTGAAGAAAGAATTGGGGGGGGGGGTCTAGGCAGTTTATGTCAGGCGCTTCGTTGGAGAGCAGGGCCAATTTTTATGGGGGGTTGTGCTAATTTGTTTTCAGCCTCCATCCAACGTGCCCACACTTTAACGTATGAGTGTCACCAGCAATGACCCTTTGTATTGCCATTTGTATTAGTTGTATTGTATTGGTTGTTGCCATCCTGATATGGCAATAAAATCTACATGTAAAACAAAGTCTTTTTCTCACAGTTTTCTGTACAATATCTATGGTATAACTGTAATTATTATATATGAGAAGATGATAATAAAATCTTCTAAAGAGTTCCTTAGGTTGAACACTTTGTGTGTAAACACTTCCTAATGATAAACACTTAATGGTTAAACACTTCTTAAAGTTGAATGCTTTGTAATAAAACACTTCCTAAAGCTAAACACTTGTTATATAAACACTTCCTAATGTTAAACACTATGTATGTAAACACTTCCAAATCTCGAACACTATGAATATAAACACTTCCCAAACTTGAACACTATACAACTAAACGCTTTGCAATTAAACACTTTCTAAAACTAAACACTTTTTACCTAAACATGTTTAAAGTTAAAAGCGTTTAGAAAAGTGGGACAAGAAAGTGTTTGAATAAGTGTTTAAGTTCTAAACACTGGCGTGTGGATAGCAAACACCGTTTTTACAGTGTTGCACTGTAAAAAGTGTGTTTGGTTATACACACCAGATTCTCTAAACACCTTTTGATTCCCGCACAGTTACAATACCTACACACATGTATCTAAACGCCACCGGATTTTAAACACTTAGTCTTCTACTTAAACGCTTATTTTTTACACACTTTAACACTTTGCTCCCAAGTGTTTAGCCGTTTAGCGTCTACACACTAAGTGTTTAGTTTTACACATATCAGTGTGTATCCCTCCCGGCCTCGTTTTGATATCAGCACACTTATTCCCAGCGAGCTTGCCACAACGACTTCCGCATTCCCCAACACAAAATGGCAAGTATCTGAGCTATCATTAAATATTTCACCTGATTATTGCCTCCAAGATGCTAAATTATTGGTGGGAAATATGCAATGAGAAAATATCTGACATACATGTATATACTTCACATACACATACAAGGTAAGAAAGTATTATGTAGGTCAAGCAAAAGTGGCATTCACATACACGGCCGGACCTACAGTTATCAGCTGGGAATGTTTTGACCGCTACTGGCCGCAGTCAGCGCATTGTCCCCGCTTTCACACCTATATGTGGGGTTACCACCTAGTCAATACACTTGTTGTATTTTGGATGTGACTGAATTTTTTCATTCTTTATTCAGAGAAATATTTCTGGATAGAAAGATATTTGACAAGGAAGAGTTTATATCTATTGGTATATTCATATTATAAGTTAATGGCATATCTTATTTTATGTTCGCTTGATATCATATCAAATACACAATAATAAGGTATTTATTACTGTCAGGGGCTACTAAGAGTGGACATATATTGTACAATATATCCAATAATCTGTAATGTTTGCAGGTGCACGAGACTGTCGAACCCATACCCACACCATAGTGCCACACCACAGTGACCCAGAGAGTGCGGATGACTGGGTCCCGGGGCCGGTTGGTACCGGGACCGGGTTTGGTGTTAGTCCCTGCGAGGGACAGTGGAACGGCTGAGCCTCAAAGACAAGGCCGGCCACCGGGTCAAGGTGCTAGCACGTCAGGTGTATCTGCTTACCCAGCAACCTGCCTACCCATCAACCAGCCCATCCATCTACCTGCCTACCAATCAACCTGCCCACTCATCTACTTACCTACCCATCTCCCTGGCTACCCATCAACCTGCCTACCCATCTACCTGCCTACCCATCTACCTGCCTACCCATCTACCTGCCCACCCATCTACCTGCCTGCCAATCTACCTGCCTACCCATCTACTTACCTACCCATCTCCCTGCCTACCCATCTACCTACCCACCAATCTACCTGCCTACCCATCTACCTACCTACCCATCTACCAGCCTACCCACTAACCTGCCTACCAATTTACCTGCCTACCAATCTACCTGCCCACCCATCTACCTGCCTACCCATCTACCTGCCTACCCATCTACCTGCCCACCAATCTACCTACCCACCAATCTACCTGCCTACCCATCTAACTACCTACCCATCTACCAGCCTACCCATCTATCTGCCTACCCATCTACCTGCCCACCCATCTACCTGCCTACCCATCTACATGCCTACCCATCTGCCTGCCTACCCATCTATCTGCCTACCCATCAACCTGCCCACTCATCTACTTTAAAAAAAATAAATTTATAAACATTTTTTTTATTAAGTCTTCTTGTGTTCTTACACTTTTCTACAGTTAAAAAACTTACCTACCCATCTCCCTGCCTACCCATCAACCTGCCTACCCATCTACCTGCCTACCAATCTACCTGCCTACCCATCTGCCTGCCTACCAATCTACCTGTCTTCCCATCTACCTGCCTACCAATCTATCTGCCTACCCATCTACCTGCCTACCCATCTACCTGCCTACCAATCTACCTGCCTACCCATCTACCTACCTACCCATCTACCAGCCTACCCACTAACCTGCCTACCAATTTACCTGCCTACCCATCTACCTGCCCACCAATCTACCTGCCTACCCATCTACCTGCCTACCCATCTACCTGCCCACCAATCTACCTACCCACCAATCTACCTGCCTACCCATCTGACTACCTACCCATCTACCAGCCTACCATCTATCTGCCTACCCATCTACCTGCCCACCCATCTACCTGCCTACCCATCTACATGCCTACCCATCTGCCTGCCTACCAATCTACCTGCCTACCCATCTACCTGCCTACACACCTACCTGCCTACCTATCTACCTGCCTACCCATCTACCTGCCCACCAGTCTACCTGCCTACCAATCTACTAGCTTACCCATCAACCTGCCCACCCATCTACCTCCCTACCCATTACCTGCCTACACATCTGCCTGCCTACCCATCCACTTACCCATCTACCCATCTACCCACCTACCCATCTACCCGTCTACCCATCTACCAATCTACCCGCCAATCCATCTTTCTGCCTCCCCATCTACCCATCGCCCTGCCTACCCATCGCCCTGCCTACCCATCAACCTGCCTACCCATCAACCTGCCTACCCATCAACCTGCCTACCCATCAACCTGCCTACCCATCTACCAGCCTACCTATCTACCTGCCTACCCATCTACCTGCCTACCAATCTACTTGCCTACCCATCTACCTGCCTACCCATCTGCCTGCCTACCCATCTACCTGCCTACCCATCTACCTGCCTACCCATCTACCTGCCTACCCATCTACCTGCCTACCCATCTACCTGCCTACCCATCTACCAGCCTACCCGCTAACCTGCCTACCCATCTGCCTGCCTACCAATCTACCTGTGCACCCATCTACATACAGATTAACGGATTGATGGCATTTGGACTGATGGCACCACTGCGGACTGATAAAGGGGGTGGAGAGGGCTAGTTTTTTTTTGTATTGTCATTGGAGGGGGATAAACAATATTTATATTTTTTGTTTCAATATTTCCCAGGGGGGAGGTGTTTTTTTTTATTTCTTTTTTTTCAGTAGCTTCTGTGTGGGGGGGGGGGGGGGGGGTGTAATTCTAAAATGATTTTTTTCATGTTGGGAAATAAAATTTATGGGGGTACTTTCTTTTTGCTTTTGATATTTCCATTGGGTGCTGGGTTGAAGAAAAGATTTCAGGGGGGTCGGGCAAATTTGTTTCAGTGCCCTCTGTGGGAGAGGGGTAGCTTATTTTATTTATATTTTTCTTACTTTAATAAATCTGTGGGGGCTAATTTCATTGTCCATGGTGGTCCCAATACTTTTGGTATGGGAGAGGGAGGGACTTTTTGAAGAAAGAATTGGGGGGGGGGGTCTAGGCAGTTTATGTCAGGCGCTTCGTTGGAGAGTGGGGCCAATTTTTATGGGGGGTTGTGCTAATTTGTTTTCAGCCTCCATCCAACGTGCCCACACTTCAACGTATGAGTGTCACCAGCAATGACCCTTTGTATTGCCATTTGTATTAGTTGTATTGTATTGGTTGTTGCCATCCTGATATGGCAATAAAATCTACATGTAAAACAAAGTCTTTTTCTCACAGTTTTCTGTACAATATCTATGGTATAACTGTAATTATTATATATGAGAAGATGATAATAAAATCTTCTAAAGAGTTCCTTAGGTTGAACACTTTGTGTGTAAACACTTCCTAATGATAAACACTTAATGGTTAAACACTTCTTAGAGTTGAATGCTTTGTAATAAAACACTTCCTAAAGCTAAACATTTGTTATATAAACACTTCCTAATGTTAAACACTATGTATGTAAACACTTCCAAATCTGGAACACTATGAATATAAACACTTCCCAAACTTGAACACTATAAAACTAAACGCTTTGCAATTAAACACTTTCTAAAACTAAACACTTTTTACCTAAACATGTTTAAAGTTAAACATGTTTACCCGAAAAAAGCGTTTAGAAAAGTGGGACAAGAAAGTGTTTGAATAAGTGTTTAAGTTCTAAACACTGGCGTGTGGATAGCAAACACCGTTTTTACAGTGTTGCACTGTAAAAAGTGTGTTTGGTTATACACACCAGATTCTCTAAACACCGTTTGATTCCCGCACACTTACAATACCTACACACATGTATCTAAACGCCACCGGATTTTAAACACTTAGTCTTCTACTTAAACGCTTATTTTTTACACACTTTAACACTTTGCTCCCAAGTGTTTAGCCGTTTAGCATCTACACACTAAGTGTTTAGTTTTACACATATCAGTGTGTATCCCTCCCGGCCTCGTTTTGATGGCAGCACACTTATTCCCAGCGAGGTGGCCACAACGACTTCCGCATTCCCCAACACAAAATGGCAAGTATCTGAGCTATTATTGATATTTCACCTGATTATTGCCTCCAAGATGCTAAATTATTGGTGGGAAATATGCAATGAGAAAATATCTGACATACATGTATATACTTCACATACACATACAAGGTAAGAAAGTATTATGTAGGTCAAGCAAAAGTGGCATTCACATACACGGCCGGACCTACAGTTATCAGCTGGGAATGTTTTGACCGCTACTGGCCGCAGTCAGCGCATTGTCCCCGCTTTCACACCTATATGTGGGGTTACCACCTAGTCAATACACTTGTTGTATTTTGGATGTGACTGAATTTTTTCATTCTTTATTCAGAGAAATATTTCTGGATAGAAAGATATTTGACAAGGAAGAGTTTATATCTATTGGTATATTCATATTATAAGTTAATGGCATATCTTATTTTATGTTCGCTTGATATCATATCAAATACACAGTAATAAGCTATTTATTACTGTCAGGGGCTACTAAGAGTGGACATATATTGTACAATATATCCAATAATCTGTAATGTTTGCAGGTGCACGAGACTGTCGAACCCATACCCACACCATAGTGCCACACCACAGTGACCCAGAGAGTGCGGATGACTGGGTCCCGGGGCCGGTTGGTACCGGGATCGGGTTTGGTGTTAGTCCCTGCGAGGGACAGTGGAACGGCTGAGCCTCAAAGACAAGGCCGGCCACCGGGTCAAGGTGCGAGCACGTCAGGTGTATCTGCTTACCCAGCAACCTGCCTACCCATCAACCAGCCCATCCATCTACCTGCCTACCAATCAACCTGCCCACTCATCTACTTTAAAAAAAATAATTTTATAAACATTTTTTTTATTGAGTCTTCTTGTGTTCTTACACTTTTCTACAGTTAAAAAACTTACCTACCCATCTCCCTGCCTACCCATCAACCTGCCTACCCATCTACCTGCCTACCAATCTACCTGCCTACCCATCTACCTGCCAACCCATCTACCTGCCTGCCCAACTACCTGCCTACCGATCTACTTACCTACCCATCTCCCTGCCTACCCATCTACCTACCCACCAATCTACCTGCCTACCAATCTACCTACCAACCCATCTACCAGCCTACCTATCTACCTGCCTACCCATCTACCTGCCCAACCATATACCTGCCTACCCATCTACATGCCTACCCATCTGCCTGCCTACCAATCTACCTGTCTTCCCATCTACCTGCCTACCGATCTACCTGCCTACCCATTTACCTACCCACCAATCTACCTGCCTACCAATCTACCTACCAACCCATCTACCAGCCTACCTATCTACCTGCCTACCCATCTACCTGCCCAACCATATACCTGCCTACCCATCTACATGCCTACCCATCTGCCTGCCTACCAATCTACCTGTCTTCCCATCTACCTGCCTACCCATCTCCCTGCCTACCCATCTACCTACCCACCAATCTACCTGTCTACCAATCTACCTACCAACCCATCTACCAGCCTACCTATTTACCTGCCTACCCATCTACCTACCCAACCATATACCTGCCTACCCATCTACATGGCTACCCATCTGCCTGCCTACCAATCTACCTGTCTTCCCATCTACCAAGCCACCCATCTACCTGCCTACCCATCTACCTACCTACCAATCTACCTGCCTACCCATCTAACTACCTACCCATCTACCAGCCTACCCATCTATCTGCCTACTCATCTACCTGCCCACCCATCTACCTGCCTACCTATCTACCTGCCTTCCCATCTACCTGCCCACCAATCTACCTGCCTACCAATCTACTAGCCTACCCATCAACCTGCCCACCCATCTACCTCCCTACCCATTACCTGCCTACACATCTGCCTGCCTACCCATCTATCCACCTACCCATCTACCCACCTACCCATCTACCCGTCTACCCATCTACAAATCTACCCGCCTATCCATCTTTCTGCCTCCCCATCTACCCATCGCCCTGCCTACCCATCAACCTGCCTACCCATCAACCTGCCTACCCATCTAACTGCCTACCCATCTACCTGCCTACCCATCTATCTGCCTACCCATCTACCTGCCTACCCATCTACCTGCCTACCCATCTACCAGCCTACCCATCTGCCTGCCTACCCATCTGCTTGCCTACCCATCTACCTGCCTACCCATCTGCCTGCCTACCCATCTACCTGCCTACCCATATACCTGCCTACCCATCTACCTGCCTACCCATCTACCTGCCTACCCATCTGCCTGCCTACCAATCTACCTGTGCACCCATCTACATACAGATTAACGGATCGATGGCATTTGGACTGATGGCACCACTGCGGACTGATAAAGGGGGTGGAGAGGGCTAGTTTTATTTTGTATTGTCATTGGAGGGGGATAAACAATATTTATATTTTTTGTTTCAATATTTCCCAGGGGGGAGGTGTTTTTTTTTATTTCTTTTATTTCAGTAGCTTCTGTGTGGGGGGGGGGGTGTAATTCTAAAATGATTTTTTTCATGTTGGGAAATAAAATTTATGGGGGTACTTTCTTTTTGCTTTTGATATTTCCATTGGGTGCTGGGTTGAAAAAAAGATTTCAGGGGGTCGGGCAAATTTGTTTCAGTGCCCTCTGTGGGAGAGGGGTAGCTTATTTTATCTATATTTTTCTTACTTTAATAAATCTGTGGGGGCTAATTTCATTGTCCATGGTGGTCCCAATACTTTTGGTATGGGAGAGGGAGGGACTTTTTGAAGAAAGAATTGGGGGGGGGGGGGTCTAGGCAGTTTATGTCAGGCGCTTCGTTGGAGAGCGGGGCCAATTTTTATGGGGGTTTGTGCTAATTTGTTTTCAGCCTCCATCCAACGTGCCCACACTTCAACGTATGAGTGTCACCAGCAATGACCCTTTGTATTGCCATTTGTATTAGTTGTATTGTATTGGTTGTTGCCATCCTGATATGGCAATAAAATCTACATGTAAAACAAAGTCTTTTTCTCACAGTTTTCTGTACAATATCTATGGTATAACTGTAATTATTATATATGAGAAGATGATAATAAAATCTTCTAAAGAGTTCCTTAGGTTGAACACTTTGTGTGTAAACACTTCCTAATGATAAACACTTAATGGTTAAACACTTCTTAAAGTTGAATGCTTTGTAATAAAACACTTCCTAAAGCTAAACACTTGTTATATAAACACTACCTAATGTTAAACACTATGTATGTAAACACTTCCAAATCTGGAACACTATGAATATAAACACTTCCCAAACTTGAACACTATAAAACTAAACGCTTTGCAATTAAACACTTTCTAAAACTAAACACTTTTTACCTAAACATGTTTAAAGTTAAACATGTTTACCCGAAAAAAGCGTTTAGAAAAGTGGGACAAGAAAGTGTTTGAATAAGTGTTTAAGTTCTAAACACTGGCGTGTGGATAGCAAACACCGTTTTTACAGTGTTGCACTGTAAAAAGTGTGTTTGGTTATACACACCAGATTCTCTAAACACCGTTTGATTCCCGCACACTTACAATACCTACACACATGTATCTAAACGCCACCGGATTTTAAACACTTAGTCTTCTACTTAAACGCTTATTTTTTACACACTTTAACACTTTGCTCCCAAGTGTTTAGCCATTTAGCGTCTACACACTAAGTGTTTAGTTTTACACATATCAGTGTGTATCCCTCCCGGCCTCGTTTTGATGGCAGCACACTTATTCCCAGCGAGGTGGCCACAACGACTTCCGCATTCCCCAACACAAAATGGCAAGTATCTGAGCTATTATTTAATATTTCACCTGATTATTGCCTCCAAGATGCTAAATTATTGGTGGGAAATATGCAATGAGAAAATATCTGACATACATGTATATACTTCACATACACATACACGGTAAGAAAGTATTATGTAGGTCAAGCAAAAGTGGCATTCACATACACGGCCGGACCTACAGTTATCAGCTGGGAATGTTTTGACCCCTACTGGCCGCAGTCAGCGCATTGTCCCCGCTTTCACACCTATATGTGGGGTTACCACCTAGTCAATACACTTGTTGTATTTTGGATGTGACTGAATTTTTTCATTCTTTATTCAGAGAAATATTTCTGGATAGAAAGATATTTGACAAGGAAGAGTTTATATCTATTGGTATATTCATATTATAAGTTAGTGGCATATCTTATTTTATGTTCGCTTGATATCATATCAAATACACAATAATAAGCTATTTATTACTGTCAGGGGCTACTAAGAGTGGACATATATTGTACAATATATCCAATAATCTGTAATGTTTGCAGGTGCACGAGACTGTCGAACCCATACCCACACCATAGTGCCACACCACAGTGACCCAGAGAGTGCGGATGACTGGGTCCCGGGGCCGGTTGGTACCGGGATCGGGTTTGGTGTTAGTCCCTGCGAGGGACAGTGGAACGGCTGAGCCTCAAAGACAAGGCCGGCCACCGGGTCAAGGTGCTAGCACGTCAGGTGTATCTGCTTACCCAGCAACCTGCCTACCCATCAACCAGCCCATCCATCTACCTGCCTACCCATCAACCTGCCCACTCATCTACTTACCTACCCATCTCCCTGGCTACCCGTCAACCTGCCTACCCATCTACCTGCCTACCCATCTACCTGCCTACCCATCTACCTGCCCACCCATCTACCTGCCTGCCAATCTACCTGCCTACCCATCTACTTACCTACCCATCTCCCTGCCTACCCATCTACCTACCCACCAATCTACCTGCCTACCCATCTACCTACCAACCCATCTACCAGCCTACCCATCTACCTGCCTACCAATCTACCCGCCTACCAATCTACCTGCCTACCCATCTACCTGCCTACCCATCTACCTGCCTACCCATTTACCTGCCTACCAATCTACCTGCCCACCCATCTACCTGCTTACCCATCTACCTGCCTACTCATCTACCTGCCCACCAATCTACCTACCCACCCATCTACCTGCCTACCCATCTACCTACCTACCCATCTACCAGCCTACCCATCTACCTGCCTACCATTCTACCTGCCTACCCATCTACCTACCTACCCATCTAACTGCCTAACCATCTACCTGCCTACCAATCTACCTGCCTACCCATCTACCTGCCTACCCTTCTACCTGCCTACCCATCTACCTACCCACAAATCTACATACCTACCCATCTACCTACCTACCCATCTACCAGCCTACCCATCTACCTGCCTATCCATCTACCTGCCCACCCATCTACCTGCCTACCCATCTACATGCCTACCCATCTGCCTGCCTACCAATCTACCTGTCTACCCATCTACCAATCTACCTGCCTACCCATCTACCTGCCTACCCATCTACCTGCCTAACCATCTACCAGCCTACCCATCTACCAGCCTACCCATTAACCTGCCTACTAATCTACCTGCCTACCCATCTACCTGCCCACCCATCTACCTGCCCACCCATCTACCTGCCTACCCATCTACCTGCCCACCCATCTACCTACTCACCAATCTACCTGCCTACTCATCTACCTACCTACCCATCTACCAGCCTACCCATCTACCTGCCTACCCATCTACCTGCCCACCCATCTACCTGCCTACCCATCTATATGCCTACAATATACCTGCCTACCCATCTACCTGCCTACACACCTACCTGCCTACCCATCTACCTAGTTTACAGAGGCACAGGTCTATCCACAAAACTATTTGTTTTATTTTTTGTTGATTTTCATGAATTATTTAAATCAAGGAATAGCCAAACAAAAATAGGAACTGATAGGAAATGGGGAGCTCTGCATGGTATATCATAATCTAAAATCCTATCAAGTTATCAAGTTATCAAGAAAAAGAATCATAACTTCCATTCGAACGACATATTTGGACATTTTATTCAGATGCCAGGAAAGGGCATTCTAATACACCCCGCTGCTCCCCAGAGCCTCCAGTGTCCAGTAAAGATAACTAGCATTTATAAATTTGATTAAAATAATATTCATCATCATTTAACTCTATCTGTATCATTCTTTATGCATTACCTCAAACAAACAACTTTACCAAATATTGCAATGTGCTATGCTATTTAAGGAAAACATGCAGATATGTAATTTAGCTATTATTTATAAAGCTTAAATAGTTAATAACATATTGGAAAACGATTCTTGAACCCTTCAAATAATTGAGATACTTTTATCCAATAGAGAGAGGTTTTTTTTCTAATTTCTAAAAAGGAATAACAGCTAAATTTAACATCACGACATGTGTGCAACTGAAAATATAAATGGTATAGAAGCAAGCTTATAAATGGGTCAAAGTTGTTGGCCTGAAGCATTAAACAACAAAGACACTCAGCTCTGATGCTTTTGCTGACACCTGAGAAGGTCCTTGCTTCACTCAAAGACCCTCACTTCATGGTAGAAGAACACGAGAAAAGGAGTCACATCAGTCAACCCTGAATGGTGAGACTCTAATCCAGGCAGCCGCCAGCTGACAGAGAAAAGTGGCATAAGCGCAACAATTATAATAAAATTATAACATTCATAACCTAGTAATGACTTCCCTTGCATGCAAACATTATTTAATTAGATGCAGGATCGTATAAAATGCCTTACCATGATGGTACAGTTTTCTGGTGGAGCTTTAGTCTTCAGTAGGTAGATGTACGTCTGATCAGACCCCGGATCCGTGTGTTTGTCACACAGTAAGCCATGCCACTTCACTACAAGAGGTCTCAAGGAGGACTTCCTATCGTACCTTTCTTGTCTAATTTTCCATTGAATTTTTCTTATCTGATTTGATATTTCCCCCAAGTAAACATATAGATAATGTCTGTACCTCACCTCATGCCGAAGCATGTTATCTATATTCATATGATAATTCTGCAATCAAATGTCATTAGGTTTTTATCGAAACTCTCTCACCTGTAATTTAATACAAGTTCCGAAATCAAAGGAAAGCAAGTTATATAGCATTTGCATATACCAAATGAGAACTGTTGATTAACTAACAATCCAACTTATAGTTTTCACATAGAATTGTTTTGTCACAGTTCATATCCAGTGTATTTAAGCTTTTTTTCAAGCTGACCACAGAGATTAATACTTGTAATTGATAGAGAAATTATCACTTAAATCTGAAATTGATATTCATGGAAAGGATGAACCAAAGTAACTGTTGACATTTCAGGTTTTTTATTTTAATTCCCATGAACTCTAGCATATAATCACAGATAGTATTTGAAGAAAGGAGGACTTGCTGATATCACTTGAAGTGGTTGAGGCCAATTCTCAAACCGTTTCAATGTGCAAACATGAGATGAAACCACGCCACTTCACTACAGCGTCAGCAGGTCTCAAGGAGGACTTATTATCTGATCTTGTTTCTTTGACCCGTTCTAATCTCAATTTCAGGTCCATGTTAACAGGTAAAACTCACATATGCCTGACCTCACTGTCTCATACTGATTCTAGTTACTGACGTATGTTATCTGTATTCATATGATAACTCAGCACTAGGTATTTTTTATTATTATTTTATCAGTTTATTATTTCACTCTCTCACTTGTAATCTTGTGAGTAAGATACCAATTCATAAATCATAATAAGTTACATACATATCACTTACATTCTTTTAAGGAATATTGTTGCTCAACCAACAATCTAATAGGTTGATGTTATTTTCTTATGTCACAGTTCTTATTCATGTTGACCACTGAGATTAATGCTTCTGACTGAAAGAGAGATTATCACTTAAAAATTGATATTGATGAAAAGGAACAACAAAAGTGAATTTCAGCATCTTTTATTTTAGGTCCCATAAACTTTACTTTATGATCACATAAAGATGCACCTGCTGATATCATATGTAATGAAGTGGTCCAATAGTCAAGTATTCCCTTTGATGTGCAAACATGAATAGTCTGATAACTACCATACTGGTATCATAAAGGAGATGAGAGTCCTAGACATACAGATAAGAAAAAGTACTTCAACATTTCAAAAGGTCCAAGGTATATGACAAGATGTGCCTCAACAGATATCTGTTGGTGACTCATCAGCCACTTTGTATACTGTGGTAGGAATCCAATCAGCCATATTGATTTTCAAATTTACTCCATACAATAAGAAGTCCACCTGTATGCCAACTGGTATTTTGAGCATAAATCTAGCCTGGTCTAAATGTCATGGACATTGCAGATTATCAAGTTAACAAACCTAAACATGAATCTAAATGTGCTTTTTAATAGTGTTTTGAGTCCTCTTTGTTAGTAAAGCCAACATTTTAAAGATCAAACAATGAACAAAACATCTGTCACTTGAAATATCTACAATTTACAGATACATCACAATTCAGTCTACACCTCACTCATACTACACTTTCATTGGAATTTTCCGAATAATATATGGATCCATCCTGCATTATGTAAAGCTCTTTGGTCACTATACAACATGATTATACCAATATGGATAATACCAATATTCAGACTACTAGCAACAGTTGCAGCGGGTAAGTGGCAACCAGTGTCTCCCCGCCTGATAAGCCAGAGGCCTCAGGTGGTGGAAAATTGAGTGCGGGTCAACTTTTGCAGGTCCTCATCAATCTGTGATAACAGGAGTGATACTCCTCGTGAGGTGACTGAGAAACAAACTCTGGCGAGGACTGCATGGTAGTTATAGACGACCCGCTGCAGGCACAGTGATGTCTATATTACCTGATATGCAAACTTACATACTCACTTAGACTGCAAATAATAGAAACCATATGAGAGTACTTTCTGTTCCCTGATGGAAAAGATGGCATTGTTCAGGCTGAATACCAGTGAAGTCTTGTAGTATTTGGTTATAGGTATTTAATATCATCACTTTAATCGTCATTTTTGGTGGATCAAAATGTCAGGATGATAGGGATATATAGAGGATGTGGGTGGCGAGTGTAACATCCCTTCAGAGTAGTAATAGAGCTAAACCTGTGCATGAAGTCCATGAGTGCACTGTTTGTTGGGTTACCCACTTTATATATAAGGCTGGGTCACAGTAGATCAGCAGGTCTATTGTCTTGATCCTTATGTGAAGAAGAAACGCCTTGGGATCTGAACAGAGGGAAATCTTCCTTACTCTTTCGGTGATTGAATCTGGGCTACTTGACTTCAGCTGTCTGTGCCCATTTTCCCCCGTTATATAGCTTCAGCTAGGGAATGTACTCAATACAGGATAGAACCTCAGTTCTCATATTGAGAGATGTAAATAGTTGCAAGTTTTGAATGAACTATTGTTTATTTCATCCTTTGTGTCTGTTGCATATTGCAAGTAGGAATACCAGATCACCTGGCCTTTTATAACTTGAACGGACCTGCAGATCCGCAGGGTAGCTGTTATAGCAACACACATTTTCTTACGATCATTTTGGCCTAAGAAGAGATAAAGGTAACTGCTACAGATACAATTAGAAATTACTTACACAAAATGCATGTTTATTGATGAATATATGTCACATGAGACACATACATCTAAATTAAGCAATGGGAAACATGCCATGAATGCTATGCCATGAATATATTTGACTAATCAGAACTGTGGCTACCTCATCTTTGATAGAATGCTTTACCTCAGATATTTGACATGAAATAATATAAGAATATAAGTTTGTACTACATTACTAAATTAAAAAATTTACATAAATTTTTATATAATGACACATTGCCTGAAGAAGTCTACTGAATGTTGACAAAACGTTGCAAATCATTAATTCAAATGCCCCCCATCTCGATGTATAATTACCCTCAAATAAAATCACTTTTAATCTAATAAGCTTGTCTAGTTTTCTCTGGATTATACTACATCTTGAATTTTATATAAAATACAAGCAGTTCATGCACAATGAATGTATTACAATTTAAGTACAGAAAACGCAACTAAATAAGTAGAATACATCTAAATAGGTAAGTCTCTTCCATAAGCCTGATATGCATCAGAAATACTAATTTTAATCATGTATCTCTTGTCTTTAAACAGAAGTATGGGGCAGAGGTGGTACAGATGGATGTGTGCTCTTCATTGTGTCTCTTTCCTTCCGAACTGTCGGTATCTCATACCCTTCACTGTCAACACCTGGAGATCAAAATTTCAAAATTTACTTCTATGTCAACAGTTTTTTTAATATATTTTTTACCCCTTATTTACTTATCATATTTCCAATAAAATTAAGAAACTTAGCAATTAATAAAACTGTTTAATTGTTTCATCTTTAAAACTTATAATAAAAGCTATGGCAGAAATAAATCTGGATGACAACATTCTTATTATATTTTAAAATATCTTATAATTCAGGGATGAATTTTTACCTTGTCTTTTCACAGATGTTTGAGGCAGGGCTGGTACAGAGGGATGTGAGCTCTTTGCTGTGTCTCCTCTCCTGGTGGTTGGCATCTCATACCCCTCACTATCAACACCTGCAGACCAAACAATACAAAATATGCTAATAGTTCATTCATCAATATTTGGATAAGAAGGTTTCTTATGAGCCTTTTATCTTTAGTCAATAGGGGAAGGACCATCACCAAACTAGTGCTAGAAGCATAGACAAGTCATCATTTTCTTTGGTGAAGGTTAGGTTGTTAGTATATATAGAGAGCTAAGGTATCGGCCTGAAGAAAAATATCTACGGCCAAGATGATTATATAAGATCCTATTATCTACTTAAATATAAAATAAATATGAACATGATTAAAGCTATTGCTGTTGTATAAAATCTGGATGGCATTATTCTCATTCACATCCTATTACATAATTCAATCTTTCAAAACCACGACCTTTTGAAACCGCCACCCATCGAGCAATTACTTGGATGATAAAAGTAAAGTCCATAAATCAGTTATGAATTCTTACCTTGTCTTTTAGCAGATGTTTGAGGCAGGGCTGGTACAGAGGGATGTGAGCTCTTTGCTGTGTCTCCTCTCCTGGTGGTTGGTATCTCATACCCCTCACTATCTACACCTGGAGACCAAACAATACAAGATATGCTGGTAGTTTATTCATCAATAAAAGGATAAGAAGTGCAATAAGGGGCAATTTAGGATATTACATTCCTGATGAATACAAGGCACTACATGATATAACCAGCATGCTACAGACATTTTGAAAATTGGACATTTACCCATTATGCCACAGTAGCCACCTGGGACAGAATGCTATGGTTGTTTGATAAACATGATTATATTAGGCCAGTGAAATCCTTGACAAAATAGATAGGATAATAGTAACTCTACCCTACTCATAGCCCTATCCTATCCCTGTTAAAATTTAATCAGATCTGTGTTGCATCAGACTTATACACAGAATAGAACAGTTGTTATTTAATTTTGTACTCTTGCCTTGTTGCTTAACGAATGTTCGAGGAAGCCTTGGCACAGAGGGATGTTTGCTTTTTGTCATGCTTCCCGCTGTCTTGGCCCTTGGTATCTCATAGCCCTCACTGTCAACAGCTGGAGAGCAAATTATACGGGAACAAATTAGCATGTATGCTGTATTGATGAAGTATTAGATGAGGAGGTTTTTAACAATATTTTGGAGTTGACATACATGTGGTATTTGGTCTATGCCTTTGAAATCAAGGTACTTAGAAAAGTTTATATATTCTGCTTGGAACAAATAAATAGAACTGCATCGAGAATCGTATAAATACACAATACTCCACGAGTCTGGATGGGCCACAATCGTCATCGAGGCGAAGCCGAGTGACGATTACAGCCCAACCAAACGAGTGGAGTATTGTGTATTTTACGATTCGAGTGCGGTTCTGGATTTATCTCACCCCTTTCTATGATATCAAACAAGCGCAATTTCAGAATAATTTGAATATATACTTTCATATGACGTCATCTATACATTCATATGATGTCATCTGAAACTCAATACGCCACGGCCGTGGTGTAGTACTGCCACTCAACGGGGGTGATCGTTGAGGTTTTTTTTAATGTTATTCCTATGGCTAAACTTGTACCAGGGGTGAGATAATGGGTTATTTGTTTTCATATTCTCTCAGAAGGCTATCAGTACTGCACTGAGCAACAGCCAGAAAGGGTATGCTCTACCTGTCACCTCCACTTCATTTTCTTCATAAAGAAACCTACATATTCATAGGATTTGATAAAAGGAGATTTTATGTACATATTCATTTTGTCAATAACCACCTGAAGAAGTTTAATTAACTAAGACAAAATGTTGCACATAACCATAACCATATGATTCAGTGATATTTTCACACATTGTTTTAACATTTATATAGGAAAACTGTCCACTCTATGCCATGTTTTCTTCTCCCTGTGTCCTTGTCATTTCAAACTTCTGAATGTCACAATGTGGACCATTCAACATATTGAACTCATGTAGTTAGGATAGTATACTTAGGAATGACATGCAACAAAATAGGGGATTTTGAGTACATAACTGTCATTGACAGGTAACTCTCTTCTGATAGCACTGCCCTCAATGTATTGTATTCGAGAGAAAAATGGCTTGTATTGATATTTCTTAGTCAGTGATATATTTGCACCTCTTAGCTAAGCCCCCTGTGATATAAGAGATTAACTATATTGCCCCACATAAGCCTTTGGTGTAGTCTGGCCTTAACACTAATAACCTCTTCCAAATCCTTTTGCCAACTTCATTAACTTTGTTTACTGATGGCTGTTTTAATCATTAGTTCCTTCCAGCTTCTGTCACCACTTTATGACTAGATTAAACTTACTTTGCTCTTGAAGCTTGCTTAGCTGTATTTCTGTCTCGTCTATTTGGTCATAAGCAGCACCCTCTAAAACTGAAATTTATTGAATAAAACCTCACTTTAATTTATATAGTTACAAGCCAGTGAACATTATCAAATAGAGTTTTCTTGTTGCAATATCAACATAAAACAGACATTCAATTAAATGCTGAGGCAGTTATGTGTAAAGAGTAAATAAATGGCCAATAGAAAGTTTCTGTACCTTATTCCCATTGTTATATCAAAATACTTACAGTGACTTGAGACCGGAATGTGAAATAAAGCCGAGTGAATAAGCCTGCAAGCTAAAGCATCAACTTCCCCCCACCAAGAAATGAACACGCTCCGATCACTAACCGCACGACTGGGTCATGCCCTCGGCATGGCGGGACGACAACGTCCAATAAACAGCCGCGTGACTCTCCAGTCAATGGCTGAACCAATCAGAGACTAGCTTACAGGACTGGATGGGAGACGCCGCGCCAAAACATGGCGTCGCCCACCTCAAGCCTACCTCAGAGTGGTTGTGTCAGTAGTTTGTGTAGAAAGTTTATGCCATGTCTCTCTATATGCAAGCTAAAGCAAGCTACCTCATTCAACCACAGAGAGGATTCAGAAAAACCTACTACCACTGTTGTGAGGCTCCAAGGCATATACTCTTCATAGAGAAACACACAGATTAAGCTGTCAACCTCTGCAGACTCGGTCTTATATAAAGACCAAGTCACATAATCCAGGCAAACCTGGGGCACTTCCATGCAAGAGCCTACTGGAATCACCACACAGCAGGGATCAGCATCTGTGTCCTTTAGTGAAGGGCGAATAGACTATCACTCAACAGACCCAACCCCTACACACACAATAGCATAATTGTAACTTAATTTTGCATCCATACCTTGTCTTTTTACAAATGTTCGAGGCTTTCTTGGTACAGAGGGATGTTTGTTCTTTGTCATGCTTCCTTCTGCCCTGGCCCTTGGTATCTCATAGCCCTCACTATCGACAGCTGGAGACCAAATTATACAGAAACAAATTATGCATGCTGTATTACTAGATAACTAGATGAGGAGGTTTATAGCAGCCTTTCAGAGTTAACACTCTTTTGGTAATTGGTCTATGCCTTTGTGATGATGGTACTTAGAAAAGTTTATACATTCTGCTTAGAAAAATGGGTTATTTTCATTCATATGCTTTCAGAAGGATATCAGTACTGCACTGAGCAACAGCCAGAAAGCGTATGCTCTATCTGTCTCCGATTTATTTTCCTTGTAAATTGACCTTATTCACGGCACTCAGTCATAGAGGATTTAATTCCCATATTAATTTTGTCAATAACCACCTAAAGAGGCTTTTCCATTTCAGTAAATCAATTTGGACAACTGTCCATTCCTTGATTTAATGGTAATATATTTCATTCAATGGAAATATTCAACTCATTTATTTAGACTCAGGAATAAAATGCAACAAAATAGGTGATTTGGCAGGTAACTCAAACCTGATAGCATTGTCTTTGATCTATTGGTTTTAAAAAAGAGATGGCAGTATCATATTGATATTTCTTAAACATTAATCTATTTGTACCACTTAGCTAAGCCCTGCATAATATAAAAGATAAACTACATTGCCCTACATAGTCTGACTGGAACACCAATAACCTCTTCCGAATCCTCCTGCCAACTTGATAAACTTTGCTCACTGATAGCTGTGTAAACCATCACTTCCTGTCATCCTTTGTCACCACTTGACCAATGTGATGGACTAAAATGAACTTACTTTGGTCTTGAAGAGATAGCACTCCATGATAAGCCCTGTCTTTCAACACTTACTTTGGTCTTGAGGCTGGTTTAGCTGTATTTCTGTCTCGTCTATTTGGTCATAAGCATCACCATCTAAAACTGAAGGTTAACAAATAAAACCTCATATTGACTTAAATAGTTACAAACCAGTGAACACTATTATTTAGAGTATTCCAGTCAAAATATGAACATGAAACAGATGTTTGATTAAATGCTGATGAAGTTATGTGTAAAGAGTAAATGAATTGAAGTTGCCAAAACATGTTCTCTGTACCAATCTCCCAATGCTGTGTAAACATTTTATACTTCTCAGAAATACAAATTAAGCAAGTTAAGATAAGCCAGTCCTTCTACAGTGAGTATGTTCATATTACTGCAAGGGGTTGAATGTAATTCAGAAGGAAATAAAACAGTAATCATAATTATCACTGATGTATAAGATGTAGCCTGTCATCAAACTGACCAGATGCGTTCTTCTTTTTCCTATATCTGTAAATTCCGAGAACCAAAAGTCCAGCAGTGAGAACAGCAATCCCTACAGAGATGCCTACTGTCAGAGTAAGATGATTTTCTGTGATGTTTTTCCCTGAAAATATTTTATTTGAATATTAAGCATATTAGATTTAATTGAATTTCATAATGATTTTCAGTTTCAATTCAAAATTGCACAATAATAATTCCAGAGTATGACATTTTCATAAATGCATAAGATATATTGATTGAAATAAAGAATAATACCTACTGTTTACTGTTATTTGAACATTTAATAAGACAAAGTTGTCCTCATTGATCTTTTCACAACATGTATAAAATCCTTCATGATTTATTTCTGCTTTGTTGATTGTATACATATCATTGGAGCCAATCGGTCCTTTACCACAGATATAATTGGTTGTATTAAGAGTCTTTGCCTCATCAGCGATGCCTCTTTTACCCCACCACTGCTGGGATGAGTCCCTTGCAGGTGGCGGGCACTTCATGACAACTGATTCGCCTTCTTCCACTTCAGTAGAGTTATACTCTGGTTCATCTACAAAGGATTTGAAGGTAGGGTTTAAGTTTCCAAATAAATTTGATGCTTACTGATTACTGTTAGATACTCTTTCCTATTATACTATTTCTTATTGGCCGAAATTTGGCATAACTAACACTTAACCAAAATATAATAATCCTCCTAATTTAGTTGTTCTTTTGTTTTGGTTTTATACATGAACAGGTCTTACAATAATATGATATCCTGTTCAATAGAGGCTATAAATAGGTTTATGCCTAAGTTGATATCAAATTCATGGACGACTGGCCTCAGGGTTCCTCATTGGCCTTGACATTTTTAACTTTTCAAAATAAATTTTATGCTTACTGATTACTGTTAAATTCTTTTTCCTATTATACCATTTCTTATTGGCAGTAATTTGGCATATTGCCAGTTCATTATTGTAGTCAATGGTTGCAACAACTGCAAGAGATAGCTTGAAGGGAGTATTGTCAGTGCCAAATGACTCCATGTAGCTTGTCTTGTTCCGCAGTGTTAGATTGAAATGTTCTGCTAGTTTTTGATCAGGCGTATGGTCTGTAATGCATGTGATGTGGATTTTCTGGTTCACTCTATATGCTCCTTTATCAAATTGCAGTGCAAGTGGAAAATCCTCTGGAAATGTCAACAGGTAAGTATCAAACACTGCACGAAAACCACTATTTTACATATATATATAGGCCATCGCGATAACGCGCATATCGGCAGTATCGTGGCTTGTTTATACTTGTATACACCTCTTATACGCGTTTACGTTTTGGGCGTCTACAAGACAGTTTTCATATGTAGACGCGCGCGACTTGGCTATCTTTCACGCCTGGCGTATTTAAAATAAAACATACTCTTCACAATATATATATACGCCAGGCGTATATATGATACCAAAAAAAAAAAATTGCAACCCGCACCTATGCTGGGAAATCCTAGAGATATCAACGTCTACTCTAGTTTTGATATTTTATCCATCCTAACACAACTTTCGTTATGCGGTTGTGCCAATTCTCGGAAGCACAGAATTGCTTAATATGCAGCTTTTTACTTCTTTTACATCATATTGACTATATTGATGCCTCTATGTTTTTAGATTATAATAGTTTCTCTACGAGAATAGAATGGTACATTGTGGGAAAATTTGGGAAAATGTAATGCAATGTATGCAATTGTAAGCCCAAGTTATTGCAGAATAGGTAGGTTCCTTATGGTTAATATTGTTGTACAGGAAATCATACAAACCTCCATGGTCATGGGTATTGGCTGCTACTGCAGTTGTCAGAGTGAATACACAACCTCCTGCAAGGACTGATATATAGACAGAGAGAGACATGGTTAGTGTGACTGAATGAAATCTGTTCAGAGATAATTTTGTGAAAAAAACTCCCCGTGTCTGAAGAACGAGGTGAGTATTTCTATCAAAAAATATTGAGGAATAGATGTTAGTCAGTGACACTCACTGTGTCTCTTTTATTATAATATACCTGGAAATCATTAAGAATGCAATTCCACAACTCACTAAATAGCAGAATGACAGAATGACATGGGCAAATGGTACAGAGGGACATATGAATATTCTCTTGTAGACAAAAAGAATTTGTCCTCCAAGTATGTAAAAGTAAGACATTCACCTAGTTATGTAGTAATAACAAAGAATAGTCTATTCTGTCATATTTGTACATATCAAAATCTTACTTTAACTTTTTCTTTGCATCAAATACAGATGCAGCCTTATATCATGTTCACAAAAAGAATATAATTGTAAAGTACCCACTATACTTACCTGCCAGAATACAAACTAAGTGAAGTGCATACTTTGCCATGTTATTCTACCTCCTGGTGATGCTGAATACTCACTGGGACTTTGGGTCTCTCTCTGAGGCAACAAGTGAGTGGATATGAGTTACAGATTACACTGCTATTAACACAAACCTCCATGCATGCTTCAATAGGGGCCGCCCAGATAAAGGAATCATAGATTTTGATCAATGATTTCTATGCAACAAAATGACTGATATGTCTATGCTCCATGTTTGTTTTACTGATAGATCCCTCATCCTTATACTGAACCTTTTCTTACAACACATCTTACTAAGTTGCCATGTATATCACATATATGTAGTCAACTGTATTTTGTATTGTTAGATTTGTAAAGGGAATTAGTTAGTGCTGCTTAGCATTTATCTACCAGGGTGGGGTTTCATACACTTCATTCTGGGGAATAGCCTACTTATGCTTTTATTGAGCCAGGAAAAGAAATGATAGGCTTCAATTTTATGATTATCAAAATTTGAAAATTCAATTATATCAGTTATAAATTCATCATAGATCAATTATATTTTGAGTTCCTTACATACGATGAAACAAACAAATCATCTTTTAAAGACAATGGACTCACATGACTAGCACTGCTTTTTTTTTTAATATTGCAGTGTTTATTCAAATTTCCATCGACATGTACACAAAATCTCTAGAAACCAAATGAGGCAGGTATGGCGGAACATATATATTATTCTTATCCAATACAGAGTACCAAGGATAAGGTAAGTGAGGCAATATAATAGTACAAATACCAGCAAGTGAAAAGCTCAAGACAAACTTTTCCTGGGATTCAGGAATGGTGGAGGGAAGAGACTAGGTGTGTGAGGCTGCGCAGACGTGGCTTCCGGAGATTTACCCGGATAACTTCCGGCAACTGGAGAAGTTATCCCACCCGTAGTTAATGTCAGCATCATCAACTAATCTTAGCGGTGTTCCAATCTTGACTTTTTAACCATGTTTTGATTCAACAACTTTACAATTTAGACACTTCTACCAGACACTACATTTTTTGTTCATATATGATAAATGTGACAATCCGAAGACCTGATTGATTGAATCATGGGAAACGGTGTTTGTAAATTCTTCTAAACAATATGAATAAAGCACAGTACCCTTCACAATGAGTATAACATCATAAAACAGGGAGATATGGAATGCTATGAGGGGAATGGATTGCAGTTATCCATACAAGGAAGACTCATTTTTACACATCACAATAAAAGTTCATTCTACTAGTGATGAAGGAATTCTGCTAATATGAACATAAAAAGCAAAACCCTGCCTTAACTGATAACATATCTGAATTGTTGATTGAATGAGCAATATCACAATCATCCCGTATTACTACTGTAAATGGAAGACAAAAAGAAAAAGATAGAAAATATATGCAATGATCGATTTTGTCATCTTATATACAAATAGACTATAAAATAATGGGAATTTGATTCTTATTCAATTCATCTAAACTTGAACTGTTTTATTGATAAGCATGACAGAAAACATAGGAACAAATGTAAGTAGAAAACAAATCTTCCATTGTCAATGTTTACAATGGCATAAGAGAGGTTTTCTAATGCACATATGCTCTGCTCATCTATAAATGTACATTGAAACATTCTTTATACTCTATAATACAGAAATTCAGATGCAACAAAGTATTTCTTAGCAAAACTGGGAAAATCATAACAAACTGATTTTCCCAGAGATGTGACTTTTTCCCAATAATGTAAGAATTTCGAAGAAATATCATCAATTATGAGGATGATACCACTGACACATGTGAATAGTTTATCACAATTTAAAAAACAAAATTACAAGATGTATGATTTTTGCAATCCCATATAACACTATTTGAGATGAAGAAATTAGCACTGCACAAAAACCACCATTTTACATATATATATGCCATTGCGATAATGCACATATCGGCTGTATCGTGGCATGTTTATACTTGTATACACCTGCTATACGCGTCTGCGTTTCAGGCGTCTACGAGACAGTTTCCATATGTAGATGCGCACGACTTGGCTGTCTTTCACACCTGGCATATTTAAGATAAAACATACTCTGCGCAATATATATACGCCATGCGTATATATGATACAAAAACAAAAAAAATTGCGACCCGCGGCCCGCCCTGTCCTGTGGCTGTTGGTGGAGGATGCACCAACACTGACCCCCCACCCGCGACCTCCCAATCCCACCCCCTACCACCACCCCACCACCCCACCACCCCACGACACCCCCAGCCAGCCTCAGCTCATTCTTCTCGTCTGTGACTTTATTATGGAAGGAAAATTGCCTCGCAAAAGTAACGAATAACGTTGTCATTATACGAAGTTATTGAATGAAAAGAATTTTTGAGAAAAGATTGTGGAAGACTTCACCACCTCAGGACTACATTAAGTTGATTTAACTAAAAGCTAATACAAAGAATTGCTTTAACTTTCTATAAAACAGACCTAATATCAGGTTAATATTAGTAAATAGTTATCATTATCAATCAAGGAAAAGCTCAGTCAAATATACTGTGCCATGATTATTTGGGTAGTTTAACATCCAATATTTTCAATTAGCCTATAAACACTGACAAGCCAGTATTCGATTGTCTGATCAAATCTTTGCTTGATCAATCCATCGTGTCAGTCAGAATCATCGATATATTTTTCAACAAAATCGCAATCGCAATCTTCTCAATCGGAATTAGGCTTTATTGGTATGTGGGTAATGCCCGATTACAACCAGTGAGAATCAAATATACTGTTCCCGATCATAACCACTTATTACATCGGTGAGATTCTGTGATAGATGTCAATTTATCCTACCCCTAATAAAAAAACTCGATAGGCTTAGCATTGGCTGAATATTTGGGGCGAGTATGCAGAAAAATGAAATTAATCGCTCTAGTGAGATACATTTGTGAAATGAGGTCTTGTGAAAAATGACCAATTAGCAAGCAAGACAAGAGCGATATTGAGGGTATCAACAAGTACACATTATGGAGTGTCACACAATTTTCACTGGAACTCTGTGAGTTCATGTTATTTCTTAATATTCTGAAGTAATTTAGAAGGGGTAGGATAAATTCTAAACCAAACTCGAGTTAGTCGAGTCTTGTTTATCGCACTCTAGTAAGGTCTGCTCCTCACTGCACTCAGCTTTGCCTCGCGTCATCATACGCGACCTTGACATCATGCAATAAAACAACTCGACTAACTCTCGTTTGGTTTTTCCTAAGTATTATAGGCTTTAAAGGTACCATGATCAAGTGACACTTTTCTGATATACAATTTAACCTAAATAGCAAATTATCTCAATCAGAACAGAGGCTGCACCATGTAACGGGTTCTATACTGTACACTTACATCCCTCATTGGGAAAAGAAACTCCCTTTCCAGGCATATTATGCCGCAGTTATTGAGACGACCCACAAGACAGGACAAGAAAGAAAGGAGAAATGTGTTCATTAACCCTATCGCGCCGGGTGCCCACTGCAATAGCACAGGTATGAAGCCGGGTAATAGTGCCAGTGAATACCGCTAGAGGCCGGGTATAAAGGCCTATTTATGATAAATTTATCTTTGCATCACGTGACATGACACGTGATCCTTAACATTATTCTTTATTTTTGCATATAAATATTAAATATGATGTTATACCTACATTCTGTGAAAATTTCATGTTAATTGAGCTAATATTTCCGATTTTATTCACAAAAACGAATATCTTATAAATGATGCCTCAAGACATCACCCAGCCAGCCCTGGTTGATGCCTCAAGATATCACCCGGCGTGAATGGGTTAAATAGGTATTTAGATAGAACGGTGTTTGTGGCCAGGGAGCTGTTTCAAAACGAGGGTTAACTCTATGGTTTTGAAACAGCTTCCTGGTTTAGTTCACCTGCAGTACACAGGGGGCAGCACCACCACCACACCACATGCACGGAAAAGGAAATTCTTGTAAACCACCCATAAATATATCAGACATACTACTGCATATTTGTTATGGACCACACAATGAAGAACGCCCGATACCAGAGTGATTTTAATGGCATTAATGTAAAGCAGAGAAAAACACCTATGAGGAGATTTCATAACCCCCATTACGTCTCTTTTGCTCAGAAAAATGCTCACTATGTACAACAATTGCGTCTTTTTTTCAAGACAAAGGAATGGCTGATTATCGATCCATGACTACATCATTTCATCAACTGAGTCTGATATGTTGCTTCTATACTAAGTAATAAAGAAGAAACCAACAACTTTTGGTCAAAGTCGTCGTTCTCCACGAGTTTGATGCGGAGTGATATGAACGAGGCGACAGCCAAGTGAATATCACGTAGCATTCAAACGAGTTGCAGAATGACTTATTTGACCAAAACGAGTTGCTTTCTGTATTTATCTCACCCTTATACACATTAAAAGAATGGACAACACACATGCTATAGACCATGGAGAACGGACCGCAATACTTGTAGGGGCATGGAGAACGAGTTCCCAACGTTAAGCCTATGGGCATTTATTCCAGGGGTGAGATAAACTTCTATATTAAGTTGTTCTCTCCTTTTCCTCAATCGTTCGTCACAAGATGCCGGACAATTCAACATTGAACTTGAAACTCAGCCTGAGTACTATGGCATCACCACAATTACTTTCTACATTTCTAAAACCCAATTACATCTCTTTTGGTAAGGAATGTAAGGAATTAAAGGAACGTAAGGAAATCTAACTTGAAAAGTTATGTTTTTTTTAATGGAAATTGGATTTCATCATCGCCAAGTGTTGTAGAACACAGCTGGTTTATGAAATAGAGAGGTAACTATTCTTCTTCTTTTTTTTTCAAATTGACGAAAATTTCATTTTTAGGACATACAACTTACGTTGGCCTAATCTAACAGATGGGTTAGGTCAAACCTGATAATATGTTAACCTTCACTCAATTCGGTTTAACAGATATATGCTAAAGGATCTGATTCAAATTAATGATTGTCAGTGTCTGGATATCATCAGGTGGCGCCGCTGTGCATTGTATGATATGATATGATAGGCCACGGATTTGGATGACACAGGCATATCGGACAATTTGGGTTAGAAATTAAAACCCATGTCACTTTCCTGACATGTGAAGATGATGTTCTCCAGGTGTTCTAGTATATAAATGCATCTAACTTAAAATTGGCGGTCACTTGCTAGTTTTTGATTTAGAGATCAATGTTATGATAATTTGATAAAAGAATATATAGAAATTCTGCTGCTTTTCACAGAGTGTAAACCCAAGTAAGTTTCCTGAAACCTTCACAGAATATAGTAAATGTATAGTACTACACATTTAAGTTTAAAACATCGTAGGTCACCATCCTTGTTTTTGATGGAATTGAAGAAAGCCAAAATCTTCAGTAAATTTCCTACGTAAATCAAGCAAACGCAAGTTAGCCTATAATTCCTATTAAATCTGGATAAACTTGACAACACATTAAATTATCTCAATTATAATAAAAATGAAGCCCAGGAAACCAGTTTTGATTGATAATTGTCAGTATTTTAAAATCACCAACTGCTGCCTGCGTGAATTATCCGATATGCCTTTAAGATCTTGGGGATTAATAGAGGGAAGGTGCATTCCGGCCGAGCTTAGCAGTATAATGGACCATGTACAAATATAAAAGGAAATGACTGGTGTATTTTCACCCGCAAATCAATGTACTCATATAAATAAATGCAGTAAGCATGTTCCGTCAGCCAAAAAGGGCTGCTATTATAGTCAGTAAAAAATACCGCACCTATTAAGATGTAAAATGACTGGCCAGAAAGAAGACAGGCCTGCGAGCCTAAGATGGTTTTCTAGTACAAATAAAAAAAAAAAATTAATAAAATGAAATAAAATAACCCCACCATCAAGTCTTACCCAAATGAAAACACAACACAACGAGTTTACACTAGGACCTGGCAACTTTATTCTAGGCCCAAATCTACATTTTTCAGGAAAACAGTTGATCAGCGGTGTACAGTTGGACTGAAGACAGTGGCGCCGACTAGTGGTCGACGACGAAGACGTGTACAAAATGGCGGCAGGCGTCCAGGGCTGCCGTGGATCAAATCGGTTGGTGACTAAACGAGGTGGGTTGTACAAAAACATGCTACATCGATGCAGGGTGATTCTGTGATTACACTGCCGTAACTCCTCATTGTTTATTCACGAACGAACGTCCCGGATGTGACGTTAATAGGTGGGGGTGGTTCTCTATCCGGGTCATTCGGCAGGTGGGTCAAAGGTCAAAGGTCAATGTACATTTGCCCCCCCTTGTGGGAGACTTGGTAAACAGTGGTAACAATAGGATGGACTGACTGCTAATGTCAAGGCATATGTAATTATGTAGACAGTAAACGTAAAATGAAACAGGAACCAAGGAGATAACACGTAGCAAACCTTTCTGAGCCCACGGTCTTGTTTTTCTCTCTATGCCTGCTCTGTCTACTATCCCGGCATTTGCACCAGGTGATTCTGGCCGGCGATTCTGGCATTTTACACGGCTTGATGACTTTCAGCAGCAAAATGACAGAAATCGTCTAATGTAAACGCCAAGCGCGTGGCGACTGTAGATTGTCTGATGACATCAGATTACACAATTCGGCACCACCTCACGATTATTGGTCACGCTCTGATGCCGGCGACTATTTCAAGCGGCCTTGAATTAGTCGTCTACTCGGGCGGCGATTCCTGTGGAAACTTATAATCGCCAGTGTAAACGGTCAGGCGCACTCTGAGGTCAACGACTTTTGCGGTGGACATTGCCACCACTGGCTTCACGATCTACAGTCGTCACTCTTTTAGTCGTCTAATGTAAACGCCGGATTACACTGTTAGATAGGGTAAAACATGTGGCTAAAAGAACAACAATGTTAACCATCAAGAGAACACTCAAACCCATGCGCTCCTGGGAATGTTTCTTAAACAACAAGCAAAGGATGTCTCAGTGTACCTGGATTCATTTCTGGTTGAGTATTTATATTATTTGTATATATTTCCTAAATATTCGCTTTACCATCAGAAATCACTGATTCTTTTTAAGACTTGTATTTATACCGAAGGGCACTCAACAGTTCGTGCTGGTCTTAAGGTGTTGATACTATTGTTTTATTAAGATTATTTTGTCGAAACATCCCGGTAATACAGAATTGCAGAGTTGGATCCCAATGGCAATTCAGTTTGTGACGTCCCTTCTTAGGTGACAGAGCTAGACACAGAGCCAATCCATAACACCTTAAATCCCATTGCCAATCCACCTACTCATCACATTGATTCCTCGGAGACACATGATCTTTGGATGTACATGTTTAGCACAGGAGGCAGGTACATTATTTTCAGGATAGATTTCGGTGTTGACCTACAATACCTTTATCAACATCTCGTCTCTGAATTTGGTTGAAGAAATTCCATAATTTTGTTGTTCTTAATCGCTAACTTTTGAAGAGCTACCACACGTGAATTGATCCATATCTTTTAGTTGGAGTGAAACTGTGCATGACTTCAAATACCATAGGATTATATTATTTTAATACTTGACACAAACCTCGCACCCCTCTCATGAAATCTCAAACTCTCTAAGTGGTATCCTGTATTCCAGTCCAAATAAAGCCACTAGGGCACCAAGTACACAGTATTCCCGCTAGGTGGCATCATTGATATTATAGGAATCTTTGGGTTGACATTAATGTACATGTTTAGCACAGGAGGCAGGCCAGTGGATTCTCAAGGCCCTAAGCCTAGTTCGTTAAGAATTTATCTTCATAGAGCGTAATGAGAGTACAGCATACCACATAGAGTGTGTGAGATCTTATCGTAAAACTGGATGAGGTTTAATCTTGTCCACTGTATTCCACGACTGAAGTTTTGGCTCCGGACTTCACTCGGCTTCGCCTCATGAAGTCACTTTGCCAAACTCCAGTCGTGGAATACGGTGGCCAAGATTAAAACGAATCAGGTTTTGATTTTATCCTACCCTATCTCCTCGATTTTGGAATATTACGTGATAACAATGCTGTATGCCACTAGTGGCATATAAAACTCCGTATGCCAGTCAGCGTGGCATACGGAAACCCAATGTTAAGCCTATGGGATTTTATATTAGGGGTAGGATAATATGAGAGAGGTGCATCTCGAGGGCTTTGGGTGAAATACGTTGATTTCTCTTTGACAATGACCTTGAAGGTTGTGAACACGAAGCAGTGGAATAGCAACTTGGTAATGGAGCCTAAATAGGAGTCCTTCACTCAGTGTTTGAGGTGCTCTCATAGCCATCCTACATAATTCACGCGGGATTTAACGCCATCATTCGTGATAACTTACTCTGACAGACGCATTGCATAGACATAAATACATACGTACAAGAAACTACATCGGAGTAAGACAAACAAGCCATGTACGGTCTGCACATCTCTCTCCACGGGTACTCCAACAAGGTCGTAGCCTGCAAACCTCGCCTATTTACTCACATATTAGGCCAGGTATCGCCCGCCATTTTTATGGTGCATTATGGGATTGTATAAAGCTGGTACCTGACCATTAGTAGTTCTTTTTTATGCTGGTTCCCCGGTTATTTTCTAGAGAGCTCGTTTAAATCTGTCTGATTTTAGAGAAACATTTTGCATAGGTTATCTTCTATATTTAAAAAAGGTTACCATTTCTTTATTTTAAATTGCCATTGAATTTAAATCAGTGTAGATAATTTATTTGGGGAATCTCATAAAGGGGAGAGGTCATGCTGGTTCCCTCTGCCATTGCGAATGACAGGGGAACCAGCGTAAAGTTCAAGGTCGTTTCAAATCAGGCGATACCTGTCCCATTATCTATTTGGACAGGGAACCAGTCTAACAAGGTCACAGCTTGCTGAAGGTCATTGAGTACACAAAGGTCAACACAAACAGCTTTGTCAACTAATTCAAATGGATAACAGCTGAGGTAATCATATCTAACTAATATTGGATAAACTGAGTCATATTCCTTTATTACTCTATACACAATGTAAAATAAGCTTTGGGGGAGTATTTTGTTATCCAGGAATCAACTAATCAATGCACCTTTGTGAGAAGAACTAGTTTCGGTTGGGATTACTAATTTTGCTTCAGTATTGTTTAGTTTTTAAATGCATTGCAAGTGAATGATTTCACAGCTGTCCTATGCGATACTAAATGGGTTATCTTCTAACTGAATATCTTCTCACGAAGGATGGGGAGGGCTGCAGGCCAGTTGTACAAATCAGAAACACCCACATCAGTATCAAAGTGTGAGACCTTCAGAAAGCAGCCATAATTTCTCATCCTACAAATGATGCCCTTCTTCAGGTCTTTAAACCCTGCTAGTGATCGACGTATGAAAAGATGCTAACATGAGGGAGGAAGTCTTAGTGGGGACAACACACACACCGCTCCTGGAAACATCACCAGGGTTGGCTCTGGAGGCCAGCGTATGTGGGGCCTGTGACTAGGACTTGCTCCCGAGACAGTTCTAACTCACACAGTGTCTATAGTTACAGCGGCCCCCTCACCTACACCGCTGGGACCATGGAATGTAGACAGGATGTCCTGTCTCCTTTACTCTGTCCAACCTGATGACAGTAACTAGTTTTATAATCATCACTCACCAATGTTCAACTGCCAACACATTCATGTCTCTCAATCTCAGTTGTGACGTCATCGATATGACGTCAGCTGAGTGACCTAGATAATGACAACCTATGACGTAATTAGGTCAATGCGGGAACATCCACCTGTCATATACAACACGTGTTATAATATATGTATGGAGATAGATCTATACAGTGGTATATGTATATATATATATAGATATATATGTATGTATATAAATACAAGTCCAGGGTGACATATCGGTGACCCGAGCTCAAGCATGTTCTTGGTGATGATTGGTTATAATTTTTATCCAATGGCAGCGCCCCCCGTGTGTGGGGGTAAAAGTGACGTCATGTTAGGTTAACGATGACGTGGGAATTATTGGTTGGTGACACAGTCTCTCCAGTTGAGGTGGAGGCGTTAAACGTGTTCCTCATGTGTTGTCGTGATTGTGCAACGTGTGCGGTGCCCATCGCAGCCAGTGTTCAACTCAACGTGTTGCCTTTTTCCCCGCTCACACACCATTACGTCATGTCATTACTCCTCATGACGTCATTCAGTCGTCACACCCCGCACGTCACTGTCATGTGCTGGTGACATCACTGTGATGTCAGCATTAAGCCTGACAGAACTCAACGGCGCGGTGACTCTTGCGATCTTCCACTAGGTGGAGTTTGACGTCATCGACCATGACGTTATCGATACAGCCGTAGAAGCCTCGCTGGTAGGCGGAGGGCAGGCCTGCGGGTAGGTGACGCGTCCCACCTGCAATACACAAACAATATGTATTCATACACCACATACGATTAGCATTGTATGGTTACATGAACAATACACCAACCATCACACCAGCTGTGAGCATGTATTCCTACGCCACACATGATTCACATTGCATGGTTACATAAACAATACACCAACAATCACACCCTCTGTGAATATTCATTCACACGCCACATATCATTAGCATTGTATGGTTACATATTTATTACTCGACTAATACAAAGTATCTATAATAAATGTATAAACGAATTAGGATGTCAGGTGATTTGCTTTTCTAATAATTAGAAAAAATGTGGCTGATAAATACAACATTAATAGATGACATGTGATTTTGACGTTTTTTACAATGACTACGCCACAACCATGGCATAGTATTAGCACTTTAGTGGAATTCTGCCACCTATAATAATGGTGCCGGAAGATCCCGGTTACAAGCCGACCCCCGACTTCAGCAAAATGTTATAACCCGATTCTGAGGGCATTTCAATTCAGGAAAACCTTACTTTAGGGTCCTGGGCCCCCATCCCCCCACCCCCCCAACCACCACTCACAACTTTTTGTAGAATATTCGGTATAGAATATCAACGTTTCTATGAACTTAGTACGAATAAATAGGACATCAGATCTGACAGATTACCACCAATAGATGATTCACATTTGTATGACTGTATGTTTTTTGTACTCTAACATAGAGTTGTACTGATTTTGGGTTTTCTCGAAATAAATTTTTGAAAAAATAACCCAGGTTAGGCCACTAAAAAAAAAAGCCTTGTTTCTCATCACCGCGCGCATCAGAAAAAACGATTTTAGAAGATTTTTTTTTTTTTAAATAGATTAACCTTGATCAAAATTATGAAAGGTATGTGTATTTAGTATCAAATTAAAGCTCCTGATATCAGGGATGCATTAAATGTATAGCCAGTAAAATTCCGGAAACCCTGCGTAAGCAGACACCCCGCATAAACAGCCACTTTGGCCTGGATCGGAGGGTGTCTGCTTATGGAGGGTTTTACTGTATGTCTGTCATCTTTGATATAGCAAAAAAAAAAAAAAAAAAAAAGCGCCCTCGTCATATTTTTCATGGCTTGGTGATGAGAAACAAGTTTGTTTTTTTTAGTGGCCTATTATATGCCAACTTTTGCACACATGTATAAGCGGATTTCTTTTCAAAAATCCCCTATAAAGATCGGCTTATAAATGGGGTTTTGAGAGCTGCTCACCGAGCCAGAGGTGTCCGTCCGTGTCCAGCTGAGTCGCTCCCTGAACCGACACGTCAGACGTAGCCGCGCCGCCGTCTACGGTAAGAGTGCCTTTCCTCTTGTCCCTGAGGGAATAAGTGAATACCGTCACATACACCGTACACTGTATGCAGCATAGGAGGTCATATCAAGAGACGTCACGAGTTTGAGTTTATCTATGTCACGCATTTTGTTGGCTCCGTAATCTCACGAGTAAAAGTAATGTGAGATTACGGAGCCAACAGAATGAGTGCCATAAATAAACTCGAAGTCAAACGAATGAAGTTTAGATTTTATCCTACTCCGTTTCCACGATTCTTTAAATACGAGAAAGGAGTGGCATAAACAAAACTTTATGTCACACCCGAGACATAAACAAATCCTATGTTAAGCCTATGGCGTTTTTTAATAGGGGTAGGGTAATAAGTAGTTCCTTACACTACCCTAAAACTAACATATGATGTTTATATTTACACAACATCAAAAAAATAACATAGAATACGAGCGATTGCATGTATAAAAAATAGAGACATAGATATTTACACTGACAAGGCTTTGACTTTCAGACTGCCGTCATGGCTTTTGACCGGAAAGCACAAAATTCATCACCAGTTGTCAGCTTGGTTACTTATCACTAACCTCGGGGAATTGGTGAGTACACAATTTGGTCAAAGGTTTTGTTAACAAGAATAAAAGTTGCATGGTAAACACATACTTGTTCAGGATTTATACAGAACATTTCCCTAACAGAGATGATATACAATGTAATATATTTAATAAATGCAAGACGCTCTTTTTTTGTTGTACAATAGTTCTGGTTAAAGTTCTTGTTCCATCGGATAATGTATTATCATAGCGTAGAGAAGAATATTGTACATAGTGAAACAAAAAAAGTTGACAATTTTTTCAGAAATAGCGCCCGAAACTATCAGACAAAATGTGGAGACAATTTTGTTCAGATTTTTTACAATCCCGCCGGTTTGAAATGTCTGCAGAATCAGATCGCTCGCTCGGTTGAATCCACGCTTAAGGAATGACATGCTTTATATACAAAAATCTGAGTGCGCCTAGGAACCAGGGGCCCGTTTAATAATCTATGATTCTACATGTAGGCCCCTTTCTATATGCCAGAGAGACCAAGGGACAATAATCACTTACGGACCTTATACACACGGCTAATACTGTCTTAGCGAACAGACTTAAGCCCATTTATTTCACCCCTGGTATTTTAACCCTATAGACTAAACATTAAAATAGTCAAATTCGATGGAATATGAGCTCTGACCATAAACCTTCATAGGTATCCTCTATATTATCTCACCCCTGGTATTTCCCCCCTCAGACTTAACATTGGGAACTTGTATCCAATGCCCATTCAGTATTTAGAGAAATACTTCATGGGGATTATATATCAAATATTAGTCCATTAGTCAAAGTGAAGTGTGATATAAATTCAGAAACCCATTCAAGTTTAGGGTCAGAGCACGATCCCATCTCATTTGAACTGTTGAGACACTAGCAAGTTATTATAATACAGAGATGTTTGACCCCAGGATGACCCCAGGATGACCCCAGGATGACCCCAGCATGACCGGGATGACCCCGGGATGACCCCAGGATGACCCCAGTATGACCCCAGGATGACCCCAGGATGACCCCAGTATGACCCCAGGATGACCCCAGGATGACCCCAGGATGACCCCAGGATGACCCCAGGATGACCCCAGGATGACCCCAGGATGACCCCAGGATGACCCCAGGATGACCCCAGGATGACCCCAGGATGACCCCAGGATGACCTGGATGACCTTCGTACCTGCTGAAGAGGATTGTGTGCCAGAGCCCGTCGTTGACCCTGACGTTGGACTTGAGGACGTGCAGGTCCTCCATGGACTGTTTGCCGAGGTTGTAGTTGACCTCGCAGTAACCCTCACTGATGGCCACAGCCAGGTAGTCGCTCTCGATGGTCGACGACTTGTGCATGAGGAGCACCAGGCCGTCACTGTACAACGTGCGAAGACGGATCTCGAACTTGTTCTGCTTCTGGCTCTTCACTCTGTGTGACCAGAAAATGGTGAGATGGTTGTTAATCTGAGATGGATGTGTAGGTACAGTATAACTCTGTGATGGAAAGAGGTTGGAATGGTCGCTAATCTAAGATGGATGTGTAGGTACAGTATAACTCTGTGACGAGAAAATGGTGAGATCGTTGTTAATCTGAGATGGATGTGTATGTACAGAAAAACTCTGTGATGGAAAGAGGTTGGAATGGTCGATAATCTAAGATGGATGTAGAGGTACAGTATGACTTTGTGATGAGAAAATGGTGAGATGGTTGTTAATCTGAGATGGATGTATAGGTACAGTATGACTCTAATCAAACTTAGGGATGATATCATGGAAAGTATTTTTGTTGTTGATTAATTAAAACATATAATGTTGATCCTTTTTCTTATCATAAATCAAAGTCCTAAATTAGTGTGTGCTTAATGGGGAACTATATGGACTGCATAGGTGTATACCAAATTAGGATATCATAGTTATACACATATGGTTACATGTATGTTTTTAGGTGAATCCTGTAGTCAAGCTAGTTTGTGAATAAGTCAAGCAGTAATTCCTCTATCATATCTTTATAGATCTAAGCCATTCTCTAATCTGGTTGTACTTTGACACGCCGCTGCTTACCGTTTGTCAATTTTGTTCAGGTACTTGTGGTAGGTGTAGCCGTCAAAGGACACGGGACTATCTGCACTCACTGTGCCCGTAGCTGGAACAGAGACAGAGATAATTAAATACACACATCTATTACTATACACCATAATAATGTTCGCGCCCGCTGTGACAGCGGGCCGTAGTGAATTGCAGTAGCCTTTGTGGTCTTTGTAAAGTTAATAAAAGGGAGTTTTAAATTGTTTGGAGGTGTATGATAATAAGAAAACGTAGTGACTGAGCCTGTACGGTGTCCGTTCTTGGTCATTTGCTGAAAAAATACGGCCCTCCCACCTGCGGCCGTATTTTCATCATCAAATGACCTCAAAACGCCATCCGTACGGGCTCAGTAACCACGTTTTCTAATATCACAGGTTGTTCTTCATACATGTATCACTCAGATAACAGTGAGTTCATCGTAAAGAAACCTGAGAAATTCAAAAAGTGGAATTAACTGTTGAAAGGGACGTAATCTGAACGGGTCGCCCTCCTCTTTTTTCACAGAAGTGTTGCTGCTTTCACTGCACGAAAACCATTATTTTACATATGAATGCGCCCGGCGTCTATAAGTAGGTATTTTGCGTCTACAAGATCGTCTTAATCTCCATGTGTATACACCTCATCTATGGGCATATATATAAGCGTCCAGTGAACAGGGCTTCACTGGGAGCAGGCGGGGGGAGGAGGTGGGGGGTGGTGGGGGGGGGGGGGGGAGGGCTTCCTACTTAGGACACCTGTACTTCTACCAACACAAAGGGGCGGGAAGGGGTGTGGGCAGAGCGTATTTTCTCTCATATACGCCGGGTGTGAAATACAGCCAAGACGCATCCGTCATATATAAGGCCTGGGCGTATATAAATGAAAACAAGTCAATATTCAGCCAATACATGCACTTCTGTGATGGCGTATATGTGAATAAAATGGTGGTTTTCGTGCAGTGTTTCCCTCTTCCCCCTCCCCCCACCTGTGTGTTTTTGAATGGCTCAGAATGGACTTATCCCTATTGTCTCCCGTATGCCTTGTTCCCCCCCTGTGTCCGTCCTATAGGTTATCCTTAAGATTGATAAATCTGAATCTTTTATAACCACGCTGAAGATGTACACTATCTCTTATAAACACCTGAAATGAAGTAGTTGCGTTCAAATAGAAGAGAAAATACCCTCTGCCCCCCCCCCTCCCGCCACTTTGTGTTGGTAGAAGTACAGGTGTCCTCAGTAGGAAGCCCTCCTAAATGTCCATCAAAATGTCCATCAAAAATAAGCAGCAGCAATTTCATCATTGTATTACTCTTTATTGTTACTGGTATGTGGTAGTTGTCATTAATTGTTTTTCCTTTAACACCTTGCAGAAACGATATCATGAATGTCTCATTGTAATTTATTCTTCTTGATGTCAATACTATACAGGGATGTCAACAGCCCTTGAAGAAAATCCCTAAAGTCCTTTGCGATGGCGACCCCCCTACCCCTACTACAATGAACAAGTTCGCAGGCAACTGGAAAACGATGTTAACTGTGTCCCCTGGTGGGTAGGACTGGTACTACAGTTTATATTCTACCCAATCAGAACCCAATCTGTTATGCCCTATTGATATATACCAAATATATGCATGGAGTGCGAAGCATTATGCTGATTCCTGGTGTTAGCTATGCATTCAAAGTGGTTTGTATAGTAATTACTCAATGGTGTCAGGGATTGTAGGGATTCTCATCCATGAGGTATCTGTGGGGAGCTTCCGTACGAACCGTTAGAGGGGGCGTCCACCAACCACGACAAGGCTACGACAAGAGCAGACAAGAAAGTTCTAATCGGTGCCTTGTCGCAGCATTGTTGTGAGGAGGGGAGTTGTCGTGAGCCCTTGTCGCAGCCTGTCGGGAAGTGCACGCTCCACCTAAATATTCTATCGTAGACCTCTGCAACAACCTCCCGACACGTCACGACACGCCACGACACGGTTCCATAATCAAACATGTTTGATTTTGTCGTAACCCTGTCGGAAGGCCCCCGACATGCCCCCGACAAGCTTCATGTCGCAGCCTGTCGTGGCCTTGTCGTAGCCTCTTGTCGGGAACTGTGGTCCACCAACCACGACAAGGCTACGACAAGGCTTCCAATCGTAGAGCTGTCATGGACCTTGTCGGAAAGCCATTGTCGTAGCCTTGTCGTGGTTGGTGGACGCCCCCTCTAAATGATCATCTCGTTTTGTAGCTTGTACAGTATGGTCAGGTCGTTATATATAAATTAAGGTCTTTATCCTCGCTACCAATACTCTGTTGCAGAGTGTTATTGTTTCCCCTGTACCCGTGCATTGCGGAATATGTGCAGTTAATCGTGTATGTCAAAGTGACCTTAAGACTAGATATTCTTAGAAGACTATACCAAAACCTAAAGGTCCAAAACAGTATTAATGATTACAAATGAAAACATGAATAGTATTAGATATGGAATACTTCCCAGGGTCAGTTTTATACTAATGATGGGGTTAGGATTAGTGTTAATAGATTTTACTTACATCGGAGAAGGGAAGATAAATCTGATAACAAATTTAGATGTGTAAGTTACCATACCGATGTAGTCTTAATCCTCCATTTCAGGAAGCTCAACAGATGATTATTTGAAGGCCTATGGCTAGTCATGACTGATTGAGAAGTCTAGTAAGAACTTTGTTGATAGGATTTGATTTAATGATAGAAACAAAAAATAGAGAGCTGCCAGAGTATTTGATAATTTATGTTATGAAGGTAATAATAGGTAGGTAATAATAGAATAAGACAGTGTACCTTTGTCGCAGTGGAGTCCGGTGAATCCCTCGGTACACTTGCACTCGTAGTCGTCGAGGATGGGTATGCAGGTGGCTGAGTTTTGACAGGGGCTGAGGCTGGAGGGGCAGGGCCGCCCGTTGTACTGAGTCAGTCCCTGCACGCTGTACGCGCCCGCCACCAGGTTCTCCACCTGCGCCCCGTTCTCGTACACCTGACCACCGCAGAATAGAAAAAGGAGGGTTTCTATTGGTTCATGGATAGATAGACACGAAAATGGAGCATTTCTATTGGTTCATGGACGGATACCATTAAAAAGGAGCATTACTATTGGTTCATAGATGGATACATGCTAAAAAGGAGTATTTCTATTGGTTCATGGATAGATAGACACTAAAATGGAGCATTTCTATTGGTTCATGGACGGATACCATTAAAAAGGAGCATTTCTATTGGTTTATGGATGGATACTCCTTAGAAAGGAGCATTTCTATTGGTGAATGGATGGATACAAGCTAAGAAGGAGCATTTCTATTGGTGAATGGAGGGATACACAAAAAAGGCACGTTTCCATGCATTGACCATTATGTCTCAGCTCTGCTAAGGGTCCGTCAGTGGTTCGTGACTGAAAATCGTGATGGCCAATGGAAATGGGCTTTTAGGAGAAAAAAAAAGAAGCTACACCGTTTTCGTGCAGACCGCTGCGGACTGCGCACCTAGTTTGGCAACCAACTCCTTCTACGATATAGGGGTTGGTCGGGTTAAATCTCTCTGTGTTCACCTCAAACCAAATACGTTTGTTCTATGTATATTCTAAAAGCAGACATACTTAACCCATTCAGGGCGGAGGATGCCTTAAGGCATCACCCGGCTGGGGGCGGATGATGCCTTAAGGCATCATTTTCTTGATATTCATATAATAGTTTTTCAAAAGGAAATATTCTAACTATCAACTTGAAATTTTCACAGAATGTAGCTGTACCATCATATTTTTGGATTCTAGATAATAGAAATAAAAATATTAATGATAATGATTAATGATAATTAAGCATATTATACCACGTGATAAACCTTCGAATTTAGTGTTCAAAGGACAGTGGCCCCGTCCCCTAGAACTATACATAGTCACTAGGAGCAGTCCCCAAGTGCGTAGTTTAGAAATAGGCAGCCGTCCTTAAAGGGTTAATAAGCAGGGGGTCCCTCAATCGAGGTACCCCTTAAGTAGGGTGTCCCCTCAAGTGAGGTACCCCTTAATCGGGGTTAACATAAACTCTTAAAAGAGGGGAACATTTGTGTTCTGAGCAAAGTGTCTGCTAATGCGGGGTGCTTTCATCAATCCTCGTGGTATAAAAACTGTTCTCGAAACAAAATGGCAAAATGGCAGTTGCCAGCAAATGATTCCATTCCTCACCTCGATTCTGAAACAATATTGATACCTTCTGAAAATGATCAGTAATTTTTATTCTGCCAATTCTTTATCGTCCATGCAGGTAGCGTGGCCGAGCGGTCTAAGGCGCTGGTTTAAGGCACCAGTCTCTTCGGAGGCGTGGGTTCGAATCCCACCGCTGCCAACCTTTTCACAACCTGAATAATTGAGAATCCACTGGCACAAAGTATTCCCGCTAGGTGATATCACAGGAATCTTTGGTTGCATTGATGTACGTCTTTAGCACGGGCGGCACGCCAGTGGATTCTGAAGGCTCTAAGCCTAGTTCTTTAAGAATTCTTCTCCATAGAGAAAAGTGAGAGTACAGAATACGACTGAGAGAATGTGAGATCTCATGCTGCATGGAGTTGTCCCATTACACTAAGTCCAAATAAGGACCGAGTAGCCAATGACTGCATTCGCAGCAAACCCCGACCTTGACCCTGACCGCCTTACATGATATTTTCTAGTGCCTTGGGACGGCTCTACAGTCGAGAGTTGACCTACAATATAATGGGCCACAACCACCCTCCATGAGAGGGGTGGCCTGAGACGGCACTCTCCCAGCAGAGATCTTGCGCTCTACTTCCTGTGGTCGCTTATATCTCTGCCCCAACCTGCCTGTTTGGGCTCAAATCTGGCCCATACGCCAGTTTAAAAAAAAATCCTAAATTCTGAGGGCTTTAGGGGGTATTTTGTGTTCCACTTGTAAATAGAGATGAACATATTTATGTGGTAGATAAAATACTCTCATTTCTGTTATTATTAAATTCAAACCAGACGCAGCCTCTGGGATTACTTTCTACAGTGGAAAGCACCTCATGTGTTGCAGGGCTTTGTTTTGTCAACAATGCCATGTGCTCCTCTGAAGGGGCGGTCCAATAATATGTGGATTCCCATAATAATATGGATCAAGTATGAAAAAGAAACAACTAGATTGTCTCTGAAGCTCCTTTAACGATTCCCATATTGCTATACTCATGATATGTGAGTTGTTTGACTTGGATAACTTTTGACAGTTGCTTTGTTTTGAATCTGAAATGTTGGCTGGTTCCCCCTGTCCTTAGTGGATACCCTGGGAACCAGTGTATGACGTCAGTGGGTTGGGGCAGAGACTAAGCCAGCGAAGGATCTGGGGGGAGAGTGCTGAGACGGGTTGGTAGACTTACCCGCTGAATTGCGCCCTTGAAGCCGGCCGTGACCCCGATGTCCAGGTTGTAGCCGCCCGGGTAGCCGCCCAGGAAGATGGTCTCGCCGAGATTCAGCTCCTTGAGAATGCCCTGTAAGATGGAGGTGAGTACGAGAAAGATCAGCATCAACGAGAAGGCATCAACAGAGCAGGATCAACTGATTCCATGTAAGAAATGGACAAAAGTTGAAAAATTAGTTGTAAAATATAAGTAGTAATTGTAATTGTTGTGAAATGCGTCTTATTAGTACGAAACAGGATAAGAAATTAGTATAAGTGTGCTATATTGTTCATGCAGATAGTTGGATAAGCTTTTCAGAGTTTCCTATGTACAATCTTTGATTTCAGACATTGTTCTTCGTTGGAGTGATCACTTGCAGCCCTTTGGATGGTCCAATATGCGCCGATGGAAAGTGCACATGTATTTTCTACCCAAACTTACTGTAACTCTTTCGGTTCAATAAATAGAGCGAAGCTAGATATTTAAAAAAAAAAAAAAAAAAAGTTATTGTATTCGACACTAGGGGGCAGCTGACACTGATCCTACCACCTTTACACCTGTGATTAGACCTATGGAAATGCATCAAGAATCGTATAAATCCACTATACTCCACGAGATTGGATGGGCCGCAATCGTCATCGAAGCGAAGCTGAGTGATGATTACTGCGGTTCTGGATATATCTCACTCCTTTCAATGTTAGGGATATCTAAATTTCTTGTTTTGTCTTCTCTCTGAAATCCTGGCCGCTGATTGGTCAATCGCCTGTTACGTCATCTCATATTCACTACGCTACGATCATGGCGTAGTATCATCACTTTACCTGGTTGATCGTTGTGTATTTTATTCTAACGTTATTCCTAGGGGGCTTAACCTACACCAGGTGTGAGATCATGTGAAGGGGGGACACTGACCTTGGAATGACCTCTGACGAGGCGGCCGGCGTTCAGGATGAGCGTCCCAAGTCGGTTCGTTCTCTGGATTTCTACGCGGTTCCAAACGTTCTTCTGAATGCGATCCCGAGTCCTTCAAAAAGAAACACATTGAATCGAACTCAGTTTTCATCTTTATTGGAGCGTAATATGAGACAGAGATAATGTCACTCTGATATGAACCTGGTCTTATATATGTAAACCTGCCATGGGACCTGATAGGTGAGGGTGGCGGGGTAAGAATGGTATGAAATTGAGACAATGTCACTCTCTTATAAACCTATTATTATATATGGAGTGCATATGAGATACTCTAAGATTAGATGGGTGTGGGTGGGTGGGTAAAATTGATACGAGGCTGAGGTACTATAAGATCTGATTGGTGTGGGTGGGTGGGTAAAATGAAATAAGACTGAGAAAATGATGGCACTCCCGCTGCCCAGGTCTGAGATATTATAATATCTGATGGGTGTTGGTGGGTGGGTAAAATTAACATAAGACTGAGATAATATTATATTGGTGTGGGTGGGTGGGTAAAACCTATATAAGTCTAAGATAATATAAGATCTGATTGGTGTGGGTGGGTGGGCAAAATTGATACGGGTACGTGATGACAGCGCTCCTGCTGCCCAGGTCTGAGATACCATAAGATCTTATTGGTGTGGGTTGGTGAGTAAAATTGATATAAGACTGAGATACTATGAGATCTTATTGGTGTGGGTGGGTGGGTAAAATAGATATGAGATACACATACGTGATTACGGCGCTCCCGCTGTCTAGGTCTGAGATACTATAAGATCTTATCGGGGTGTGTGGGTGGGTAAAATAGATATGAGATACACATACTGGATAACCGCACTCCTGCTGCCCAGGTCTGAGATACTATAAGATCTTATCGGGGTGTGTGGGTGGGTAAAATAGATATGAGATACACGTACGTGATTACGGCGCTCCCGCTGCCCAGGTCTGAGATACTATAAGATCTTATTGGGGTGAGTGGGTGGGTAAAATAGATATGAGACACACGTACGTGATTACGGCACTCTCGCTGCCCAGGTCTGAGATACTATAAGATCTTATTGGTGTGAGTGGGTGGGTAAAATAGATATGAGATACACGTACGTGATTACGGCGCTCCCGCTGCCCAGGTCTGAGATGATATAAGATCTTATCGGGGTGAGTGGGTGGGTAAAATAGATATGAGATACACGTACGTGATTACGGCGCTCCCGCTGTCCAGGTCTGAGACACTATAAGATCTTATTGGGGTGAGTGGGTGGGTAAAATAAATACGAGATACACGTACATGATTACGGCGCTCCCGCTGTCCAGGTCTGAGATACTATAAGATCTTATCGGGGTGTGTGGGTGGGTAAAATAAATACGAGATACACGTACGTGATTACGGCGCTCCCGCTGCCCAGGTCTGAGATACTATAAGATCTTATTGGGGTGAGTGGGTGGGTAAAATAGATATGAGATACACGTACGTGATTACGGCGCTCCCGCTGCCCAGGTCTGAGATGATATAAGATCTGATTGGGGTGAGTGGGTGGGTAAAATAGATATGAGATACACGTACGTGATTACGGCGCTCCCGCTGTCCAGGTCTGAGATGATATAAGATCTTATTGGGGTGAGTGGGTGGGTAAAATAGATATGAGATACACGTACGTGATTACGGCGCTCCCGCTGCCCAGGTCTGAGACACTATAAGATCTTAATGGTGTGGGTGGGTGGGTAAAATAGATATGAGACACACGTACGTGATTACGGCGCTCCCGCTGTCCAGGTCTGAGACACTATAAGATCTTATTGGGGTGAGTGGGTGGGTAAAATAGATATGAGACACACGTACGTGATTACGGCGCTCCCGCTGCCCAGGTCTGAGATGATATAAGATCTTATTGGGGTGAGTGGGTGGGTAAAATAGATATGAGACACACGTACGTGATTACGGCGCTCCCGCTGCCCAGGTCTGAGATGATATAAGATCTTATCGGGGTGAGTGGGTGGGTAAAATAGATATGAGATACACGTACGTGATTACGGCGCTCCCGCTGCCCAGGTCGAAGCGGAACTCGAGCTTTCCGTCGCGGAGAAGCAGCGCGATGTAGTCGCCGCGGTCCGTGCCCACCTGCGACCCGTAGAGCAGCACGCCGTTCAGCTCGTGACTCATGAACCACAGCTCGAAGGAGAAGGACTGGCCGATCGTGTCAGACAGCTTCATCTCCAGGAAGGAGTTGCCGTTAAACTCGGGTACCGTGATCACGCCGTCGAGAACTGCAAGGAGAGGATAGTGTTGGAGTAGGGTCAGGGTGAGAGTACAATGATAAGTGGAGTCTCCGAGGAGTAGATGCGTAGTACGTAGAGTCTACTCCGTATACGTATATAGTCTAGTCCGTAAAAGTATAGTCTACTTCGTATATGTATATAGTCTACTCTGTATACGTAGAGTCTACTCTGTATATGTATATAGTCTACTCCGTATACGTAGAGTCTACTCTGTATATGTAGAGTCTAGTCCGTATACGTAGAGTCTACTCCGTATACGTAGAGTCTACTCTGTATATGTATATAGTCTAGTCCGTATATGTAGAGTCTACTCCGTATATGTAGAGTCTACTCCGTATACGTATATAGTCTACTCCGTATACGTAGAGTCTACTCCATATACGTAGAGTCTACTCTGTATATGTAGAGTCTACTCCGTATATGTAGAGTCTACTCCATATACATAGAGTCTACTCCGTATACGTAGAGTCTACTCCGTATATGTAGAGTCTACTCCGTATAGGTAGAGTCTACTCCGTATACGTAGAGTCTACTCCGTATATGTAGAGTCTACTCCGTATATGTAGAGTCTACTCCGTATATGTAGAGTCTAGTCCATATATGTAGAGTCTACTCCGTATCGGATATAGTCTAGTCCATATACGTAGAGTCTACTCTGTATACATAGAGTCTACTCCGTAGACGTAGAGTCTACTCGGTATACGTATATAGTCTAGTCCTTAAACGTAGTGTACTCCGTATACGTAGAGTCTACTCCATATATGTAGAGTCTACTCCGTATACGTAGAGTCTACTCCGTATACGTAGAGTCTACTCCCTATACGTATCTAGTCTAGTCCGTATATGTAGAGTCTACTCCGTATATGTAGAGTCTAGTCCGTAAACGTATAGTTTACTCTTTAAATATGGATAATCTACACTAGTTTGTGTTTACGAGGCGTAGCGGATCACTTCTGTCACTAATCTACACTAGTGTTTTATACTTAGTAATAGGTGGATAATGAACTAGTACACATTGTACTCACTGTTGGATAGGGTGAGGATTGTTATATAATGATAAGTGGAATCTCTGAGGAGTAAATCCATGGTATTTATAGTCTACTTCGTATACATACACAATAATGACTGGTTTTGTGTACGAGTGGCCGTATTCTCCGAGTAGTTGATGCGTAGTAATATCCGAGCGATTAGCGAGGATATTACGTCGTCAACTACGAGGAGATTGCGGATACTCATACACACTCATGACTCATGGATCATTATGGTAGATATGTGACAAAACGTGGTATATGAAGGTGGAATTATCTAGTAAATATCCCTCTAAATCCTAGACTCGTAATTAGTAGAAACCGAACGAGAGTTAGACTTGATAATGTTTATGCCACGACGGGAAGGTCGTGTTTTACTACACGAGGCGTAGCCGAGTGTAGAAAGGAGCAGACCTGACCAGAGTGGCATAGACAATGACAAGTCTAACTCTCGTTCGGTTTCGTATTTATCCTACCTCGTCTATGCTTTTGAATTACTATTAAAAAGATGAATATTGAGTCAACGACCAACAGAACTTTTTTCATAGTAGCTGACATCCTGCTCTCTGATTGGTCAATATTGTTATTACTCTAGTGGCATAAAAAACACTTTATGTCACGGCCTGCCACATAAAATTTCCCTATGTTAAGTCTATGGCGGTTTTTTATTAGGGGTAGGATAATGGTAGATATGTGACAATACATTGTGTATAAATAGACAATATTGACTGGTTTCAGATACAAGCGGCCGTATGCTCCGAGGAATTGACGCGTAGTTATATCCGAGCATATGCGTGGATATTGCGCAGAGTCATCTCCGAGGAGCATACAACCGCTTTTATCTGAAACCAGTCTATATTGTATTTATCATCCACCTTTTCTAGGCAAGTGGCATGTCGATATCAGTTCATTTTAGTTATGCACTATGTTTCTGTACGCACTATTTTTCCATATGCGCCACCCAGAGCATACAACATATCTGTATGCTCCGGGTATGTCCATACATATTCCCTATGTGTTTCCTATGGACACTTTGTATTAGGTGGATAATAAAGGATGTAATAATCTGGTAAACCACTCACTGTCCTGACACTCATTATAGTAGATAGGTTACAGCATGTTGTGTATAAAGGATGTAATAAACTGGTAAACCACTCACTGTCCTGACACTCATTTTAGTAGATAGGTCACAGCATGTTGTGTATAAAGGATGTAATAAACTGGTAAACCACTCACTGTCCTGACACTCATTTTAGTAGATAGGTCACAGCATGTTGTGTATAAAGGATATAATAAACGGGTAAACCACTCACTGTCCTGACACTCATTATAGTAGATAGGTTACAGCATGTTGTGTATAAAGGATGTAATAAACGGGTAAACCACTCACTGTCCTGACACTCATTATAGTAGATAGGTTACAGCATGTTGTGTATAAAGGATGTAATAAACTGGTAAACCACTCACTGTCCTGACACTCATTATAGTAGATGGGTCACAGCATGTTGTGTATAAAGGATGTAATAAACTGGTAGACTACTCACTGTCCTGACACTCATTATAGTAGATAGTTTACAATACACTGTGTATAAAGGATATAATAAACTGGTAAACTACTCACTGTCCTACACTCATTATGCCATGTAAGATATGTGACAATATGTTGTGTATAAAGGATGTAATAAACTGGTAAACCACTCACTGTCCTGACACTCATTATAGTAGATAGGTTACAGCATGTTGTGTATAAAGGATGTAATAAACGGGTAAACCACTCACTGTCCTGACACTCATTATAGTAGATAGGTCACAATATGTTATGTATAAAGGATGTAATAAACTGGTAGACCACTCACTGTCCTGACACTCATTATAGTAGATAGGTTACAGCATGTTGTGTATAAAGGATGTAATAAACTGGTAAACCACTCACTGTCCTGACAGTCATTATAGTAGATAGGTTACAGCATGTTGTGTATAAAGGATGTAATAAACTGGTAGACCACTCACTGTCCTGACACTCATTATAGTAGATAGGTTACAGCATGTTGTGTATAAAGGATGTAATAATCTGGTAAACCACTCACTGTCCTGACACTCGCGGCCCATGCGGCCTGGCGGACAGCGGCAGGCGAACTCCCGGTTGGGCAGAGCGGCGCAGGTACCTCCCGCCTGACAAGGGTTTGGGTCACACGGCGCCTGAGACAAGTCCCGCTGACACTGCGATCCTGTAAGTGTGACAGTACAATGTGACACCTATATACAAAGTGTTATAACAATGTGACTCCTATATACATAGTGTTAGAACAATGTGACACCTATATACACAGTGTTAAAACAATGTGATTCCTATATACACAGTGTTAAAATAATGTGACACTTATATACAGCGTTAAAACAATGTGACTTCTATATACACAGTGTTAAAACAATGTGACACCGATATACACAATGTTAAAACAATGTGACACCTATATACACAGTGTTAAAACAATGTGACACCGATATACACAGTGTTAAAACAATGTGACACCGATATACACAGTGTTAAAACAATGTGACACCGATATACACAGTGTTAAAACAATGTGACACCTATAAACACAGTGTTTCAATAATGTGACACCTATATGCAGACTGTTGAACTCGTACTCAACAGGCGTGCGAGTACGGTAACTCATACTCAATGGGCGATAAACAGATGAATATTTCCAGGCTAAGATGAAATCAGTAACATATTCATGTTTTGTCTGAGTCCCGGTTCACCATCTTGTTTGGAGTGCTTCAGAATATTCACTTGGCAATCGCCTCGTCCATATTACTACGCACTCCAAACTTAATGGCGAACCACCCATCAATTTCTTTCTTAATACACAATAAAACAAAACGAAAGAAATATTTTTTTCTAATTAATAAGAATAAGAGAGAAGCTGTACTGGGATCTTACCTGTCCATCCTCGCAGACATTTACAGGTGAATCCGTCTCGGCTTGTCTTCATACACATCCCTCCGTTCTGACAGGGCAGGCTGCTGCAGGGGTTCTGACCACACTCCGCTGAACACACAACACGACACGCATCAGTGACTCCCACTCCTATCTCTTATTGTATTACATACCCATACAGTATATTCAATAATTACATGCTGCTGCTCCCTGTGCAGTATAAAGAGTGTACTGAACCATGTGCAGTACACTATTATACTGAACACACAACACGACACGCATCAGTGACTCCCACTCCTATCTCTTATTGTATCATTAACCCATGCAGTATATTCAATAATTACATACTGCTGCTCCCTGTACAGTATAAAGAGTGTACTGAACCCTGTGCAGTACACTGTTATACTGAACACACAACACGACACGCATCAGTGACTCCCACTCCTATCTCTTATTTCATTATTAACCCACACAGTATATCTAATAATTACGTACTGTGCAGTATAAATCGTATACTGAACCCTGTGCAGTACACTGTTATACTGAAGACGTTCAAACATCAGCAGTGAGTGGGCTTTCACATAGACATGTCTTCTACGCCAATGTACGGTAAGATTTTATTAATTCTGGGGACATAATGAATATATAACGACCTTCCTTGCGTGTAAATGCTACAAAACTCGATGGGAATTGATGTTTTTACTTAACTCGGCCTGGCGCCTCGCTCCGTAAAAAGCAACAATTCCAAATCTCGTTTTATAGAATGCACAATATGGTCAGGTCGTTCTATATAAGTACTCATGAATACATACAGCAGTGTTTGCTTATTTTCGCAAATTAAATACTGGTCTCAATATCTTTGCTTATATTCTTGAAATGCACTTTACATTTCTATAGAATAGATATCATATAGGATAGATATTGCAATGAATCAATATGGCCGTGTAGCACACCATAAGATAAAATAAGTTTTCGCCATAGACATCTTTCTCAGCAAAGCCTTTTTTCTAGACATATTGCCTGAGAAATTATAAATGAAATAGCGGTATATCTTCCCTTCCTTTGTGATCTCTATAAAAGTAGACCTGGCAAAATGACCACCATAAACTTGCTCACACAGTAGACTTGTCTTGCGTTGCTAAGCTCGGTGACTAAGTGGTAGGGGTGTTTGCCTCGAGCATGGGAGATCAGGGGTTCAGATCCTGGTCAGGTCATACCTAAGACTTACAAGAAAATTGTACCCACTGCCCATTCGGCTTAACTCCTACCATTAGAATGAGGAGTAGGGGGCTAGGTTGAACGGGGTTGAACGGCTATGTAGCCAAACTCGGTGATTTCCATAATAAAAATTGCTTTAAAAAAACAACAAACTTACATATGCCCATGGCGTTGACAATATGGCGAGATCCGGGGAACATCAAATCGTACTCAATGGTGGAGGCCTTCGTCTTGATCTTCACAGATTCAATACACCCGACCAGACCCATCTCAATGCCGATATTCCTGTACATCCTGCGGGAAAAAAAGTGAGGTACATCGTTATTACAAAACGACCAGACCCATCTCAATGCCGATATTCCTGTACATCCTGCGGGTAGAAAAGTGAGGTACATCGTCAATACACAACAACCAGACCTGTCTCAATGCCGATATTCATGTACATCCTGCGGGTAGAAAAGTGAGGTACATCGTCAATACACAACAACCAGACCCGTCTCAATGCCGATATTCCTGTATATCCTGCCCGTAGAAAAGTGAGGTACATCGTCAATACACAACAACCAGACCTGTCTCAATGCCGATATTCATGTACATCCTGCGGGTAGAAAAGTGAGGTACATCGTCAATACACAACAACCAGACCTGTCTCAATGCCGATATTCATGTACATCCTGCGGGTAGAAAAGTGAGGTACATCGTCAATACACAACAACCAGACCCATCTCAATGCCGATATTCCTGTACATCCTGAATGGAGAAAAGTGAGGTACGGAGATATATAGTATATAATAAGTTTAGATGGGAGAAGAGGTAATTGCTGGGAGCTGGGACCCATCAACCTCCAGGGCCCTGTTTTTCAGTCGAGACGATCTCAAGTTGAGACCGTTTGGAAGCCAAACTGTTTTTCAGTTGAGACGATCTCTGGGGATCTCAGCCTGAGACTGAGATGCGACCGTTTCAGGTGATTTTAGTGTTTTTCAGTTGGGATGATCTCAAGGGATCTCAAGTGAAATGATCTCCCAAACGATCTCAACCTGAGACCAATTGATACTTGTCATAACTTATTTTTTCAGATACTAAAACTTATTCAAATTTGAAGATATTTGGATTGGAGGGTACTAATAATCTGACATACCTATATCCCAAATTTCATTATATTTCTGTGGTTATTAAGACCATGAAAACATTTGTCTGGAAATCTGAAAAATACAGGCACTGTACCACTCAGGCAGCTTGTGTATGTATACCTGCTGAAATGCTCGATTCTATTTGAGCAGGCTGAGGTCAAAGTCATCCCATATTTGTGAATAACAATAATACCAATTTAAAAAGTAAGACATGTCTCACTTATTGAATACTCAACGGAAAATTATGAAATCGTAGGATTGGATCAAATGGACATGGACAATTATTCGCTGTAAATATGGTCTAATTTGAATAAGTATAAGTATTTCAAATCAATAATTTCCGATTGCAGAATCTTGAACCCTGTAGGAAATGATCTCTAGGATCTCAGGTTGAGATCGTTTTAGCTGAGATCCTCTGGGGCGCACTGAGACCACCTCTGAAAAACACCTGCCGCCATTGATCTCCCAAACGGTCTCAGGATCGCTCATGGATCTCAGCGGATCTCAGCTTGAGATCGTCTCGACTGAAAAACAGGGCCCTGGGCTCCAGTCACTCGCCTGCTCGCGCCCACACAGTCCACACGCGCCCTGCTCTTTCTGCTTCACCTCCCTCCCCAGCCCCTGGTTTCCCCTTTTTCGGGAGAGCTGACATACCTTCTCTCCCTCAAGGAATCAGAGACTTGTGCCTCAGTGCTTCCATAGACTGATTCACCTTTTAACGGTTATGTTATCAATGGTTGCTTAAAGGCATATCCCACTATCACGATTTGATAATAATGAATAAAGGTAAGATTTTCCGATCGTATATTTAGAATTATCCAAATATCATTGAGCTACCTCTCCTGTAGTCTTTCCACTACATTACCCTGTACCATATTGACAATAACTATAAAACTATACATCTCTTTTAAAAATAGCATCAGAGTAATGATAAACGCTATGGTACAGTCATATATATACATCCTCATGTTTTTAAGCTCTGTGAAGTTAGTCTGCGTATCGTGTTCTCTTGTTATTGCATCTGACAGGAGGCAGGCACGCACAGCTCCTGGCACGACGAGACCCCGTGGAGTGGGACCATCAGAGGTTGGCACGAACCGATACAACGCACCTGCGTGACATCATGAAGCATGTTATTAGAGGGGAATATCTGTCTGCCAAGTCCAGCTCATAAACATACAATCTGTGTGTATGTAAATGAGGGGTATTGAACTTGGGACTGGTGAGAGTACAGCATGTTGTTATCATCTCAGAGATAGGTACCAGCTGTGACTGATGGTGGGTTTGAGTTTCTGTCTGCCAGATTCTCCATGAAATCTTAGGAGCTTCTAGTGTCGGAATTTCAGGACTTGGAGAATTCCAGAGGGAGATTCCCCTCTATCCTACCCCTAATAAAAAACGCCATAGGTTTATCATTGACTCAATGTATTTTACGGAGCGTTGGATAAAGTGTTATTTATGCACCTAGGTGAATAAAAAAACGGACCAATCAGGGATGAGATAACTAAAGTAGATCCGGCAGCATTGATAACTACTAATATGGATAATTACAAATATTCTCTGTATATCGGTGAGATGGGGTAGGATAAATACAAAACCGAACTCAAGTTAGCCTTGTCAATGTTCATACCACTCAGGTCAGGTCTGCTACTCACTAAACTCGGCTAACGCCTCGTGTAGTAATACACAACCTGCCCATCGTGGCATAAACATTGACAAGGCTAACTCTCGTTTGGCTTCTACTAATTATCCTACCCCTAATAAAAACTGTCCATAGGCATAACATAGGCAAATTTTATGCTGCATGCCTTGACATAAAGTGCGATTTATGCCTCTAGGGGCATACACAAAATCGACCAATCAGCGACCAGATGGTGAGCTGCTCCGAAAAAAGTTCCAGTTGGACCCAAAGGTTCCGGTTGGACTTCGGTTGGTCATTCAATCGATATTTATATTTTATTAATCTAAACAGGGTAGAGACAGGGTAGGATAAATATGAAACCGAACTCGAGTTAGACTTGTCAGTGTCTATGCCACTCTGGTCAGGTCTGTTCCTTACTACACTCAGCTAACGCTTCGCGTAGTAATACACGACCTTCCCGTTGTGGCATAAAAACTGTCAAGTCTAACTCTCGTTCAGTTTCTACTAAATATAGGACAGTGAGGACCCTTTGTACCACATACACATGAACGCACACGACTTAGGATATCAAGTTTGAACTTGATCAGGAATTCGGAAAATTATGGTTAAAAGAATTCTACTGAAGAAGACCACTACTTAGTCTGCGTTTATCTGTCTCCAGAAGCAAGACCCAGAAATCTGCTGTTCTGCGAAAAGGTTTAACCTCTTACTATCATTTGTCTTTACATTTTCAGTTAAGAAGTTGCGATATGACTGTTATCAGAACAAGCTGGTTAAACCTTTCTCTTACTCAGAAAAAAAAGGAGAAAAGTAGATCATTAAAAATCCATTTTAAGTACAAAGCATGGAATGAAAACCAAAAATCATGGCTCGAACGGAGCCTGAGGCACTCGTAGGCATTTTAAGGGAGGATGATGCCTTAAGGCATCATTTGCTTGATATTTATGAAATTGTTTTTCAAAAGGAAATAATTCAACAATATGCTGGAAATCTGTACAGAATGTGGGTGTAACATGAAATCTAAATAATAAAAATGAAAATATTAAGGATAATGAATTATATCACGTGATAAACCTTCGAACTCTGGAGCCTATGGAAGATCAGTGATATCCCTCTAGGATAAATAAAATAAACAAAAAAGATAAATAAAAAAAACTATGAGTTCAGAGGACAATGTACATAGTCACTATAGTATCCGTCCCCAAGTGTGTATAGTTCTGCCATAGGCGGCCGTCCTTAAAGTTTTAAATAAAAGTATAATAAAAAGAAACTGTACGATGTGAATGTGACTTACTCGTTGGAGGGTTCGGGCACGAATCCCAGGTAGACGGGAGTGAGCAGGTTGAGGGAGGTGCGGGTACCGGGACTGCTGCCCGTCACCTCCTGCCCGCTGTCGAGGCGCAGTGACCCGTCCTGAGAGAACCTCCGGGCGATCACGCGGTGCAGTGTGTTCAGCTTCACCGGCTCCGGGGCTTTCAAGGTCAAAACGCCGCTGCCAAGGTCAAACCTGCAGAGACGGGTACGTGGGTTAAAAGGGATACTTAAAGATTTGATTGGTGTGGGTGGGTGGGCAAAATTGATATGTCACTCTTTTATAAACCTATTCTATGGAGTGTATAGACACTGAGATACTATAAGATTTGATGGGTGTGGGTGGGTGGGCAAAATTGATATAAGACTGAAATACTATAAGATTTAATGGGTGTGGGTGGGTGGGTAAAATTGATATAAGACTGAGATACTATAATATTTGATGGGTGTGGGTGGGTGGGTAAAATTGATATAAGACTGAGATACTATAAGATTTGATGGGTGTGGGTGGGTGGGTAAAATGAATAAAAGGTGTATAAATTTCTTGGGGCTCCCCCCGTTAAATATCTGGGAGTATGTTTCGGCGGTATCATTCTATCAGAATTTTTTTTAAAAAATCAATATAAGACTGAGATACTGATGGGTGTGGGTTGGTGAGTAAAATTGATATAAGACTGAGATACTAGATCTGATTGGTGTGGGTGGGTGGGTAAAATTGTTATAAAGCTGAGATACTATAAAATCTGATAGGTGTTGGTGGCTGGATAAAATTGATATGAGTCCGAGACAATATAAAATCTGATGGGAGTGGGTGGGTGGGTAAAATTGATATAAGACTGAGATACTCTAAGATCTGATGGGTGTGGGTGGGTGGGTAAAAGTTATATTAGACTAAGCCGGTAGGTCAATGTAATTAGGGTGTTCCACTGGACCGACAAGTCGCCGAATGATAGCCAGACACTTGCCGGACATTATGGGATACCCTAGAGTTTCTCAAGTCTTTGATGTCTGGGACTATGTACCAGGTGTGTCCTCCCATGTGAATGACATTCGCCAATTTTCCTTGAGACTGCTAAGAGCACTTTTGTACCGAAGAAGAATTGTCTGAGACTAGGGTGAAGGTGTGAAGTACACAGGTACATTAGTCTCTACGTGTGAATCCCAGCTTAAGTTGAATTCACACGGTGGGATTTATGTGCCTCATAGGGTTCAGAATCGCATGTGATTCTGTTCCTTTCTAGGGGGAAATGTCTTTAACAATTACAGGGAGGAGAATATGTCTCAGGGAAATGGAATAATTTAGATAAAGAAATTGTGTTCGAGTACAGAATCTCAGCAGATACTCAGCAGGATTCGTCTCTGACAAACGCTCTGTGAATCCCATTGTGTGAATCCCACTTTAAGGTGCACTGACACTGGAATTTTCCTGCCTCGGCCAGGGGAATGCCATATGGAATTTTCCTGCCACGGCCAGGGGAATGCCATATGGAATTTTCCTGCCACGGCCAGGGGCATGCCATATGGCATTGTCCTACCACGGCCAGGGGAATGCCATATGGAATTTTCCTGCCACGGCCAGGGGAATGCCATATGGAATTTTCCTGCCATGGCTAGGGGAATGCATATGACATTTTACTGCCACGGCTAGGGGAATGCAATATGGCATTGTCCAGCCAGGGCCAAGGGAATGCCATATGGAGTTTTCCTGCCGTGGCCAGGGGAATGCCATATGGCATTGTCCTACCACGGCCAGGGGAATGCCATATGGAATTTTCCTGCCACGGCCAGGGGAATGCCATATGGAATTTTCCTGCCACGGCCAGGGGAATGCCATATGGAATTTTCCTGCCATGGCTAGGGGAATGCATATGACATTGTCCTGCCACGGCCAGGGGAATGCCATATGGCATTGTCCTGCCAGGGCCAGGGGAATGCCATATGGAATTTTCCTGCCGGGGCCAGGGGAATGCCATATAGCAATTTCCTGCCGGGGCCAGGGGAATGCCATATGGAATTTTACTGCCAAGGCCAGGGGAATGCCATATAGCTAAATCCTGCCACCGCCAGGGGAATGCCATATAGCAAAATCCTGCCACGGCCAGGGGAATGCCATATAGCAAAATCCTGCCACGGCCAGGGGAATGCCATATAGCAAAATCCTGCCGGGGCCAGGGGAATGCCATATGGAATTTTCCTTCCACGGCCAAGGGAATGCCATATAGCAAATTCCTGCCACGGCCAGGGGAATGCCATATAGCAAAATCCTGCCACGGCCAGGGGAATGCCATATAGCAAAATCCGGCCACGGCCAGGGGAATGCCATATGGCAAAATCCTGCCACGGCCAGGGGAATGCCATATGGCAAAATCCTGCCACGGCCAGGGGAATGCCATATAGCAAAATCCTGCCACGGCCAGGGGAATGCCATATAGCAAAATCCTGCCACGGCCAGGGGAATGCCATATAGCAAAATCCTGCCACGGCCAGGGGAATGCCATATAGCAAAATCCTGCCACGGCCAGGGGAATGCCATATAGCAAAATCCTGCCGCGGCCAGGGGAATGCCATATAGCAAAATCCTGCCACGGCCAGGGGAATGCCACATAGCAAAATCCTGCCACGGCCAGGGGAATGCAACATAGCAAAATCCTGCCACGGACAGGGGAATGCCATATAGCAAAATCCTGCCACGGCCAGGGGAATGCAACATAGCAAAATCCTGCCACGGCCAGGGGAATGCCATATAGCAAAATCCTGCCACGGCCAGGGGAATGCTATATAGCAAAATCCTGCCACGGCCAGGGGAATGCCATATAGCAAAATCCTGCCACGGCCAGGGGAATGCAACATAGCAAAATCCTGCCACGGCCAGGGGAATGCCACATAGCAAAATCCTGCCACGGCCAGGGGAATGCAACATAGCAAAATCCTGCCACGGACAGGGGAATGCCATATAGCAAAATCCTGCCACGGCCAGGGGAATGCAACATAGCAAAATCCTGCCACGGCCAGGGGAATGCCATATAGCAAAATCCTGCCACGGCCAGGGGAATGCCATATAGCAAAATCCTGCCACGGCCAGGGGAATGCCATATAGCAAAATCCAGGGGAATGCCATATAGCAAAATCCTGCCACGGCCAGGGGAATGCCATATCGCAAAATCCTGTCACGGCCAGGGGAATGCCATATGGAATTTTCCTGCCATGGCCAGGGATATGCCATATGGAATGCCATATAGTAAAATCCTGCCACGGCCAGGGGAATGCCATATAAAAGGGTCAAGGGGTGCACTGACCTGAACTCGACGTGTCCGTCCCTGACGGTGAGCGCCAGGAAGTCGCCCTCCCCGGTCTCCTGCTGCCCCATGTAGAGCAGCAGCCCGTCGTTATTCAGCGTGCGGAACTCCAGCTCGATCACCACCTCGGGGTTGGCCTCCAGCTGAGCGAACTCGATGTACGACTTGCCGGCGAACGAGGGCACGATGAACGAGGTTTCTGAGCCGCCAACGACAAAGTCATCGTGTTATTAACATCAGATCAGGGGAGGAGGGATACAATGTCTGTGTGAAATAGTCCGGGGCCGCCTCACTCAGCGTTCGCGGTTGGAATCGTCCGCGTGTTGGAGAGAATATAGTGCGAGTATGGGAGTGTTATTTATGGTATTAATTTTCTCAGATTGGTATAAAGAAAATTAATATAGCACACATAGATAGACGTACACATTAGAGACCAACACGAAACATTCAAAGTTTGAGAATATAAACATTTAAAATCACATAAATACGAAATATGCGCTGTTTATTATGTCATCCTCCTCATACATTTTATTATCTGTGAAAGCAACTGTTCATCAAAATTCATCCTACCCCTCATATAAATCTCCATAGACTCTGCATGATGTGACTGTATGCCATATTAATATTTATATGTCACGGGTGATATATGCAATTAAAAACACTTGAGGGGGTAGGATAAAATCTAAACGTCACTCAATTTCATATAATTATTTACATGGCGTTCGTTGTTATCTGCTACAGATATCACTCAGCTCCGCTTCGTGATATCATTCCGCGAAGACAACTCACACCATATAAACAATCGTGTGAAATTTCGTGACGTTCCTTGATATTATGTATGTATTTTTGCAGCCTTGTCTAGAACTTACCCATCGCAATGGTAGTGACGTCAGTCATGACGTCAGAGTCTGACCCTGACGCGAACTCAAAGTCAAGGTCACCAGTCTGGTTGACCTCAAGGTCAAGAATCTGGGTCATGTTCTCTCCTTTGGTGAGGTCAGAACTAATAGCCGTGCCTAGAAAATTTTGGTGAGAACGAAACAGAAAAAAAAAATCATGGAATAATTGTCAAATGAAGCTGAGGAGTAGCATGACGAATGCAGAAGGGTGCTGGTAACTTCCCATGCCGCCAGAAAATGCCGCCATTCCGTTAATTAACAGAAAATTGCAGGAATTCCCCAGATTCAGAATCAATCACCAAGCGCCCTGTGTCACGGTGCCGCCAGGAGTTCCGCTTGGAGAGTGTTTCAGCTCAAACCAGTGCCACATGTTGTTTTGTAGAACAGCAAGCTCCATGCAAACCATCAAGCCAAGTCCATTAACCTCCACAGTGAGAAGCATTCTGTGAATGTGATATTCTCATGATGTGAAATGTCTAGGTTTTAACAGTTTTACCCTTGTAGAGGCTGGCAACGAACTCCTAATGGAAAACACAACTATTTTAACAACCCCTGCATAATTTCTGATAGAAGTCTAGCTTCATTCCTCATCTATTTTGTTATTATAGCTCCAACTTTAGTAACATCTGATTACAAAAATGCTATAACATCCTAGTCTCAGCTACTAGACTTCTCCTGAAATTGTTATTATATTAAGTTTAGAATGAATCAACTTGAGTGTCGCTGAGTTCTAGTCTGGCTTGTGCCCTCGAATTTATGTTTGTTGAATTCTATCAATGGACTATTCTTCTCATAATGACAGTGTTTATTAGAGTTGCTAGCACAGAGATTTGATATATTGATAAATTTGAATTGATGATATGACAAACAATCTGTGCAGGAATATTCCCTATACTAAATTCTGTGCCTAAACAAAAACATACCCCCTATACTAGATTCTTTGCCTATGCAAAAGAATACCCCCCTAAACTGGATTCTTTGCCTATGCAAAAGCATACCACCCTATACAAGATTATGTGCCTATGCAAAAGCATACCTCTCTATACTAGATTCTGTGCCTAGATAAAAAGATATCTCCTTATACTAGATTCTGTGCCTATACAAAAGTTTACCCCCAAATACTAGATTCTGTGCCTAGATAAAAAAAACATATCACTTATACAAGATTCTTTGCCCATACAAAAACATACCCACCTATACTAGATTCTGTGCCCATACAAAAACATACCCCCCTATACTAGATGCTGTGCATCTACAAAAATATGCCCCCTTATACTAGATTCTTTGCCTATGCAAAAGCATACCCCCCTATAAAAGATTCTGTGCATTTACAGATATATGTCCCCCTATACAAGATTCTATGCCCATACCAAAGCATATCTCCCTATACTAGATTCTGTGCCTAAAATAATATGGTACACAAAGCCAATTTACAACTCCAGGAAGTGCTTTATAAATAATTTTCTAAAGTTAATGATTCATAACTGCAACGATCCCTCAAATTCAATAAAGCTCGCATATCACATTTGCTAGAAGATGCTCGTGCCACTGGCATTGTGTAAATCCTAACCATACACCACTAGTCGCCGGAGAGGAGAGGGTGTGGGGGAGAAGTCCGGATAAAATATTCACACAGTGAGTCAGTGACTTATTCTGATCCATGACAAAGCGTTGGTTTTACTTTCATCCGCAGAACCTTATTGTCCAAGCATGTCCCTCACGTTATTATATACCCACGCAGTATATTTGATAATTACATACTGCTGCTCCCTGTGCAGTATGAATTGTGTACTGAACCCTGTGCAGTACACTGTTATACTGCACACATTAAAACATCAGCAGCGCATGTGCTTCAACATAGATATGTCTTCTATGCCAATATATGGTAAGATTTCATTAATTATGGGTATATAATAAATATATAACGAACCACCTTGACTATACATGCTACAAAACTCGATGGAATTGAAGTTATTTACGGAACTCGGCCTTCTGTAAAAGATACTATCATCCATCTCGTTTTGTAGCATGTACAGCATGGTCAGGTCGTTCTACATAACTTCTCCAAGCTGACGAACTCAAGCTGCATGCCTCATTATGATGTGGTGTGCCTTACTCCTCTAAAGGGGGGTGTCCAAATACTATGATATTCACATCAGGGACCTGTTTCTCTAGTTGGTGACATGTCTAGATGGCGTCTAGATGGTGTGTCCGGTTTCATAAGAACTAGACATTAGACTTTGTTTTGTCCGTTCTAGCTTCCACTGTTGGTGCCGCTTTTCATGTCTGTCTAACACTTTTGTCATGAAATTAGTGAAACAGGTCCATGATGTGTAGATTTGTCTAATTCTTATGTTTGGGGTCTGTCTTTACCTAGGGGGAGCTACTTGTGTTGTCACGAAACTAGACAACCCCAATGTCTGTATGGTGTCACAGACATGTCACGAAACTAGTGAAACAGGTCTCTGGATCATAGTGCAGAGGTTCCGATGAAAGATCATCACGTCGGAAATAAACGTGAGATTGTAGATCAGGTTTTCTTGACGCTGTCTACACTTCACACCAATGCACTACGATGACCTCCTGATAAGATAGATGCACCGCAGACAGCATTCTGATATGTGTAGTTTGCATCATACTGCATCTAGAGGTGTTCAATTTCTGTCGTAGTAAGTGGACATCCACCTTCAATTTGTCAAATACCTCTCGTATAACCAGCTGAAATACACTGCTGTGTCTCAGGTTTCTGATAGTGTGGCATGTCATTTCGTAATAAAGATAAGGTGCAATTTTTAAAATGTCATACAAATAATTTCTAAAGCAGTACTATATGAACAGTATTTCAAAGCATCACAATCCTCTATAATTTTATGGAAGATCACCATGATAATGATGGATCAGTTCACCGTTAATTGATGTACAAATATTGAAAATATTAATGGTTTAAATATGCATATACAGTTTCCTAGTGATCACATTAGATTTTGAATTATTTCTGTGTTTTCTTTAATAATAATGATTATCAAAAATATACGAAAACAAACATACATAAATTCCATGCTTTGTTTAAACCTGCGATCTACATCACATTAAATTTGTTAGACAAATCAAAGTGTATTTCAGCTGGTATGATATGAAGGTACAGAGCGTTATAAAAGGCTTAAATCGAGGTTACAAATCCACACAAATTTCTAGGAACCTCTAGAAAAAGGAACAGACTTAAAGGTTAGGTAAGTCCTAAATGTATCTTTTGTACAAACAGCTTCTAGGATTCTGATACTTAGAGGCCACCTAATTATATATGCATATTGCTGTTATAAGTATAGGGCTCAGGACAGAATGATCATAACATAACTCCTGCAGTATTCAATTAAAATTTTGAGAATATGACATGTGGGGAAATGAGGGTAGCATATCTATACTTCCTAGTTAGATACTGAAGGATGACCTTGAGGAAAAATGTCTTAACATTTACATCATCATGGAAAGAAATGACATCCTTAAAGATAGGGAAGCCACCCTTCATAGCTCACTTAAGGGCAATTGAGAGGAACAATTCATTGCCAGTGAAGTGCAGCAGAATAAATGATATCAAATATTGTAGAAATATAAGAAATTATATACATTACATCATGAGGTAGAATCATTAAATTTCTAAAATTTTAACTGAGCATAATGTAGCCTACTGACCTTCATCATGTATTATTAGCTTTAATAGGGGACTTTGTCCTCATATAATGATAAGGAAAGAGATAATTTATCACCCTTCAATAAGTGATTAAGATGAAAATAAAGTATCAAAAATACTGTATTCAAGTGAAAATGAAATGCATTCTCTTGTTACTGCACTGGCAATGCACTATTGTATTCGGTAATTGTTTCATCAGGTTCACGATTGTGCGCATCAGTCTGTGTTAATAGGTGCTCATTCAGAGAATCAACATGGCTTAAATAACACCACCTTAACCTAAATTAATCGTGTACAGCGGGAACATTTCTGTTATTTTTGTTCTGGTTATTTTCTTTCCTGGTGCGTGCGGAGTTTGGATTGGAGGTGTGGGTGGATGGTGTGTGTGTGTGTGTGTGTGTGTGAGGAGTGATACGAGCTGGTCGTGATCTCGGGGGGGAGACTGCTCGGTTAGGTAGGAATAGAGGTCACGTGTCACTCCACAGCCAATCAGAAGCCGGTATTACATTGAGTGCGGACTCACCGCGTTGGCCCTGATCGTTTTGTGTTGAGGAGAGCAGCAAATCTGAAACGGAGTCACGAAACACTTGGCCTGTCAGCACCCGGTCACCACACATCACACAAAGCAATTTTCTTATTATAAACCTGGGCATTTTGTTATACTTATTGACCTCCGCTCTTTCTATAGTAAAAGTCATGTACGGCTTACTGTGCCGTACGCTGTTATACGGACCACATTTAAGTTCCCATATCAGACTTCAAATGGCGATTAACGGTAGATTCTTTTGTTTTCAAAATATTTCAAGGTGAACTTTAAAAGGAAAACAGACCAGGGAGCTGTTTCAAAAGTCGAGTGAAGTCTCGCTAGCGGCACGTCGCATTTCAAAGCGAGAGGCCGCAACAGGGAGCGACACTTTGAATCAAAGCGGCAGCAAAACCGCTACCAATACCCAATAGTGAGCAGCACCTCCACCTCGACAGCAACGCTTGAAGTTCCATTGTTAGCTCTCGCTTTGGCGGTGAGTACTCTCGTTTAGCACTCTCCCGACTTTTGAAACAGCTCCCAGGTGTTTAATCGTGAATTGTTACTCACTCACCAACTCGAGAATATGCCCTAACGGTGTCGGGCAGGTATTTATCTATCCGTGATTTTGTAACAATTCACAGATTAAACACCCAGTCAGTTATATTATAATTTTGTAAACACAAACACTCACTTCTAGTTTAGATTTAACTGTTTAGTTACATAGTGAACTACCCCTGGGCAATCCTTTAGAACGTGGTAGGTGGATACACATTTAGGAGATTGAAACACCAATAAGGACAATGAATGAAAAGTTTCATAATATGGTTAAATTGTATGGTGCATTTGTGCCTAGGTAATGATTGGATGATTAATAGGGTCAGTCAGAAACAAAATCCTAAATCAAAAAGAATATATATATTTTGGTAATTATATAGTTAGAAAACACCTACGGTCTGGCTGTATTAGTGTATAATAAATCCAAAGTTTATATTAATTATCTAACGAAGGAAGAAAGAATCAATTAATCTTATCCCTGTTCAAGGTTAAAGTGAATGGTGAAGAAATTAGTAACTTATTAAGATTAGATTGATAATTCTGTACTGTAAAATGCGAGCAGCTCCGGCATTAACATTTCGCTGAGTGAGCACATAATATCTGTTCTGCTCACGATGGGGAAGGTAGGTCTTATGTTGTGAATACACTGCTGTACAACTCTGATGTGAAATTTAACAAGAAGCTATCATGATGAATGCAACTGGAGTTATTTGGCTATTTTGTGCTTTTAGAAGGAGACAGTAATTCATATTCTCATCAGAGACTACTCGGTCCTACATATTATCTCATCCCGGCATTTTCCTCCATTAGCTTTACAATAGGAGCTCATACTCCACAGCCGTGAAGGTAGTGAAGCCAATACTCAATGGCTAATTGGATGAGTTATTTTATTGATTGATTATGTTATACAGGGTCAGACAAAATCAGAGACTCACTTGATGAAGAACTTTGTCCACACTCCACCTCGTTTGACCACTATATAATTCACTCACCTTCGCATTGTGAATTACTATGCGGTCAAACTCAGTGGAGTATGGACCAAGTTATTTCCATCTCATGAGTTTCTAGAAGGAAACCCACAAGATGAGAATAACTTGGTCCGTACTCCACCGAGTTTGACTGTCGAGTAATCCATGAAGTGAAGATAAGTGAATTACGTAGCGGTCAAACGAGGTGGAGTGCAGGCCAAGTTATTTTCATCGAGTGGGTTTCTGATTTTATCTCACCCCTTTTAACATCATTTATTGCTGGAATAACTCGCCAAATTAGCCATTGAGTATAGGGTACAATACTTTCACGGCCGTGGAGTACGAGTTCCTAACGTTAAGCCTATGGAGAAAAATACCAGGGTGAGATATCTTCTTAATACCCCCCTAGGGTATTTAAATCTTCATAAAGGAGTAGCTCACATATTAGAAGGCCAAAGTCATGACATGAACATCCCCTGCCCACTATTCACCTATACGCAGGGGACGAGGGGTTAGCAGTAGTGATGACCTTATTCTAGTCCTGTAATCCCATCTTCATGGTGGTAAAAGGTTAGTCAGGAGACACGGGATGGATGTGACTCACCAGTGGTTGTTAGAATGGATTCTGGGGCATGCGTATTGGACTCTAAGCCTGAAACACGGGTCACATGACAGGTCACATGACAGGTCACATGACAGGGGTCACATGACAAAGGTCACATGACATGGTTCACATGACATGGATCACATGAGACAGACCACATGACAATTTGCATGCCACAGGTCACACGCTAAAGGTCACATGCCACAGGCAATATAACCTGGGTCACATGGCTTAGGTCACATGACATTGGTCACATGACAAATGACACATGACACATGTCACATGTCAGGTCACATGACATTTATTACCTGACATGGATCACACAACTTAAATTACATAGCACAGGTCACATGACACTGGTCACACGAGAGGTCACATGACACAGGTCACATGACACGGGTCACATGACACGGGTCACATGACACTGGTCACATGACACTGGTCACATGACACTGGTCACATGACACGGGTTACATGACACGGGTCACACGACACGGGTCACATGACACAGGTCACACGACACGGGTCACATGACACAGGTCACATGACACCGGTCACATGGCACGGGTCACATGACATAGACACGTGCTCTTCACGGCATGACTGGAACAGGTAGTAAGCAGACACCACACACGTTACACAAACCCACACGCTGCATGCACCGAGGTATCAGCCCTTTACAGGCATAACGTACAGTGTGATGGATCATCAGTATGAATACATTACATGACAGGTATTAACATGTGTCAACGTTAATGATAACCAGAGACTCTTCATAGAGAGATAATAACATAAACTAATCAACATCAAGTAATGGTCAGGATTTTAAAGTGGAAGTGCAAAATTCAAGATACAAACGTTACAGCCAGATAAATGATAATAATAGTAACAAATTCTGGAAGTACAATAAAGAGTAGAATTCATAGAAACATTAATTGTGCATGATCATCCATGGCATGGAATTATGTGGATAAGTAATTACGTTTATCCACACAGATAAATGCTCATATATGTATGTATACACCATTATCTCACCCCAACTATTTTTGTCCCATAGACTTAACACTGGGAACTCGTATTGCAGTCCATTCTCCATGGTCTATATCTTGTGTGTCGTCGATTCTTTTAGTGTGAACAGGGGTGAGATAAATACAGAAAGCAACCCATTTTGGTCAAAGAAGCCGGTCTCCAACTCGTTTGAATGCTTTGTGATATTCACTCAGGTGTTGTCTCATTCATATCACTCCGCATCAAACTCGCTGAGAATGACGACTTTGACCAAAACTTGTTGGTTTCTTTGGTCTGTTATACAGGTCTATTTTTGCAATTCTCGTGAGTTTGGGGAGTCTGTCAAACTCACCTTCCAGACATGTCTTTCCTCCCCATCCCAGAGGGCAAGAGCAGCGGAAGCCATGGACGGTGTCCGGGAAACATTTGCCTCCGTTCCGACAGGGGGCGGTGGCGCATGGCAGGCCGGCGGGGGCGGGGGTGGCAGGGGCGGGGGTGGAAGGCCCTGTGTCAGCCCCTATGGTGGCAGGGTCAGAAAAAGGCAACGAAATCCAAACCGAAAGGAAGATTAAAAACAGAAAGAAATGAGGAAAACCAACAGAAACAGGTGTAAAACAAAAGTGAGCCAGGTACAACAAAAAGTGTTCGTATTCAATAAAAGTGGAGATATGGATTGGATCGGATTGGATGATGTGCGGAACAAAATTGTAAAAAAACACTGAACTATATTGACGGTTTAAATGAAGGTAATTAAAGACAAGCGGATGAGAACTTTAAGCCGGGCACCCACTACTTGCGACACACCCCGACATGGCGAAGACATGGCTAAAATTTCCTCTTCATAGCCTCATCGAAAGGTTGAAAGATTTGGTGTCATAGAGTATCCGAAAGCGGAACTAAATCAATGCATCATCACTGTGTCAGAAGTTTGAACAATTCTGTGTCGTAGTGTGTTGGTATAATTCTCATAGTGTGCCGGGAGCTCAGTGGGTATCGGGCCTAAAGGCGGGCGTCCACCAACCACGACAAGGCTACGACAATGGCATTCCGACAAGGTCCAACGAAAGGCCTACGATTGGAGGACTTGTCATAGCCTTGTCGTGTTTGGTGGACCCTAGTTCCCGACAAGAGTCTACGACAAGGTCACGACAGGCTGCGACTGGGAAGCTTGTCGGGAGCCTTCCGATAAGGTTACGACAAAATCGAACATGTTCGATTTTTCCTACGACTGGACCTTTGTCGTGGAGTGTCATGGCATGTCGGAAGCGTGTCGCAGAGGTCTGCGATAGTTAAGTTTGGTGGAGAGTGCACTTCCCGACACGTCCTGACAACGCTGGCGTAAAGCCCCCCTTCTTACGACAAGGTTGCGACATGCACCGATTGGAATTTTCTTGTCGGCCCTTATGTAGACTTGTCGTGGTTGTTGGACGCCACCCTTTAGTATTAGGGATCACGGTATAGGATGGTGACGTATATGTATGACGTAGTATGTGTTATGACGTCACTGTACTCACCTCTACAGGCTAGGTTGTCGTCGCTGGCGGCGTAACCCATCCGACACTGGCACAGACCCGACTTGCAGTAGGCGTTTTCTACGATACAGTCCTGATCACCGAGACAGAAGTCTCCGATCATACCTGACAGACAAAATAAAAGACGGGGAATTATCAACCACACTAGGATGTACGATCTTTTCGAGGTTTGACATGTATAAGTTGTAACACACCATTCTAATGTTACCATATGATATGTACTAAACTAAATGTGTTTGTGGACGTGGCGTAACGTAGAGAAGTCCAGTCCAGATATATGCACAAAACTAAGGTAAAGTTTTTGATCAGGTGTATAATATCTATATGTGTAGTATTCGACACTTACCATACTTTGGTGTGGCGGATGTTGAAGGCATATTATAATAAATGACATGCACCATATACAAAGGTAGTAAAGTATATATATACCTAAATACAAATCACCAATATTTATCGATTTTACCATTTTCCATTTCTGCAAGTGTTGGATGCTCAGTGGAATCAGTGCTTCAGGTTAAAAAAGTATTTGACCATACTAAGGTGTATGGTATCTACATGTGTAATATCTGACACTTACCATACTCGGATGTGGCGGGTGGATGATATCTATATGTGTAATATCTGACACTTACCCTATTCGGGTGTGGCAGGTGTATGATATCTAAATGTGTAATATCCGACACTTACCATACTCGGGTGTGGCGGGTGGATGATATCTATACGTGTAATATCCGACAGTTACCATACTCGGGTGTGGCGGGTGTATAATATCTAAATGTGTAATATCCGACACTTACCATACTCGGGTGTGCAGGTGTATAATATCTATATGTGTAATATCCGACACTTACCATATTCGGGTGTGGCGGGTGTATGATATCTATACGTGTAATATCAGACACTAACCATACTTGGGTGTGGCGGGTTAAGAAGACACCTTATAACGTATAACATGTACCATACTAAGGTAAATAAAGTATTTGACCGTACCAAGGTTTATGATATGAGTAATATCAGACACTTACCATACTTGGGTGTGGCGGGTGTATAATATCTATACATGTAATATCCGACACTTACCATACTCGGGTGTGGCGGGTGTGGGAGGTACGTTATAATGTACAACATGTACCATACTAAGGGGTATGATATTTATATGTGTAATATCAGACACTTACCATATTCGGGTGTGGCGGGTGTATAATATCTATACGTGTAATATCAGACACTTACCATACTCGGGTGTGGCGGGTGTATAATATCTATACGTGTAATATCTGACACTTACCATACTCAGGTGTGGCAGGTGTATAATATCTAAATGTGTAATATCAGACACTTACCATATTCGGGTGTGGCGGGTGTATAATATCTATACGTGTAATATCTGACACTTACCATACTCGGGTGTGGCGGGTGTATAATATCTAAATGTGTAATATCAGACACTTACCATATTCGGGTGTGGCGGGTGTATAATATCTATATGTGTAGTATCAGACACTTACCATATTCGGGTGTGGCGGGTGTATAATATCTATATGTGTAGTATCAGACACTTATCATATTCGGGTGTGGCGGGTGTGGGAGATACGTTATAATGTACAACATGTACCATACTAAGGTGTAGGATATCTATACGTGTAATATCCGACACTTACCATTATCGGGTGTGGCGGGTGTATGATATCTATACGTGTAATATCCGACACTTACCATATTCGGGGGTGGCGGGTGTATGATATCTATACGTGTAATATCCGACACTTACCATATTCGGGTGTGGCGGGTGTATAATATCTATACGTGTAATATCAGACACTTACCATATTCGGGTGTGGCGGGTGTGGGAGGCACGTTGTGCTGGGTCACCTTGCCGGCGATATGTCTTGTTGTCTTACGGGAGCGAATTGTTGGAATGGCAGAAGTGGTGCTGGTTGTGGTGATTTCTGAAAGAGTTACACATTAATATTGAAAATCAGCCTCACTCAATTTTAAAAGTACACAGCGTAAAAAGTAGTAGTATGTTTTTGGTAACATCAGAATCTTTGGATTCATTCATGGTTAAGTATAAGGTATAGACATTAAACCTTTTAACCAATCCGGATTTTGTATGATGAACTTAGAAGGTGAACTTTACATTGAAAATTCTCTATAAATAGCTGGGTTTTTGCTGGACTATCACCCACTGACTGTGACAGACTCTGACATATTTTTTTTTTTTTTAAAGTTTTTATTCATCCTGGAGCTCAGGTTAGGTGTCTAGCACCTATCTTCCACCTACTCCAGCAAAAAGATTCTGTGGTCTCGTATTACCCAACTAGTGGGTTTACATAAACGAGCATGGTTGTAATACAATTCCCAAGAAAACATAAAGTACATAGTATGGTTAGATTTAGTAATTTGAACAAGTTACATATAGAGTAAAAGAGGTATGACATGGCTATAAATCGTAACTGTAATTTATTTAACATAGGCAAATTTTATGTGGCATGCTATGACATAACGTAAAATTGATGTACCTAGCCAAATATAAAAATTAATCAATCAGCGATCAGGAATTGCCACCTGTGTGAATAGCTCCGGCTGCAGAGCAGAGCTGTCAAACATTGACGGAATCTAGTCAGACTTTCCTAGTATCATAAAGTAGTGGAGACGGGGTAGGATAGATACAAAACCAAACTCGAGTCAGACCTGTCAGTGTCTATGCCACTCTGGTCAGGTCTGTTCCTCACTACGCTCAGCTAACGCTTTGCATAGTAATACACGACCTTCCCGTCGTGGCATAAACACTGACAAGTCTAACTCTCGTTTGGTTTCTACTAATTATTTTCACATTTTTCTTGCTCACCTTGACAGGGTCCCTTGGAGGCGACAGTGATAGGTCACGGTCGGAGTGTATCGGAGTGTGTCGTAGTGTGTCGGAGTGTGTCGTAGTGTGTCGGAATGTGTCATAGTGTATTGGAGTGTGTCAGATCTCAATGTGTTCCAGACTTTATTTTTACATTTTCTCTACTCACCTTGACAGGGTCCCTGGTAGGCGACAGTGATAGGTCGCTGTCAGAGTGTGTCGTAATGTGTTGTAGTGTGTTGGAATTTGTCGGAGTGTGTCAGAGTGTGTTAGAGTGTGTTAGAGTGTGTTATATTGTATTAAAGTGTGTCAGATCTTAGTGTGTTCCAGACTTTATTTTTACATTTTCTGAACTCACCTTGACAGGGTCCCTGGTAGGCGACAGTGATGGGTTGCTATCAGAGTGTATCGGAGTGTGTCATAGTGTGTCGGAGTGTGTCGTAGTGTGTTATATTGTATTAAAGTGTGTCAGATCTTAGTGTGTTCCAGACTTTATTTTTACAATTTCTGAACTCACCTTGACAGGGTCCCTGGTGTGCGATGGTGATGGGTCGCTGTCGGAATGTGTCAGAGTGTGTCGGAGTGTGTTGGAGTGTGTCAGAGTGTGTTGTAGTGTATTGGAGTGTGTCAGATCTCAGTGTGTTCCAACTCACCTTGACAGGGTCCCTGGTAGGCGACGGTGATGGGTCGCTGCATGCGGCAGGAGAAGAGGTTGAGCTGACACTCAGAGCCGTAGGTGTTGCCGTCCGTACCGCACACTGTGATGGGAGGCGTGTTGGTCGGGCACTCGATACTGCAGTGACACTCAGCGAACGAGTTATCAATACGACACTGTGCTCCGTACCGACACACCATCTGAGTGCACGACCGTAGTGGACCTTGATCTGGTAAAAAAAAAAAAAAATCCAGAAAATTACCACCAACCATCAATAGGTTCTCATTTTGCTTATACTTGCAGAGAAAAACAAAATCAGAAAATTTCCACCAATCACCAATCATTTCGGTAATGCTGATAGGGTGAGGGTACACCCCTCTCATAAGATCTAACACTCTCTAAGTCGTAATCTGTATAAGGTTCTCGCTGCGCTCTATGGGAGAAGAATTCTTAATGAACTAGGCTTAGAGCCTTGAGAATCCAGTGGCACAAAGTAGTCCCGATATGAGGCAGGCCAGTGGATCATCAAGGCTCTAAGCCTGGTTCGTTAAGAATTCTTCTCCATAGAGCATGGTGAGAGTACAGAATACGACTTAGAGAGTGTGAGATCTCATGGGAGGGGTGCACCGGAATAGGATTGAACTATGAGTGGGACTGGGTGAAGGTATCGATGGATTCATCAGGTTATTAATCACCAGTTATGGATGGATGTGTGCTTAAATAGCTATAGCAAAATAATAGCATTAAATAATGTGAATACTGCCATTCAATTCAAAAGGTTCGTGCTTGGGAATTAAAATAAGCTTCGTAAGGAATAATAATAATGATAATAATAGAAATAAATACTTGCTCATAAATAAAGTAAATAATATATGGTTTTTAGTTCATTATTAAAGCATTCATTCGCAATGGCTTCGTCCTAAAGCTTAGTAGGGACAGTTAAATTAAAAGAAGAAAACGGTGTAGCATAAATCAAGCTAGAATAATATTTCTCAAGATTTTCCATCACTAAGAATTGGCGTACAATATTATTATAATATTGTACCATGAATCAATGTACATGAATGCCTCCTAAACTCACAGGATACATGTACATTGTCCTCTAGATGCTCCTGGAGTTTGATACGCTATATGCTATAAGCTACTGCATCTCGGCAAACCAAGAGAGCCCCGAGATGGAGTGGAGTCGACAGAGTTTATTATAATATACCTATGACCGAACGTCTATGAGATACTACCAGCTGCTATGGGTGCAGTATGAATAATGTTCGGGCGCACTGTGCCCGTATTGAATGAACACGAACGCTTGTTCTTCTGAGTATGAATCGATGATGTAGTATGCAAATAAAATGCCATCTTTTGTGTTTTTTAGGTATATAATAATAAGAAAACGTTGTAACTGAGCCTGTAGGGATGCCATTCTCGAGACCTTTAACGGTAATGCCTACAGGCTCAGTTATAACATTTTCTCTTATTATTATTATATACCTCTGTGTGAATGTCCATCAAACACTGCCCTCTGCTAGGGGTACTGTAATAATAATATAGGGAAACCAAACAAGAGTTAGTCGTCTTGTTGTTTATCGCATGACGGCAAGATCACATAATACTGCGCCAGGTGAAGCCGAGAACAGTAATATGCAAATGTCGGAGTGCGATGAACAATAACATGACTAACTCGAGTTTGGTTTAGAATTTATCCTACCCCGCCCATCTAAATTACTTCTACATTAACAAATGACGTCATTTGTCAAGTGTATCCCATTATTTTTCATTTTTCTGAACTCCAGACCGAATACAGTGACCCAATGTTAAGCCTCTGCAGTTTTTTATTAGGGGTAGGATAAGGTTCATGCTTGCTCTTACTGTAACTAAATATGTCCTGAAAGAAGCATTTTCTATTGATTTTTGGTATATAATAATAAGCAAACGTCCTCACTGTGGACGGAACAGTTCTCATTCTCAGTCAGTTGTTGATTTCATACGGCCTTCCACCGTCAGGCAGCATGAAATCGACGACTGACCTCGAACAGGAACCCTTTCGTCTACACTAAGGATGTTTCCTAATAATATCCCTTGTTAGGCGGGGAATACTAGTTGTTAGCAGAGAGGGGCTGATGTATGGTGAGGAGGACAGGCCATGTCCCGTCTCATGTGTCCCTACCTCTGGTCGTCTCGTCCGGCAACATATAGATTACAACTGCAAACATGGCCTCACCATTAGTCACAAGGAGACACGAGGAGGAGCAGCAACGGGAACATCATACTGATCATTATCTCCCCCAGTGTTTCTCTCCATGGGCTTAACGTTAGGAACTCATACTTCAAGGCCGTGAAGGTAGTGTACCCAACACTCAATGGCTTATTAGGTGAGTTATTTTATCGATTGATAATGTTATACAGGGTGAGATAAAATCAGAAACCCACTTGATGAAAATACCTTGGTCCGCACAACACCTCGTTTGACCGCTATGTAATTCACTCAGCTTCACATCATGAATCACTCTGCGGTCAAACTTGGTGGACCATGGACCAAGTTATTTTCACCTCGTGAGTTTCCTTTTAAATAGCCACAAGGGATGGAGGGAGAGATGATAAACTGGCTCCGTAGCCACTGAAAATATGCCATGAGTTCCGGTTGTGAAGTGATCTCGCTCAGCTTTGCCGCATGAGATTACGCAGCAAACCAAAATGAATGGCGTATTTTCAATGGCTATGGATCGAGTGCGGTTCAGATTTCATCTCATCCCTATCACTGACTGAATGGCTAATGTTTATGACATGATCCTCAATTAGGTATTTTTTTGCAATACTCCATTGGCGTTGAGTATAAGTTCCCAACGTTAAGTCTATGGGAAAACCTATTGGGGGTGAGATAAAGAGCACACAATACAGAAGAAAAGAAGGCTAAGCGTACTCTCTATGCACGCCCCCTGGGGGATGTTCCTTTAAACTTATATACCAATACAGGGTTTGGTCACTCCATGGTCTTTTCCTCATGTGAGAAGGTTTCTGGTCTATGAACAAGCTACTTTTTGTCAGCAGAAAAAATTGTGTTTCTCTGATATGAATCTAATGTCCAATTAAGGTAAGATCTCTTTAGGAACCCAGATAAAATTCAATCATCCCATTAGTATCCTTTCTTTTTCATTAAAATTGCTAAATGTATTCCGAAATCAATGTTAGGCTCAACGATCTCAATCTTTTGCCCAAGACTGTCCTTTTTTGTTTGTTCTATTTTGTTGACAATCGTCTCCTGTGTTGGCAGCTACCTTTGTCCTGTTCTTGATGATGGACTGAAAATAATGTACACGTATCTGAATCTTTTTCCCTCAATAAAAAAATATTTTAACATATTGTTAATAAATGATGAAGTCTCATCCCCATCCTGCGAAAATATACTTTCTCAATCACAGATTAGTATGTAGAATGGATACAGACATTATATGTACATGTACATAGCCTAATTCAGTTAATTATTTTCAGCCATACAGACTTTTTTCTTTTAGTATTGTTAAGTTTTTAATCTGTATTCCCACTATGAGCTCTCCCCCCTCATGCAGTGTTTCATCTCATGTGTCTGTGGTCGATGTATTCTGATAAGTACCACACAATTTCCTATATCATATTTCTAACATAGTCAGATAATCGAGAGCTAGAGAGATTCCAAGATACTGATTTCTGGCTACGGCAATGAGTTACTGTGTTAAAATATAGCCAAGAAAGATAATGACACTGAAACTGTCACTTGTACATCTATTCTGCATTGCGTTTTATAATCACTGACTAGAATATTATCAGGAATCGCATAAATTGTGTCATAATATACGTATTTTATGCCTTAGCACTATCTTTTCTTGATGGATATACTCCTATCTGCAGTAAAAGGAAGTTGTGCTCTAGGTTGAAGCACAAACAGGAGTCCCCTCTAGTTGAAGGGTAAGTTTGAGAGTCACAGTTAACAGATGGGCCTTTCAGACCCATAACGGCGTACCATAGAAGAGGACACTATCTCAAGTAACGACTTGTGGAGTATCTATAGGAGTAAGGGATGCAGCTACCGACACTTACATTAATATTGGCATCCTTTGGGAGGAAGGACTGGCAAAGGGTGAAGCAACAAGGGAGAGACTCGTCAGCCAAACATGGATGATTTATAACATTGATTCCTATCGGAGGATGTATTTTTTATGAGGTGTGTCTCTGGAGGCTGAGACCACCGGCAGCGTATGACACAAGTGGATGGTCCAGACCACACACAGGCTGGATGAAGGAAGTACCACCACTCTATAGTGATACACAGGATCTGTGACACAAATATAAACACTTTATGGTCCCATACAGGCTGGATGCAGGAAGTACCACCACTTCATAGTGATACACAGGATCTGTGACACAAATATAAACACTTTATGGTCCCATACAGGCTGGATGAAGGAAGTACCACCACTCTATAGTGATACACAGGATCTGTGACACAAATATAAACTGTTTATGGTCCCATACAGGCTGGATGAAGGAAGTACCACCACTCTATAGTGATACACAGGATCTATGACACAAATATAAGTGCTTTATGGTCTTATACAGGCTGGATGAAGGAAGTATCACCACTTCATAGTGATACACAGATCTGTGACACAAATGTAAACACTTTATGGTCTCATACAGGCTGGGGATGGGGGTCCAATCACTCTATAGTGATACACAAATATAAGCACTTTATAGTGGCATACAGGCTGTTCGACGGCAAGTATCGCCATTTCATACTAACTTTCAGATACAGAACATTGCCAATTCACAGTCATGATAATGTTTTGTGGGCTCGAACTAATCAGAAAACAGATAAAGCTCTTTTTTTCATATGGCAAATAAAAAGATGAATTGAATAAAGTCTAGTAAATTATGGAAAGTAATATCAAAATCAGGTAGCCCGGTTCGAAAGAGCAGAAATAATCATGTTTAAAACGATTAGCTAGCTCTTGGCTCTATGGCAAGGATGATATAGAAACACTTGTCCTTCCTATTGTAATTTGTCATATGATATTTCATGTTTTACATTAAGAGCAAACTATACAGCAGATGTCATTGACATCCATAAAAACAGGGATCTGGTTGAAATTATAAGTCTCAGCTTGTGGCTTTCACTGGGGGAATAGTGTTTTCTGGATGTGGGGGAAAGGTTGTTTTTTTAATTCCGTTTATTTATCCTGACAAATACATCAGTTGCTGATTTATATCGGTATGGTAGAGTTGATGTCCTCTATAACGGTTCGGTGCTGCTCGGTGCTGCTCAGAGCAGCTCGGAGCAGCTCGGTGCTGTTCGGAACTGCTCGGTGCTGCTCGGAATTGCTCGGAATGACTAGGGTCTACTCGGAGTGGCTCGGGAAAACCCTGCATTTCGCTGCGACTTCGCTGCGGCTCGGAGCAGCTCGGAGCAGATCGGAGCAGCTCGGAGCAGATCGGAGCAGCTCGGAGCGGTTGGAGCTGCTCGGAGCTGCTAGGTTCAGTTCGGAGCAGCTCGGAGTGGGCCAGAGCACTTCGCTGCGGCTCGGAGCAGATCGGAGCTGCTCGGCGCTCGGGGCAGCTATACGGAATGTGACTTGAGAGGGATAGACATTGGTTGTGCTCTGAGTCTGTCTCAGCCTTTCATAGGACACGAACTCTGGATGATGAGATGTAGCACACTAACCTCAAAACGTGAATTAGTTCTGTTGGCGATGCTTTATTAGGGAGAGGTCAAAGTCAATTTAAAGAGAAGACGAAATTGATTGGTTTTTTTAAACCAGGGATTTTCTGAGGACTTTATAAGAAAAGGGAAATATTTGAATATTTATTGTTGGTGTAAGGTATACACGACGTCGCAATGGTTGCTGTTTCTATGCTGTAGTGATCAGTCTGTACTCTTTTGATTCTATAAAAGCGAAGACAAGGGCAGATCGTGTAGACAGGAGTATCGTAAAACTGGATGAGTTTTAATCTGGGCCTCCGTATGCAACGACTGGAGTTTAGCGTAGTGATATACGGGAGCCCAGATTAGAACGAATAAGGTTTTGATTTTATCCTACTCCCTGTGAACAATATTTTTATGTGAGGATAGTAACAAAAAACACAATAAAAACTTTCTGAAGTCCTCCATATAGCTCCCCTTGCTGCTCTGAAGGCGCTTGGAACTACTTTCAGCTGCTGATCTCTGATTGGTCCATTTTTTGTATGCTCCTAGGAGTGATTTTTTATCCGAATGCGACATACGGGCGCAGACAGAAAGTCAATGTTAAGCCTATGGGATTTTATGTTAGGGGTAGGATAAAATGTTATACACCGATGTCATGCTCTTCTTAGGAGGGTCACACTGCATTACTATAGTGCTACCCTTATGATGGATGACTGCTGTGCTAAAAGTGCTTTAAAATATAACAATAACCCTCTGGAGTAGTTCAATTTTCCTATGTGTGCATGAATTATCTGATAAACTAATTAACGGATACTGAATTCCAGAATGAGTAGATGTATATGAGAAACATGTATGTGCGTAAACTAAGGTTAATTCATTGATATCCAAATAAACATAAATTAATCAATATACTTCAAATTAATTGATAAATAAAAAATCATATGATCAATAGATTAGCGTCCACATACGTGAATACATCAAATAAATCAAAACAACCAATTTAAATGAAGAAATGATATATATTCAATTAAAACAATAATATTTGTGACCAGATTCCTATATACGCCGGTGGTTCTCGTGGAGTGTAGCAGGAAGCGTGTCGTACCTTGCTCACACACACCAGATCAAAGATATGAGTGATAATAAAGCATGAGTAATTGGCACGTCCTAGCCTTGAGGACTAACTTGCTCACGGATATCACATTGAATAAAGCAATGAGTAACTGGCACGTCGTAGCTGTGAGTAGGAGCTTGCTTACAGATATTACAGAGAATATAGCAGTGAGTAGGTGGCGTGTCGTACCTGTGCAGCCGCTGGGGCCGAGCTCCTGGCCGTTGGGACAGATGTTACACTTCTGTCCGGTGACGCCGGGCCGGCACACACAGCGTCCGGTCATCTGCTCGCAGTCGTCACGGACAGAGCCGAACAGGTTGCACCCGCACGCTGCAAGGTCAAGTACAAGGTCAAGTACAAGGTCAAATATAACGTCAAATATAATGTCAAGGTCAGACACACCGTTACGGACAGAGCCAAACAGGTTGCACCTGCATGCTGCAAGGTCAAGTACAAGGTCAAATATAACATCAAATATAACGTCAAGGTCAGACAAAGGACAGAGCCGAACAGGTTGCACCCACACGCTGCAAGGTCAAGGACAAGGTCAAATATAACATCAAATATAACGTCAAGGTCAGACAAAGGACAGAGCCGAACAGGTTGCACCCGCACGCTGCAAGGTCAAGGACAAGGTCAAATATGACATCAAATATAACGTCAAGGTCAGACAAAGGACAGAGCCGAACAGGTTGCACCCGCACGCTGCAAGGTCAGGTACAAGGTCAAATATGACATCAAATATAACATCATGGTCAGACAAAGGACAGAGCCGAACAGGTTGCACCCGCACGCTGCAAGGTCAAGTACAAGGTCAAATATGACATCAAATATAACGTCAAGGTCAGACAAAGAACAGAGCCGAACAGGTTACACCCGCACGCTGCAAGGTCAAGTACAAGGTCAAATATGACATCAAATATAACGTCAAGGTCAGACAAAGGACAGAGCCGAACAGGTTGCAACCGCACGCTGCAAGGTCAAGGACAAGGTCAAATATAACATCAAATATAATGTCAAGGTCAGACAAAGGACAGAGCCGAACAGGTTGCACCCGCATGCTGCAAGGTCAAGGACAAGGTCAAATATAACATCAAATATAATGTCAAGGTCAGACAAAGGACAGAGCCGAACAGGTTGCACCCGCACGCTGCAAGGTCAAGTACAAGGTCAAATATAACATCAAATATAACGTCAAGGTCAGACAAAGGACAGAGCCGAACAGGTTACACCCGCACGCTGCAAGGTCAAGTACAAGGTCAAATATAACATCAAATATAACGTCAAGGTCAGACAAAGGACAGAGCTGAACAGGTTGCACCCCCACGCTGCAAGGTCAAGTACAAGGTCAAATATGACATCAAATATAACGTCACAGTCAGACAAAGGACAGAGCCGAACAGGTTGCACCCACACGCTGCAAGGTCAAGTACGAGGTCAAATATGACATCAAATATAACGTCAAGGTCAGACAAAGGACAGAGCCGAACAGGTTGCACCCGCACGCTGCAAGGTCAAGCACAGTCAAATATAACATCAAATATAATGTCAAGGTCAGACACACCGACACAGAGCCAAACAGGTTGCACCCCCACGCTGCCAGGTCAATTTGACTTTAAAATTAAGACCCATGTCAATTTCATGGAAATTGAATATAACGTGATCTTCAAGTGTTATAGAACACACATTTTACTTTAGAATAGGGGGTCACTGTGCCAGTTTTTGATTGAAGCCCTGTGCCCACCTACACCGATAGTCTATAACATACTTTCTGATTTGCCATTTCAAATCGTAGCCTATCGTGAGGTTCCAAAATCGTAGACCTCTGTTGTGATCCAATCTGTAAATCATACTCGATGACCACCATATCTTCGCAATAGGCTACGATGCCCTAGGAAAAATCTTTTATCAGGACCTCTACTATTGGCGTTTTCAATCGCAGCCTATCGTGAGGTGTCATAGACGGAATCACAGAAACATGTTCCACTGCAATGATTTTTGCTGACCTCACGATAGAACTAGTACGGTGTCGGGAAGTCAATAGTAAGGCCTATCGGGACTAGAATCGGCGTTGGTGGGGGCAGGGCTTTAGAGATCAATATAACGACGATTCTATAACAGAATATATAGAGATTCTAAAAAGTCGTATTTCACATAGTAACTGGTGTGGGTGCACTTCTTTCTAAGTAGTAATCTGTACAAGGCTCTCAGTGCGCTCTATGGGATAATTCTTAATGAACTAGGCTTAGAGCCTTGAGAATCCACTGGCACGCAGTATTCCAACTAGGTGGCATCATTGAGATTATAGAAATCGTTGGTTGCATCGATGTACGTCTTTAGCACGGGAGGCAGGCCAGTGGATTCTTAAGGCTCTAAGCCTAGTTTAAAGAATTCTTCTCCATAGAGCGTAGTGAGAGTCTCACACACTTAGAGAGTGAGATCTTATGAGAGGAGTGGTGATGGAAGGTGAAGGTACTCACGTGTACAGCCGCTGTTGCCGTCGGCAATCTTAGGCAGCCCCCAGAAGCCCGGTTCGCAGCGATCACAGCGTAGGCCCCCGACACCCGGGCGACACGTGCACTGACGTGTGCGCGGGTCGCACGTGGCACTGTACGCGCCCAGAGGGTGGCACTGACACACACCTGCAACGACGGCCACGCCAGGTCAGTCATAGGTGCAGGTCATAGGTCAACGCCTATCAGTTATAGGGAATGTGAAGGTCAAAGTGTCAACCCCTATCAGTTATAGGGAATGTGAAGGTCAAAGGGTCAACCCCTATCAGTTATAGGGAATGTGAAGGTCAAAGAGTCAATCCCTATCTGTTATAGGGAATATGAAGGTCAAAGGGTCAACCCTATCAGTTATAGGGAATGTGAAGGTCAAAGGGTCACCCTTATTAGTTATGGGGAATGTGAAGGTCAAAGGGTCAACTCTTATCAGTCATAGGGAATGTGAAGGTCGAAGGGTCAACCCTTATCAGTTATGGGGAATGTGAAGGTCAAAGGGTCAACCCCTATCAGTTATAGGGAATGTGAAGGTCAAAGGGTGAATCCCTCTGAGACTGGGCTGAGATGTATAGGGAGGTAGAATATAAAATGGAGTAATTCAGAAGGGCATAAACTGGGGACAGATTTGCGAGGTTCGTTAAGCATAGCATATTCAATGAAACCAGGGATTATTTGATTCTACGAAAGGCATTGTGATAGACGATACATATTTGTTTACATAAATACAAATATATATATGCTTTTTTATATATCATGTATATCTATATACTATATATATATATATATGTATATATAGATATACATACATAAATATAGATAAACATACACATTCTAGTACAATTATTTCTTAATTCGGATGGTTTTAGTCAGTCTATAAGACATGGGATGATTCAGTTAGCTGCCACAAGGGGGCAGGTCGGTTTTACAATAGGTACATCTGTATGGAACAAAACATGGCAACACAAATACACACTATCACAGTCAGAAAAGTGGAAGAACGGGGTTAGAAACGGACGGCGGCAATTCCAAGAAGCACAAGGTTCGTGGAGTTTGTAACAAGTATCCGACCTCCAGCGCGCTTCTTGGAATTGAAACCTGACCAAGGCTTATTAGAAGCACAACACCAGCATGTCTGTGGCCTACAGAGGTCCGAGACATGTCGGTGAGGGTGGCGGAGGTAGTTAGAGGTGGTACAATATGTGAAAACACAGATAAACGGGCAGTCGTTGTGGATTCGAAGCAAAGCTCAACACGTTTTAGTATTTTTTTCAGATCGCTGCAGATTTATCCACTGCTCGCTCACCACAACACTCACAGGAGTCAACAACTGGTAATTATAATGGGTGATTATAATTGCCGACGGGTTACAGGAGGGTTGTATGGATGGATGGATGGATGGATGCAGCGGCCTTCAGACTGGAAGAGAGGTAGGGGCAGGGACCACATCCTCAGGCGTCGGCGGTGGCCGGCATGCTAGTTTACCAGGGCAGAAATTTATCACAATATGCCTCAATTTTACACAGCAAAGCTACACAAACAAAACACCATGCATCATCAAAGGTACGAGGAACGACTGAGGTAAGTAGTCATCAAACAATATCCACGGGCAATAATTAGTCAAGTTTCACACAAATGCCTATTATCTGGGGAATATTCCAGTCGATGTGGTGTTATCGTATGATGCTATATGTACCACTTGGTTTTATAGTTTGCATCACAAAGCAATACGCCGTTTTTTGGTATTTGGTTCACGGACTGAGATCCAGGGGGCGTCGGTGTGGTTTCTCCCACGATGCCCTACTTACTGGGACATCCGGCGTTATTCGGGCCCGGAGCTGGCGTCTTGCCGTCAGGGCAGCAGCCGAACCGGGAATCGGCGCACGTTCTCATTGGTTGTTCTGTAAAGACACGTGACCATGCAATACACAGCAAAATTAAAATTAAAAATAAAAATCAATAAATGGAAATTAAGGTTTAGATTCGTGAGCAATCTATGATTTATGGATAGTGATTTGTATGAATTAATGCTGTAGAGGTGATGATAGATTATTCAAATTAGATTAATTGTGATCATGTGATATGATCATGTGACTGTCATGCTAAAACAATGCTCGCTCGAAGATTACTAATCGAGGACAACACAAACCCGAATATAGGAAAGTACATTAATATTATGAGAATCAGACATATCAAAAGTGATTAAATAAACCTGAGTAATATACACCAAAATAATTTTTAAAGTGACTTGATCTCTCCATGCTTTGATTACCCCTTGCAGGTGTTGACATGTGAATTAACACATATACATATATCCAGCATATTTGGCATACCTGCGCACCAAAACCAGGAACATCCAACATAGTGTCACTGAAGAGTGGCGGGTATTTGCACTCCTTGGCAGGCCCTTGGCACCTGCCCCATAGCGCCAGGCTGGCGGAGACCTACCTTCTTTGCAGCACTTGGCAGTGGTGGCGACGCGGTGACAGTAGCTGCCGGCGGGGCAGGTTTCTCGGCCGTTCATACAGTCGTAGTCGTAGCCCGTGGTCGGGTTAACGAGGGCCGTGTTACCGTCACACAACTCCTCGTCCCCGATATCTGTCACGGAAACAAACACTCTGTTATCTGGGGTCTTTATCTATGTTTTTGTTGTTGTTGTTGTTGGTTTGGTAGCAGAAAGACTACTGACACTCCACAGAAAGGCTACTGATACTTTGCAGTAAGTGCACTGATACTTTGCAGTAAGTCTACTGACACTGCATAGAAAGGCTACTGATACTTTACAGTAAGTCTACTGACACTGCATAGAAAGGCCACTGATACTTTGCAGTAAGTCTACTGACACTGAATAGAAAGGCCACTGATACCTTACAGAAAGGCTACTGAGACTCAACAGAAAGGCTACTATTTGTTTGTTTGGTTTGATTTAACGTCCAGTTAGCTAGGAAATCAATAGTTGGTTGAAATCGCACCCCTACACATTTACCAAGGTGATAGTTCTTTTACCTCCCTTATCATTCACACATGGTGTGAGAAGGACTGGCCTTAGACAGAGAAGTAAGTCTACCACTGCTGGGAATGAAGTAAAAGAGTGGCTGTAGACCGCACCACATAGACATGGTATGAGAAGGACTGGCCTTTGATATAGCAGTAAGTCTACCACTGCTGGGGATGAAGGAGAAAGTTGGCTGTACACTACACCATATAGACATGGTATGCGAAGGACTGGCCTTTGATATAGCAGTAAGTCTACCACTGCTGGGGTGAAGGAGAAGGGTGGCTGTACACCACACCACATAGACATGGTACGAGAAGGACTGGTCTTTGATATAGCAGTAAGTCTACCACTGCTGGGGATGAAGGAGAAAGTTGGCTGTACACTACACCATATAGACATGGTATGAGAAGGATTGGCTGCAGTGGGAATTCAACTCACAACCTTGGGATTACAAGTCCAGTGCCTTAACAACTAAGCCAACTCCCTACCCCCTTTTTATAATATATTTGTATCTGGGTTATTACGCGTGGGCCAAACGCCCATATATAGGCTACCTAAAGGTTAAACTGGTAACATAGTCTTTAAACTTGCAGCAGAAATTTAACCCTCTACAATTTGTCTTTTTTTCAGGCACGAGCGTGCTAACACTGTGGCATTGGGAAAGGAGCAGAGGGTCAGTGTGTTATTTTCTTAGAGGAGTGCCCGACTAACGCTGAACAATCACGCAAGATCGAAATTCCTCATTCACCCTACTGGTGCCTGATATATTTAGATCCTAGACTCAGGCAGTCGCAGAAAAGGGGAATTGACTGATTGTAAGTGAGTTTCAGAAAATGACCGATTGACTGAATATAACTCAAACATTTTAATTGTTGTTTGAAACCACTTTGTTTGTGAAGTGCGTGCTACTCTAATTAATTGAAATCTTCAATTATTAAAAGAGTAAACACACTATAATAAAGTACGTCGAACATAAATGATTCGTTTGAATGGATATGATAGAATTATGCATTTGGGATATTTTCAAACCCAAAAGAGTAATAAGGCACTCAAACGTGTAAAATTATTTTCAAATGGGATCGGCAGAATTAAATGTGTGCCCTTCACGAACCCAAAAAATCAACTCTGATCCGAACTGATGTTCTTTAATCAATTATAATCCACCTGGCCTCTGTCATAACAAAGACTCGCTGTGTCTTAAAGATGGGATTTAATGCTTCATAGACACGTCAGACCTGCCAGAGTTCCCCAGCCCGAAGGACAAAGCGTGGTAAGTAAACAAGAACTAATTAAAGCCATTAAGTCTTAATCTCCACCTGCCGAAAAACTGGGCCTCGCCTGCCAGAGTTAATTAGCAGAACTAAGGATTGTTTATTAAAACATTATCTGCCTTTGATGGGATTTACTGGGAATTCATGGGAATGTTATGTCTTGGTATGGCCAAATAATCAACCTACTACATCAAATAGTTCACAGGGGTTTGTAATTGGCGGTGTAAGGAGGTGCGATAGATCTTATCATCGGATAAAATGTCACGGTAAGAAATCCTCAAGGAGTTTGGGAGAGGTTTAATGAACTTCCTTTTCATGAAGTAAAGATATTATTTGAGAGATTTTTAGAACAGACACTATGTTTGGCAGGAGAACCATCTACAGGATGCAACCCCCTGAGACAAATGGAGTCAATTCATCTCATACCAAGCTCGGTGGCTAAGTGGTAGGGGTGTTCGCCTCAAGCATGGGAGGTCGTGGGGTCAAATCCCGGTCGGGTCATACCAAAGACTTACACAAAAATGGTACCAGCTGCCCATTCGGCTAAAACCCGCCATTAGAATGAGGAGTAGGGGTCTAGGGCCTGAGTGGAAGAACGGCTATATAGCCGAATTTGGTGATTGTGTTGTAACACAATATCCCCTTAAATTTGCTAAAAAAAATAAAATATTAAGGCCTGGCATCTACCTTCTACATAGAAATTTAGACCTACCGATATGGCACCGATACAAAAAGCAAATAGCGGAGACATATCAGGAAGGTGCAAAATCGCATACGAATGTCTAGACATGTCAATCCACCACGCATTGTATGGGGTTTTTACCGATGTCTAATCGCAGAAACGTGGTCAACTGCCCCGATATCAGGGGACCTTTCAACGCGATTTTAGTTTTTTATCGGGAAGTGCATCCTAGACCATATCGGAGCCATATCGTAGTAGGTCGCCGCCTGGCCTAACAGCAAAGAAACGAAATACTGATCCATGATGGTAAATTTTGTCGGCTCTTGTTTCAGATTCTTCTGCAGTACCCTGATAGTAATAGTTAGGACTTAAATAACTATGATAGATGCACAGATGGAAAAACCAACCAGTATCATTATTTGTTTGTTTGTTTTAATAGTTTAATGTCTAATATACTCTATTAGATATACTTTGGGTTTGACCGAATCTATGAGATGAATTCAGGTAATCTCACTCCTACACATTTACCGAGGTGAGAGTTCTTTTAACTCCCACACCACATAGACATGGTATGAGAAGGACTGGCCTTTGATATAGCAGTAAGTCTACCACTGTTGGGGGTGAAGGAGACAAGGGGCTGCAGCGGGACTCAAACCCACAATGTCTAACAACCTTGTGCCTTAACCACTCATTACCAACTCCCCACACCGGTCACTTTAGTTATGCTTGCAGTCAAGCATATCCTGCCAGGACCTTACGGAGTCAAGGTGACCAAGAGGGTGAACAGATTGATCATTGCTGTCCACCCCAGCAGGACCCAGTATCATTAAGCTCAGCAAGTTGATGGAACGAGGCTGGATTCTAGGCTGATGTGACAAGGCTAGACTTGAGGCTGATGGAATGAACCCTAGGTTTAATGGACCAGACTGGACTCTAGGCTGACTTGACAAGGCTAGGTCCCTAGCTGATATGATGAAGGTAAGCTCTAGGCCAATGTGACGGGATTACACTCTAAGTTGGTAGGACATGATTAGGCTCTAGATCTATGGGTCGGGCCTAGGCCAAGATCTAGGCTGATGGGACAAGGCCAGGCTCTAGACTGAGACTAGGCTGGGCTCTAGGCTGAGCCATAGGCTGAGATTAGGCTGGGCTCTAGGCTGAGCTATAGGCTGATATTAGGCTGGGCTCTATGCTGAGCTATAGGCTTAGACTAGGCTGGGCTCTAGGCTGAGAAGTCTAGGCTGGGCTCTAGGCTGAGCTATAGGCTGAGCTATAGGCTAAGATTAGGCTGAGCTATAGGCTGATATTAGGCTGGGCTCTAGGCTGAGCCATAGGCTGAGCAATAGGCTGAGATCTAGGCTGAGACTAGGCTGGGCTCTAGGCTGATATTAGGCTGGGCTCTAGGCTGAGCTCTACGCTTAGACTAGGCTGGGCTCTAGGCAGAGAAGTCTAGGCTGAGCCATAGGCTGAGCTATAGGCTGAGATTAGGCTGAGCTATAGGCTGAGACTACGCTGGGCTCTAGGCTGAGCTATAGGCTGAGATTAGGCTGAGCTATAGGCTGAGACTACGCTGGGCTCTAGGTTGAGCTCTAGGCTTAGACCAGGCTGGGCTCTAGGCTGAGTTGACACAGTTAGGCTTACCGTCACAGTTGTCCATGGGTCGGGCGGTGATCTCCATCTGTTTACGACACGACTCTTCTCTCATCTGACACTCGTTGCCGTAGGTCTTCCCATCTGAGCCACACACGGGAGCCCTGCAAATAAAACCTCATCCATGTGACACCTCATAAAAACATGTGTGAGCCACACACGGGAGCCCTGAAAATAAAACCTCATCTCTGTGATACCTCATAACAACATGTGTGAGCCATACACAGGAGCCCTGAAAATAAAACCTCATCCATATGACACCTCATAATGCGTAATATGTGTGAGCCATACACGGGAGCCCTGCAAATAAAACCTCATCCATGTGACACCTCATAACAACATGTGTGAGCCACACACAGGAGCCCTGCAAATGAAACCTCATCCATGTGACACCTCATAACACGTAACATGTCTGAGCCACACACGGGAGCCCTGCAAATAAAACCTCATCTCTGTGACACCTCATAACAACATGTCTGAGCCACACGCATGCACTTTGAGGATAAAATCTCATCTCTGTGACATCTCATTACAACATGTGTGAGCCACCCACAGGGGGCATGTTCAATAAAATCGCATCTATGTGACACCTCATAACACGTAACATGTCTGAGCCACTCACAGGAGCCCTGAAAATGAAACCTCATCTATGAGATAAAAGATTGCACTCATGTGTGAGCCACACATGGGAGGCCTGGAAACCCACTGCTACCCATGATGTATATATGGATGTACGTCACACTGTGACGTATGGGGTATGACATCATATCTAGCTAAAATTTTGCTATTTTTAGGTATATAGTAGTATCAAACACTCAAAACATCCCTCTGCCTTCGGCATCGGGATGTTTCTGATCGATAATTTTACTGCCTATTTTTTTTAAATCTAGGAACGCGGTAAGCCAGTTTCCCTATACAATCTCCGTAATGTGATACCAGATTAAACCAAAGAGTGAACCACACGCCTGTTAAAGAAAACTTCTTCTAACTCGTCCCAGTACAGGTTCACAGGGCAGTCAGATTTATCAATCTCCTCCACTGAGCCTGTTAGGGGGAACCTTCTCTAAGAACATATCCCTGAGTGCTTATCTTCTATAGGGCAGAGAGGTATCATTCTCTAGTGGCAGCCATTTTGCCCCCATGTAGGTATTCTTCATTGCTGGAGGTGGAAAAAAAGGTGTTCTCCACTACTAAAGGAGCAAAAATAAGCGAGTGATAATAGGGAAGTGTCACATGGAATTATCAAAATTCCAGCCTTTCTCAGATGTGTGTATAGATCCTCTCATGTAATAGGAGGCATGTTGTGAGTTTCAGTTATTAATTAATCTTAAACTGGGATGGGTCTTTAGAGACAAAGGAGGCATTGTAAGACCTTGAAATTCAGAATTTTGTTAAAACTAAAAGACACATAACAGGACTGTCCATCGAATGGTGGCGCCATATCTTCAGCCAAAGGCTGACTGCTTTATGAACTAACAATGGCCTTGTACCCTATACCTGGTGGCACCAACGAGTATAGAGAAAGAGAGGTGTAGCTCAGGGTTGCGGGACATCTGAGAGTTTCTCTCTGCCGTATCAGCAATTAGAACCCCCCCCCCCCACCCCCACCACTACAGAGAGAACTGTACCAGGGCCGCCTGGTTATATAAGCACCCCCTATTGGGCGGCACCCCCTTTGGTCACCATGATGCCACCATGGAGGGTACGCCTAAAAGTTACATTTTCAGGAACCCCCATAGGACCCCATGAACTAGTTTTTAAAAAGGGGGAATCAGCCAGCTAAAGGTTGTTTCTTTTGTATTTTTAAGACTTGTCAAATCTTTGGAAGTGATACTTCATTAATGTCAAAAAGTCCTGAATATTTTCCAAATTTTCAAGGAACTTTCTTTAAAATACTAACTGTTCCGCATATGACACAACAATAAAATTTACATGAATAATTGAGATTATATATTTATTTTCACATGAATGAAGAAATAAATCCCAGCTCCCAAAGCTTCTTGTCAAAACATACATGTCTGGTTTCATATAATTCTGTTCAAATAATTCCCTTGTCTTGGCCTCCCCACCTCCCCCGACCCTAATAACATGTGGTCACCAGGAGTGGGTGGTTACCACCCACTGGGCGTGACAAACCGAAAATAAGCTGGTGACATCCGACCTCACCAGGGCCTCCAGAGCTTTACCTCTCTTTCTCTATACTCGTTGGTGGCACTGAGTAATTGTATGGAGGTAGTATAGGATTTGCGGTTTGGATCTGGCATCAAGACCAGTCCTCAGTTGTGAGTAGTCTATGACATGAAACATTGTCTCGGGTTCTCTAAGGCCTGGCGTCCACCTACTACTATGGAAATTTAGACCTCCCGATATGGCTCCGATACAAAAACCAAATATCGGAAACATATGGGGAAGGTGCAAAATCGTACACATATGTCAGACAAACCAATTCACCATGCATCAACAGGGGTAGACCCCCATTTTTCATTGATGCCTAATTGCAGAGACGTGGTCAACTGCCCCGATATTAGGTGACCTTCCAACGCGATTTTGAATTTTTATCAGGAGGTTCATCGTAGACCATATCGGAGCCATATCGTAGTAGGTGGACGCTGGGCTAAACTGTGTGAGTAGTAACTGACATAGGGACTTGTGTCTGGTTCTCTTACTTTGTGAGTTTTAATAAGTTATCACAACAAATTTTCCGAGTCTTTTTCAATTTCTGACTAGACCTCAATAAAATCATTTTAAAAATATCCATAGATAATAAAGGTAGGATGATACCTGATGGCATCGCAGTTGAAGTTGGATTCTGGTAGTCTAACTTTGTGAGTTTTGATAAGTTATCACACCAAATCTTCCTCAATGTATGGCTAGACCCCAATAAAATCCCTTGATAAATACATGAAATGATAAATATAGGCTGATATCTGATGGCGTCCCAGTTGAAGTTACTGTCTAGTAATCTGACTTGGTGAGTTTTGATAAGTTATCACACCAAATACTTCAGAGGTCTTCTTCAATTTATAACTAGATCTTGATCCTAACAGAAATCCTTGAAAAAAATACATTAAATAATAATAAAAAAGATATATAAAAAGAATTCTTCTACAATTTATAACTAGATCTGGATACTAACAAAATCCCTTGAAAAAAATACATGAAATAATAAAAGTAGGGGGATACCTAATGGCGTTGCAGTTGAAGTTGCAGTCTGGTACTCTAACTTTTTGAGTTTTGATAAATTATCACACTAGACCCCAATAAAATACATTAAAAGAATAGACATAATAATAAATGTAGGCGCATACCTGATGGCGTTGCAGTTGAAGTTGCAGTCTGGTAATCTAACTTTTTGAGTTTTGATGAGTTATCACACTAGACCCCAATAAAATACATTTAAAAAATAGACATAATAATAAATGTAGGCGTATACCTGATGGCGTTGCAGTTGAAGTTGGAGTTTGGTAATCTTACTTTGTGAGTTTTGATAAGTTATCACACCATATATTTCAGAGGTCTTCTTCAATTTCTAACTAGATCTGGACCCTAACAAAAATCCTTGAAAAAAATACATGAAATAATAAATGAAAAAAAAAAAAATTCTTCTTCAATTTATAACTAGATCTGGATACTAACAAAATCCTTTGAAAAAAATGTATTAGATGATAAATGTAGGCGTATACCTGATGGCGTCGCAGTTGAAGTTGCAGTCAGGTAATCTAACTTTGTGAGTTTTGATAAGTTATCACACTAGACCCCAATAAAATACATTTAAAAAGTAGACATAATAATAACTGTAGGCTGATACCTGATGGCGTTGCAGTTGAAGCTCGGTGGCCAAGTGGTCAGGGTGTTCGCCTCGAGCATGGGAGGTCGTGGGTTCAAACCCCGGTCGGGTCATACTTACACAAAAATGGTACCCACTGCCCATTTGGCTTAACACCCGCCATTAGAATTAGGAGTAGGGGTCTAGGGCCCGAGTGGAAGTACGGCCATATAGCCAAATTCGGTGATTGTGTAATACAATATTCCCTAAAAATTGCAACAAAAAAAAAAAGGTAATCCAACTTTGTGAGTTTCGATAAGTTATCACACTAGACCCCAATAAAATACATTTAAAAAATAGACATAATAATAAATGTAGGCGTATACCTGATGGCGTCGCAGTTGAAGTTGCAGACACAGCCGTGCGAGCCCTCGGCGTCGTACTCACACGTGCCCCCGTAACGACACGTCGTCTCGTCACACACGTCGACCGTCGACCCCTCGTCTACAACGACATTCACCGGCCACAGCCCCATTAGTGCCGGCGCCACCCGCACACGGCCCACTCACGGCACCCACGCCATGACAGTGTCGTAAAAGAGCAACAGTGTCGTAAAACCGATTTAAATTTAATAAAAACAAAAGGAAAAATGGTTTGGTAATTTCGGTGGGTTTTAATCAGTAATAAAAGGAAAAATGCTATATTAATTTTGGTGTTTTTTTTAAAAATCAGTATAAAAGGGAAAATTCTATGTCAATTCTGGAGGTTTTAAATAAGAATAAATCAAAGTTGATATAATGTTCGATTGAAGTGTTATAAAAAATATTGATATAATAGTGCATTGAACAAAAATAGTTTGCTATTGGTCTGATTAAAATGTAAAGGTACAAAAATCAGTTTTTTCAAAGAGGGGTTTAGAAAATTGAGCATTTTAAAACAAGCAAATAGGCAGGCTTTGGCGGGGATTCACATTCCTGAAGTAGCAAGTAGTTTAAAACAATATATTTTGAATTAAGGAGGCAGCGTTGGGTCGGGGTTGGGGATACTGCAAAGAGGAAGAGGTTGTAGCATTAGGTGGATGTATTTAGGACTAACAATCCTACTGAAGCTACGCCATGGGTTTGTATGACAACCTGGATCCCGATGTTTTCTGAAAGTTTGAACGGGATGTATCTACTGGGGACTCGTCATCAAAAGGGCATCGCCGGATGATCCCCACGGAGCGGACCGATTGAGCTTTGCTTCAAATTAATGAGGTATTAATGAAAGCGTATTACGTGAGGAATTAAGTGTAAGCAAATCATAACCAGTTACCCGAAAGTTAGAAGTGAATGTAAATATATATGTATATATATATACAAATATACCTATATATATGCATATATGTATATATATATATACACACATATATGTATATATATACACACATATATTATATATTTATATATATATAGATATTTATAGATATATATATATATATATATATATATATATATATATATATATATATATATATAAAATATATGTATATCCAAGCGTAAGTAAAAGTATTGAAGTCTACATGGATTTAAGCCTCAATACTTTGGCGGTGTATTCGTGTTACTTTGAGTGTGCCTTACTCCGGTGGAGTGGTCGTTCATTTTGGTGTCTAGCTGTGGGGTAACAGCCAACCAGAATCACAGTGGGGTTGGCATGGCAACTGTCACGCCACAGTTACACACCCTATCGACACTAGAGGGCGCACCAGAGCAAGTCACGTGACCGGAAGCTACCTCTCTGAGTGCAGGCTACTCCCGATGTGGTCTGTGAAGTTGGTGCTGATTTAATTAAATTGTGATGGTAGCTTCTAACTGTCAATACCTCTCTAGCGGTTAGTTTAATTAGTGTGAGCGCAACGCAAACTAGTTTTTGTTATAATAAATTCATCTCAGACTTCTTTACTAATACTTCTTTTAATTGATGCCTCGCAATATATAACTATTGAAGGGAATAACTTGAAATCTATGGGTAAATAAACTTTGTCTAGTATAATACAAAAGAAATAAGAGGTAATCTATAAAATCCTTTGATTTATGGGCCAGGCAATTCGAAATCAAGCATGTATTTCATCTGCAAATTTACTATCTGGCACCTGGTGATTCACTTACGGACTAACAATGGCTCTGTCCCCTAGAGCTAAGGGTCTGTGTGTTAGGTGTGTACGGGGTTAGTGGCCTGTATGTTAGGTGTGTACGGGGTTAGAGGCCTGTATGATAGGTGTGTACGGGGTTAGTGGCCTGTATGTTAGGTGTGTACGGGGTTAGTGGTATGGGTGTAGAGTTAGTAGGCTAAGTGTAGAGTTACGGGTGTGTGTTGGTTGAGTACCTCCGGTATCTTAAGTGTATAGGGTAAGTGTGTAGAGTGTTGTAGGCTGCTTGGGGAATAACTCCTGTACTATAAGTATACGGGTTTAGTGTGTAGAGGTATGTAAGGTATTGAGTCATGTAGAGTTGTGTGGAGGTTGCAGGGCGAGTGGCTCCTGTACTATAGATATACGGGTTTAGTTTGTAGATTTATGTATGGTATAGAGTTATGTAGAGTGGTATAGGGTGCTGGGGGAATATCCTCTGTACTATAGGTATACGGGTTTAGTGTGTAGATTATTGTATGGTATTGAGTTATGTAGAGTGGTGTGGAGGGTGCCTCCTGTACTATAGGTATACGGGTTTAGCGTGTAGTGTATTGTATGGTATTGAGTTATGTAGAGTATAGTGTAGGTTGCAGGGCGAGTGCCTCCTGTACTATAGGTATACGGGTTTAGTGTGTAGAGGTATGTAAGGTATTGAGTTATGTAGAGTTGTGTGGAGGTTGCAGGGCGAGTGCGTCCTGTACTATAGGTATACGGGTTTAGTGTGTAGAGGTATGTACGGTATTGAGTTATGTAGAATGGTGTGGAGGGTGCGGGCGGAGTACCTCCTGTACTATAAGTGTACTGGTTTACTGTGTAGAGGTATGTATGGTGTATAGTTATATAGAGTGGTGCGGAGGGTGCGGGCTGAGTGCCTCCTGTACTATAAGTGTACTGGTTTACTGTGTGGAGGTATGTATGGTGTATAGTTATATAGAGTGTACTGGAGGGTGCAGGCTGAGTATCTCCTGTACTATAAGTGTACTGGTTTACTGTGTCGTGTATTGTACGGTATAGTGTTATATAGAGTGGTGCGGAGGGTGCGGGCTGAGTACCTCCTGTACTATAAGTGTACGGGTTTAGTGTGTGGAGGTATGTATGGTGTATATTTATATAGAGTGGTGTGGAGGGCGCGGGCTGAGTGCCTCCTGTACTATAAGTGTACTGGTTTACTGTGTAGAGTATTGTACGTTATAGTGTTATATAGAGTGCACTGGAGGGCGCGGGCTGAGTACCTCCTGATCCGGACAGCTCGTCGCACTGCCCGCTGTGCACCACCTCCAGCTCGACGCCCCGGGAGCACGCCTGTCGCCGCATCTCACACTCGTTGGTGTACGTCTGCCCGTCGCTGGCACACATCGGCTCGTTCATGTCCGGGCAGTCCTGGGGACACACGCACTTGCCATTCTCACAACGCGCTCCGAATCGACACTTTACGTTGACACATAAATCTGAAACACAGTGTATAGATTCTATCTTAACTCTTTCAGTCCGAGCAATGCCTGGAGGCATTCCCACCCAGGGGACGAGGAATGCCTCCAGGCATTGTTTAAAAATATATTTCTGCTTATGTGTCATCATCACAAACGTTATGTTTTATGAGAAATAATTAATAAATGTACACCATTTTTTCACAATTAATAAAAAAAATACCATGTTCATCATTATACACTGTGGGCATTCGATAATTAACTATTGTAACTGGTATCTAAATGTTGCTAAGTGACGCCTATACGTCCAACAGACACCATATGGCGATAGTCTCGTCCCCTTGGGGTTTATAACAGTATCATGCCTCGTCCTATAGTGCGTGTGCTCTCCAATCAGGCTCGGACGGAAAGAGTTAATATCAGCTTCATGTCAATGTAATGGCCGGTTTACATTGGCCGACGAAAACTGTGCAGATTTTCTGTGTTCTCCTAAAAGCCTATTTCCATTGGCCATCATCGCTATAGAGTAAGCCACCACCGAGGGGCCTTTAGTATTGCTGACCAAAAATGTAAATAGGCTATTTGGAGAATACAGAAAATCTACACCATTTTTGTAGGCCAATAGAAAAGGGCCTTATAGGTATCCTAGAGAGCATATTAAATATCATGCTAACATCTAGACGTCCTTGAGATATATACTTCATTTCAACATATAGGGATCCTACAGTGAATGTAAATGTCATGTCAACATATAGGAATCGCACAGAGAGTTTCCTCTATTCTTTTAGTGTGTACTGGGTTGAGATAAATGTGGAAGAGCAGCTAGTTTCGGTCAAAGATTTTATTCTCCAACTGGTTTCAATGCTATGTGATATTTACTCAGCTGTCGCCTCGTTCATATCACTTCGCATCAAACTCTTGGAGAAAGACGACCAAAATTTGTTTGTTTCTTCTTTAATATTTCATGTCAAAATATATCTTAGAGAGACTAAATACTTCATGTCAACCTGTATGTATCCCAGTAGGAATATAAATGTCATACCGATATTAGAGAGAATATATATTTTATATGTCTAACATAAAAGTTTAGAAGACCAGACTTGGTTTATTTTCATTTTCACCCTGTCTGGAAGGAAAAGGAAATGAATCAGATTTGAGTTTAATCTGGACTAATCACTAGTATGTGTATCTTAGACTGTCTATTCTAAAGGATTTTTGCCCGTAAGGAATAATTATGTTGTACTTTTACGCCCGAAAGCTATAAGACGCATCCCTTAATTACAATCAATACAGTCACCCACATACATAAACACCAAGTTATCATATAGCACGGCATCTGGATGTACAAGATAGTCCGCAGCCAGCCGTCATTGCAGTAACATCAGCAATAAAGCTTGTAATGGGAAAATGGCCCTGGACTCACTTCATTCAGTTTACTGTCTTACCATCTCAGATATTATCCTACCCCTAATATAAAATCCCATAGGCTTAACATTGGGTTTCCGTATGCCACGCTGACTGGCATACAGAGTTTTATATGTCACTAGTGGCATACAGCATTGTTATCAGGTAATATTCCAAATTCGAGGAGATAAGGTAGGATAAAATAAAAACCTGATTCGTTTTAATCTTGGCCACCGCATTCCACTCCTGAAGTTTTGGCTCCGGACTTCACTTGGCTTCGCCTCATGAAGTCACTTTGCCAAACTCCAGTCGTGGAATACGGTGGCCAACATTAAACCTCATCCAGTTTTACGATAGTAACGGTACCTACCACAAGGACCTTGTGAGGAAATAAGGATGAATTGTTGTTTGCGACAAGAGGCAACCCGTAGTTCACATTCATTCTGGTAGGTGACGCCATCTGTCCCGCACACCTTATCATCCACCTGGTGGTAGAAACGAGAACTTCACGTCACATGACGTATGGTGGATGGTGACATTACATAATGCAAAGTGGGGTGTAGTGTTAGTGCAAGGTGAAAATCTCAAATTATATACCAATTACATGAAATACTGCCAAAAATCAATACTGAGATGGTATTTTTTTTAAATTATTATAATCGGTGGAAATACAAGATATCGGAAAGTTGGATAGAGTGCAGTGTATAAAAACTGATGAGGTATCATTACAATTATGCAAATAATATGAGTAAATCGGAGAAAGAATTGGTGAAAAATACCAAGTTCGTTTATAGTATGAGAGACAAATTAAATTATAGTTTTGAAATGAAATTTAGTAATGCATATAAAAATATTCAGAGTATATCAAGTCCTTTATAGGTTCTCATTTTAAAATTATTCAATGCAATACATTACTCCAAAGCCAAAAGTCACCAATAGATTGTCCATATCCTACATTACAGAATAACCCAAGATATGAACAATCATTGTTTAATCAAAATATAGAATAAAAAACTTTCAAAGAAGGAAAACTACAAAATCTCTCCTGGAATGTATAACATAAACTTCAATGAGGAATAAATATATGAAAAGAAAGAAAAAAAATTAAAAAAATGGCATGCTTTGATTGTAGAAGTCTTAGTTAAGGGGGTGATTAGAAGGAGGGAGGTATGGACACTTGAAAGGTGTGCTTCTAGTGGGAGAAACCCGCCACGCACTGCCTGTAACTAGAGTGGGCGGCAGCGGCCAGAGGCTAAAGGAACACTTCACCCGTCCTACGCTCCACAGCTGGTGGACAAAGATTAACAAAGAAACTAATGAGTGTTTGGTCTGTGTCCCTGTTCAACAGCGGGTTTGGAGCGCGTAGTAATATACGGAAACTGGCTTACTGTCTTCGTACGTTAAAAATACGCGGGGAAATTATTGATATATACATCCCGATGCTGTAGGCAGAGGGATGTATGTGATCAATAATTTTACCAAGTATTTTGACGTACGAAGACAGTCAGCCTGGTTTCGTATTATTATATACCTGAAATGGCGATATTTCATCTAGTCACGTGACCACATACCCCCTACGTCACAGTGTGACGTACGGGTATAAATACGCCATGGGTAGGAGCGGGCAGTATACGCACTTGATACAGCCATAGGTATATAATAATAGGAACGAGGCGACAGAATTTTTCGAAGCGCATCAAACGAAATGGTGAACGGGGATTCAGATCAAACATGAATATGTTTCTGATTTTATCTTAGCCTGCAAAAAGTCATTTGCTAATTGCCCATGGAGTATGAGTTACCGTACTCGATACCCTGTTGAGAAGCAGTTCGTAATGTTAAGCCTATGGGCGTTTATACCAGGCTAAAATAAAAAGTAGGCTCAAACTATTACCTTTCATAAAGAACTACGGTTCATATAGACAACAATCGATGGTTTCGTGCACAGGCGGCCGTAAACCATGAGAGGCTTCGCTACCACTCGTGTATTACTACAGGTCAACCTGGAGTAGTACACAGAGCCCCCTGTCTACCAAAGCCATCGTTTGTTGTATTTATTATCCATCTTCTCGAGAAAATAAAAACGAGGAATTGCCATGTTAACCCTTCAAGAGCTACACATCATTCACTATGTATCCATACTATAGCAGGCACCAGAACCAATTGTGGCCTTTGTATGGCTGGCTTTTGTAGTCAATATTATTAAAATAAATTACAAATTTAAAAATTCCAGTAAATTTGTAATTTTTTTTATGAGAATTTTCCAATATTTCTGAGGCTTACTGGCAACACTTAGCCTAATATGACATATAATTTTTATGATTCTGCGATAATTGTTTTAAAGTTACAAAAGAACAAATACAGAATGGTTTATCCATTCCATATGGAATGCCATATGGCATTGTCCTGTCATGGCCAGGGGAATGCCATATGGCATTGTCCTGCCATGGCCAGGGGAATGCCATATGGCTTTGCCCTGCCAGAAAGGGTTAAAGGGTGTATCGGTATGTGCTTAATTTTGGTTCCTAAGTAGAAAATAATTTATTTTCTGTATATAATGGCTATTGAAGCCGTCTACAATGGATTTGAGTCCATATACAATAGTTATGGCACCTAGACTATATAATGGTTATGGTACAGTTTGGAAAACAATGGGGAGAGGCTTGCAGAGTCCCCATACATTTTCAATGGGGACTCTGTTTACGATGGATAATACAAATGTAGACTATACAGATGAAGGGCCAGTTGACATGAGAGATTCACTATCAACATGTAGAGTGACAGTGGTTCTAACGACTCTATCTCTGGTCACCTCACATCCCTGGGGGAAAATAAGGAGAGTTTGAAATGATCGGAAAACGAAACTGTATTCAGGCCTAGATTTACTCTTCTGTGCTACTTAGAGTTCAGTTAATTCATAATATAAATATCGAAAACCTTGACAGAAATAATGTTATTAAGTTGGTTAATTTCAATGAGGCTCACAAATGAGATAAAATTAGAGTTAAACGATTCCTACTATGATACTATTAAACATAACAATGTTATTCTATCATTTTGTTGTTCGCAAGAACAATGTTTAGGGATGTAAATCATATGTGCTCGCATACATAACCAATTATTGTATGTCCCTCCGCCTCCCACGGAAATGATGTTGGAAAAGACCACGTATGGTCATCCATAGGAGCTCAGTAACAATGTTTTCTTTGAATAAGTGTAAAGTGTAGCCAAAAGTCAGAATCTTTTTTCTTTTCAACTTTTTATTCTGGTTGGGGAGGAGGAGGAATAGGGAGTTTATTTTTCAGAAGTTGTATATTTGGATTTTCTTTCCTTATTTTGTACACAATGAATCAGGATTTTCTGAGTATGATCCTTTTTATTAACTGGCGTGATTATTCTCTCGAAATGAGGTCTTTTATATCTTGCTCCCTGTCTTTATCCTTTTTTTATTTATGATAGGAAAAGTATCATTTCCCAGAACTGAATCTGATTGTTGTTCCAGAACTCATTCATTATGATTTCCAACCTTTGTATTTCTAGATTTTGACCTTTAAATAAAAAAAAATCAGTTTAAAGGCATATCGGACAATATGGCTTGAAAATTAAAACCCATGTCAATTTTCTGAAAATTTAATATGATGATCTCCAAGTGTTTTAGAACACATACCTAACTTAAAAATCGGGGATCACCGTGCTAGATTTTGATTTATAGATCAATATGATGATAATTTTATATAAGAATATATAGAAATTCTAAAAAGTATTTTTTCTCATAGTAAAACCCATGTCATTTGCCTCAGATTTTCACAGACTATAGTACATATATGGTACTACTTATTTATGTTTTAAAAATCATATGTCACTGTCCTTGTTTTTGAAAGAATTGAGGAAAACCATATTTTTCAGTAGACTTCCTTAGTAAACCAGTTTTAACTAATAATTGACATTACTTAGAAATTAACATGTGGCGCCACTGTGAATTGTAGGATATGCCTTTAATAGACACATGAAATAACACCAGCATAACGTTAGACATAACACAGATATGTTTGATATGATATGGTCTGTGGTTAAATACATGTGAGATGTAACATGAAAGTATGATACGTGATCATAAAGCACACCGAAGTTACAATGAAAGTATATATTTCTATGAAGACCAAGGGCAAGTCTGTTTTGTTGTTGTTTTTTTTAAAAGATAATCTTTATTCTGGAGATTCTCTAAGCTCAAATGATGCCTATTTCAACAGTGTTCAAGGCTGGAAATTTACACGCACTACCTTTTTGCCTAAACCCTGTATAACTAAAGATTTGGTACAGAGTATTGGAATTACAAAGCTATGTTCCCTGCAGAGTAGAATCTAATCACAGATATTAACATGTGTGGCAAATGAGCACAGAACTGAAGATGGCAGTGTTGATCCATAATACAGCACAGTAATCCTAAATCCAACTCCCCAATGTAATCACATATCACCATACACCTCTGCAGGAATGTCTCACAGTTATTGTCCCCCTGTATGGATTCCGTACTGCACACTGTGCACGAACTAATAATTCCCTCACTCCTACAACAAGATCTGTTGTTATTAGTGTATATCAGGTGTGTAATAAGGAGACATTGTGAGTGTGTGTGAATTACATGTGATGCTGGATGCTTAACTAGATGTACTACTTCTGTAACTCATGACCATTCCTTACATTGGAAGATCTACCGCAAGGTAGAAATGTCTGTTGAATAAACAAACAAAAAAATAATAAAAAAAACAAGTGTTCTTTGTTGTTTTTCGTCAGAAATAAAGGTGGGTTAAGAGGAATGTTGAGATGTGTTGACGGGTGTGTTGAGAGTTGAATTGAGAGGTGTGATGAGTGTGTGTGAATTCCATCTGTTCCTTGTTGTTTTTGGTCAGAAATATAGGTGCGTTGACAGGGATGGGAGGTGTAATGACGGGTGATATGGGATGCGTGTTGAAATGTATGGTGATGGGTGTAGTGAAAGTTGTGTCGAGAGGTGCAATGAGGGTGGTTAGAGGCATGTTGAGATGTATTTTGGCAGCTGCGTTGTGATTTTGTGTTGACATGTGTTGAGATTTGTGTGACATGTGTTGAGATTTGTGTTGACATGTGTTGAGATTTGTGTTGACATGTGTTAAAATTTGTGTTGACATGTGTTGAGATTTGTGTTGACATGTGTTGAGATTTGTGTGACATGTGTTGAGATTTGTGTGACATGTGTTCAGATTTGTGTTGACATGTGTTGAGAGGTGTGTTGTGAGGTGCATTGGCAGGTATGTTAACTGTTGTGTTAAGACAAGTTGAGGTGTGTTGATGAGTGTGTTGACATGTATTGAGGGGTGTGCTGACATGTGTTGATATGTGTGTTGACATGTACTGAGAGGTGTATTGATGTGTCTTGACATGTGTCTAGAGGTGTTGATATGTGTTGAGGGGTGTGTTGACATGTGTTGACATATGTTGAGAGGTATGATAACATGTGTTTAGAGGTATGATAACATGTGTTTAGAGGTGTGTTGACATGTGTTGATATGTGTGTTGACATGTACTGAGAGGTGTATTGACATGTGTTGACTTGTGTCGAGAGGTGTTGATATGTGTTGAGGGGTGTGTTGACATGTGTTGAGAGGTATGATAAGATGTGTTTAGAGTAGTGTTGACATGTGTTTGTAAGTTTGTTGACATGTGTTGACATGTGTTGAGATTTGTGTTGACGTACCTGGATGCAGCTGGCGGGACAGACGCAGGTTGAGCTGCCTTCGCCGTTACTCTCACAGATGGCGTAGTGATCGCACTTCTTTTCTTCACATCCATCTAAGTGAAGACAAAAACATTTATCAAACTATTTACTTTTTATGTGTCTAGATCTTCTATATGTCATGTATCAGAACATTACTTATGTCTTTTTTAAATAGATCACTTATTCACATGTACACAGAAGTTGATCTGAACACTCTAAAGGGAGTTTAGGAAACATTAATTTTCATGTTCGGTGGCCAAGTGGTAGGGTATTCGCCTCGAGCATGGGAGGTCGTGGGTTTAAACCCCGGTCGGGTCATACCAAAGACTTACACAATAATGGTACCCACTGCCCATTCGGCTTTACACCCGCCATTAGAATGAGGAGTAGGGGTCTAGGGCCCGAGTGGAAGACCGGCTATAGAGCCAAATTCGCTAAAAAAAAAAAAGATAATAATAATGTGTAGAAATACATTCTACGGAGAGAAGTTGTCCACAAGAGAGTTTGATAATAAATCAAAACACTGACTGCCCCACCTCGATGTGGCCCCAATAAAATCGCCAACCTAGCACACACACCAAATGTCGTTATAGCCTGACGAGATACAGGAGAGAAACGCAGCGATTCCAAGCATCGCCAACACAAAATGGTGTGTAGGTGAGCTATTATTTCATAGGGATATCTTCAACCAATGACTTACCATCTCAGGGGGTCGTTGCTCCACGTTTTGCGGATCGCAAAATAGCGATCCGAGGTCGAAAGTGTTGCTCCAGATATTTTGCGGATCGCATCATAACTATGTCGCTATCTATATCCAATTAAAACCCCAATGAACCTGTTGCCTATCACACTGAGAATGCGGTGTTTTAAGATATAGCGATACAACGTGAAAATAGCGATACTACACGATACGATCCGATATTACTGGAGCAACGCTTTCCAGGAGCAACGACCCCCAGAGGCGATAATCAGGATAAATCTGAAATGATAGCTCCGGTCGATGACTGAGTGACAAAGGAATCCGCGACCTGCCGTCGATTATATGTACATTTATCTCACTCCTGGAATTTTGTTCCAATACGCTTAACCTTGGGAACTCGTTCTCCATGCCCCTGTGAGTATTACAGTCCGTTCTCCATGGTCTATACCCTGTGTGTTCTCAATTCTTTTAGTTTGTACAGGGGTGAATTAAATACAGAAAGCAACTCGTTTTGGTCAAAGAAGTCCTTTTCCAATCCATTTGAATGCTACGTAATATTCACTTCGCTGTTGCCTCGTACATATCACTCCATATCAATCTCGTGGAGAACGACAACTTTGACCAAAACTTATTGGTTTCTTCTCTGGTGTATGTAGAGGGTACAAGTGATCGTTGAGGCACATAATCAACAGTTGGTGCTAAATTGCTATAAGTGGGGATAAATCGCTGTTAGCCTGAAAGTTCTATCCCTGCTACCACCTGACGATTATACGAACACGAAGTGGCGAATAGTCGGCGGGTGGTGCTAAAATCCAGAATCGGTGACCAGAATCGTCAAGTATAAACGCCGCATTATAGCATCATTAAACGTGCGGATGTATGAATTAGCCGCCGCCCCCCCCCCCCCCCCCCTGTCCCTCTCCGTGCCCCCGACGCCACCCCCCCCCTCAGAGCGCACCTAACACTAACGATAACCACGCCTCCCTTCCCGACACCACCCGCGGCCGGAAGTCACTAACGTCACGTGATCAGTGCACACTAATGATCAAGCCGTGCTGCCCCCTAGCGGACAGGGCGCGAACCACACCACGACCTCTGGTGGCCATTGAGGCAACTTGTCAGGTGTGGGGCAGCGGGGTTCCACCGACGCCCGCGAGGTGTCACTGACAACCCACAGCGACAACTCCCCAATTATCGCTCAAGCCGGCGCTGGCGGTGGCGCGACCTGGCGGGCTTCTCGCGCGGCGGAACGCTAACGAGATGCTGACACGCCATCAAGCAGACGACTTTTGGAACTTCACTTTGGTGGACGGGAATTTTTCCCGCCTTTAGTCTCCTAACTTTTACGTGCAGCCTTCTAACAACAACAGGCTGTCAGAAGTCTGGGCATGGCAGGCACCTCCCGATCCGTGCTAGATGGATATTTTATCACCGAAACTATGAGAAACTTGGGTCATAAAAGGAAGGGACTGCATCGAGATCCATATTTCCCACTTTAGTGATTAATTGAGTCCTCTTAAAAGTCTGTCATTGGTGGCCAACAAAAGTTGGTCGGTGGTGGCCAACGACTGCACGTTGGTATTTGATAATCGGTGAGGGTGCTGTGTATGCCTTGTTTCTGCCGCATTTGACATGTCCATACTGACAGAACCGTCCTCCAAACACAATGACCATCATCGATTAAAGAAGAAACTAACACGTTTTGGTCGAAATCATTGTTCTCCAGGAGTTTGATGCAGAGTGATATGAACAAGGCAACAGCCGATTAAACATCACATAGCATTTAAGCGAGTGGGTGAATGACTTCTTTGACCAAAACGAGTTACTTTCTGTATTCGTCTCACCCCTTTACTCACTAAAAGAATGGACGACACACAGGATATAGACCATGGAGAGCGGACTACAATACTTGAAGGGGCATAGAGAACGAGTCCCAATGTTAAGCCTATGGACATTTATCCCAGGGGTGAGATAAATGATGGGAATGAACTGCATTGAGATCCATATTTTCCACTGGCCGACGAAAATTACACTGATTAATTGAGTTCTCTTAAAAGTCTGTCAGTGGTGACCAACGACTGCATGTTGGTATTTAAAAATCAGTGAGAGGGTGCTTTGTATGCCTTGTTTCTGCCGCATTTAACAGGTCCATACCAACAGAACTGTCCTCCAAACACAATGACCATCACCAACGATTTCAAACCCCTTTGAATCTTTCGGTCGTTGGCCAAGTCCGTTTGTGATGGCCTCATTCCATAATCCACAATTAATCTGTGAACACTTCTCTGTCTGTTTGTTTCCTTTCACTGATCTGTGGCGGTATACCGTTAATAGTGATTGGTGATTCCGACAACGGAACGGTGTGGAATAATCGGCCAAAATAAAATGGCTCATAGAGGCTTAAAATACGCCATGAGTTTTGGTTGCGGAGTCATGTCATGAGGCAAAGCTAAGTGGTATTATGGAGCAACAAAAACGAAGGGCATATTTTCATTGGCTATGGAGAATGACGACTTTGACCAAAACTTATAGGTTTCTTCTTAAATAAACCAAATATGTCTTACGTAAAGGCGGGTGTCTAGCGTATGGTCGTGGTCATGTATACGTTATACGCCACACATGTCTTACGTAAAGACAGGGTGTCAGGGCGTCTATAGTGTATGGTCATGGTCATGTATGTTATACGCCACACATATCTTACATAAAGACAGGGTGTCAGGGTGTCTAGTGTATGGTCATGATCATGTATGTTATACGCCACACATGACTGACGTAAAGGCGGGGAGTCTAGTATATGGTCGTGGTCTTGTATAAGTTATACGCCACATGTCTGACATAAAGGCAGGGCGTCTAATGTATGGTCATGGTCATGTATACGTTATACGCCACACATGTCAGGAAGATGATTGAGATGTTGACACTTACTGCAGAGGCCGTTGTTCTTCTTGGTGATGCGTTTCCGCTTCTCACAGCTCTCGGCTTTTAGTTTGCATTCATTTGTGTAGGAGATTCCGTCACTCCCGCACACCTGAAAGAAAACAACAGGTTAGGTTAGAAGTACTCATACACTACATGATCGAGTCTGACGTTAAAGGGATATGCGTCAATGTGACTTGAGAAATAAAACTCATGTCGTTTTCCTGAAATATAAATATGATGATATCCAAGCCTTCTAATATACATATGTAACTTGAAAATTGGGGAGTATCTGTGCTAGTTTTTAATCTAGAGCTCACTATTATGAGAATTCTATGGTAAAATATATAGAAGTTCTAGGAAGATGCTTTTCACATAAAACCCTGTTTTCTACAAACTATCACAGAATATATCATACAGTATTACACATTTAAGTTTTAAGAACCAGAGGTCATCGACACTGTTTTTGAAATAATTGAGGAAAACCATATTTGTCAGTACAATTCCTATGTATTCAAGCGAATGTAAATTAGCATTATATTTCCAAATTTAGAATTAGAATTAACCCCATGAAACCAGTTTTGACTGATGATTGACACTACTTAAAAATCGCCAGGTGGGGCCTGCGTGAATTGTCCGATATGCCTTTAAATACCCGTTATCTAGCATCATACATTTTCTTTTCATGAATATAGAATATAAGTATATATATACAATTTTTCTAAGAAAATATTATTGGATATACCGAAGGTTCTACACCAAGAACAGGTAGGTGAATTTTACCCAAGTTTTAACATAATTGATGTAATACAGTAAGATATAGATTCATAACGGCCAATGTATGAATAGTGCTTGTTACATTGGGTGAGGAATCTGATAAAATCTTTCAGATAAATAAAGAAATAATCTGGTTGAAAGTGAGATTCTGCTTCTAATATTGCTTCTTAATTTCCAATAACGTCAGTTCAAAATGACATTGTAAGATGATAGGTGTCAATTTAGACGAGCACATAGAACTAGAACTTCTTATTATCTTTGTAGCTTCTATATTTGATATCAAGCGACATTATAAAGTATCACATGATTGTTCATGTGGCGTGAGTTGTCTTTGCGGAATGATATCACGAAGCAGAGCTGAGTGATATCTGCAGCAGAAGTGATAAACGCCATGCAAACAATTATATGAAATAGAGTTATGTTTAGATTTTATCCTACCTCGTCACATGTTTTTAACTTCATCTTTCTACAGCAGCATATAGATATTGTATGGCATAACTGTGGCATACAGTCACCCCATGTCAGGTCTAAGGGGATCGATAGGAGGGGTAGGATAATAACCGTGGCATACAGTCACCCCATGTTAAGTCCATGGACATTTATATGAGGGGTAGGATAATTACCGTGACATAGTCACAACATGTTAAGTCTATGGAGATCTATATGAGGGGTAGGATAATAACCGTGGCATACAGTCACCCAATGTTAAGTCCATGGACATTTATATGAGGGGTAGGATAATAACTGTGACATACAGTCACACCATATTAAGTCTACGGAGATTCATATGAGGGGTAGGGTAATAACCGTGGCATACAGTCACCCCATGTTAAGTCTATGGAGGTTTATATGATGGGTAGGATAATAACCGTGACATACAGTCACGCCATGTTAAGTCTATGGAGATTGACATGGGGGGTAGGATAATAACCATGGCATGCAGTCACACCGTGTTAAGTATATGGAGATTTATATGAGGGGTAGGATAATAACCGTGACATACAGTCACCCCATGTTAAGTCTATGGAGATTTATATGAGGGGTAGGATGATAACCATGGCATGCAGTCACACCATGTTAAGTCCATGGAGATTGATATGAGGGGTAGGAAAAAGGACATTGAGCAAGGTTCAGATTTTTTCTACTCTGTCACATTTGTGTAGCTTCATATGTCACCCATGGCATATCATCAAGAAATGTCACGAAATTTCATATGATTGTTTATATGACATGAGTTGTCTTCGAGGAATGATATCACGAAGCTCAGCTGAGTGACATCTTTAGCTGAACACAACGAATGCCATGTAAACAATCATATGAAATTGAGTAACATTTAGATTTTATCCTACCCCGTCACATGTTTTTAACCTCATATGTCACCCGTGCCATATATATAATTTATGGCATAATGGTGGCATACAGTCACACCATGTTAAGCCTATGGAGATTTATATGAGGGGTAGGATAACTATATATATATATAAATATATATATATATATATATATATATATATATATATATATATATATATATATACATATATATATTGTATGGCATAACCGTGGCATACAGTCACCCCAAGTTAAGTGTATGGAGATTGACAGGGGGTAGGATAATAACCATGGCATACAGTCACCCCGAGTTAAGTGTATGGAGATTGACAGGGTGTATGAGAAGGTACACGCTCTCTGCAGAGTACCATTGTTTACCGGGCCTTTGCTAACTCGTTTATAAGGAATCCTAATGTCTGGACCTGGAGGTCATACTTTATACTCTCCTTCCCACTTTGGCCACCAGGCGGCTCCACTTGCCATGTCTCGCGGGATCTCGCGTGACGCCGTGACCTTCACCTTGGCGTTGCAGGCTTTTAGCCGTTGTCACTTCTCGATGAGAGGCAGGTTTGATGAGTGCCCGGGGGCGGGCTTGGATGGCAGCGGCATTAAACCGGAGAATACCGTCCCTTGTATGTATTCACCCCACCTTGTGTAGGGTGTATCCGACTAGCTGGTGAAATATGCATCACGGGTGGCATTTACCTGTGAACCAGCTATCAGCCTTAACAAAGAGGCACACAATGTTGCTGTATACATTCATATAATATGTTCTTTTTTAATTATTGGAAGCACCACATTCAGCTAGGAGTAGATTTTTTTTTTTTTTAATTATTGGAGGCGCCGCTAGGAGTAGATAGACTGTTCTTCATTGATGAATGAGCGGGCAATTCTTATTTTGTCCAAAAACCTTTTATTGATATTTGACGTATACACGTTGTTCTTTCATGCAATAAACGAGAAAATCAATTAATTATTAATGAATAACTATTGAAAGATTTGAGTTATATTCAGTAGAATGTATAAGGATCGTCTTGTGTAACCCACTTGCATCCTGAGTCTAGGATCCAAATATATCAAAAACCAATCAGGTATTTCGGTCTTGGTCAGTTGGGCACACTTGATACACTGGTACCCTGCTCTTTTGCCAGTAGCAAAGTCAGTAGCACACAGATAGTGAAGGGATAGTGTCTTTGCAGTACACTGGAAGTCTATATGTGACCCCTCTAGGCAATGTACATGTAAGCCATGCAAGTATGCTCTAAAAATACATCTATAACGGCATGTTGCTAACTCCAATTGCATGACATTTGTTCATGTTGGTCGCCTCTCACTGTTCCCTTGTATCTCTATAAATGTATCTGTCTTTGTCTCTCTGTCATGCTCCATTTCTCCTTTGTTCCTTTTTCTCCTGCTCTAATGGGGGTGTTCCATTTGGCTGGCGATGAATCGGCTGCCGACAGATGGCTGCCAAACATGCTTATAGTGTACAAACCCGAAGCGGACTTCAAAGGCAGTCGTCAGATGGCGGCCGAGTGGGCTACATTTGTAGGCATCCAACAAAAGCTAATTCATTAGGTTTCATGGGCTGTTGCCTGTGACACTGACGTTTGCTATAAGCACCTGACCAACTTCATATTGCTCAATCTATGTCTTTTTTTTGAAGATGGCCATACCTTGACAGTAGCCTTATCTTTGGAAAAATTCCCCTATACCAACTATGGTTCATTGTTAACACCACAAATACCTATAGACAGAAACAAAGACAACCTAGGGCTTACATTGGACATGATAGCCTCGTCAGAATGCTCATCCAAAAACACAAGGTGGTGGGAGCAATTACCAATGCATTTTATAAAAACTAATTTTTTTGGGGCTTGCCATGGATGAATTTTAGCCTCGTCTAAATATAATCCATATATTATAACAACTGATAACAGCGGTTGTCCCCCGGCTACAGTGGCGCTATCTAACAAGTTCCTAGTGGATGATGGCAGAACTAACAATCACTCTGTTCCCTATAGAACACGAGCATTAACCAATAGTTCGCCGCACGCACACCAGGGGGCAGCTGTCTCACACGGGGGCGCCACTGGCGGGCGTGGTTGTAACGGGGTGAGGCGGGGACACATTAGTACCTGTTCTCAGGGTCAGAGCGCCATATTACTACCAGCTCCTGCGACTAAGACCCCGCGGTGGGTGGGGTTCAGGGAGAGGACAGGGGTTAAAATCACCTAAAAGGGTGATAGGAGGGGAGGTATCGATGATGCCAAAAGATGATATTTTCCTGTTTTCAGATTTATCCTACCCCTAATATAAAATCCCATAGGCTTAAAATTGGGTTTTCGTATGCCACGCTGACGTATACGGAGTTTTATATGCCACTAGTGGCATACAGCATTGTTATCACGTAATATTCCAAAATCGAGGAGATGAGGTAGGATAAAATCAAAACCTGATTCGTTTTATTCTTGGCCACTGCATGCCACTCCTGAAGTTTTGGCTCTGGACTTCACTCGGCTTCGCCTCATGAAGTCACTTTGCCAAACTCCAGTCGTGGAATACGGTGGACAAGATTAAACCTCATCCAGTTTTACGATAGTACCTTTTACTGAGAAATGGACAGAGAGATGGCTAGGAGTTTCTTTAATAAGCAGGTTTCGAGAATAAAGGCAATATTAATATACATTTACAGTAAAACCCCGCTTTTGGGACACCTCGCTTAAGGAAACTATTTGCTCAGAACAGAATTTTTCCTTTAGTTTAATTTAACACCGCTTAAGGAAACACCTCGCTTAAGGGGACACTTTGTTTAGAACAGAGGGTGTTCCTTTAATTGGAGTTTTCTGTATGTTATACAAAAACTTTTACACATTCTCTCTCCGTGTAGAGTGGTAGAAAAACTCGATCAAAGTCCTAGCCATGGAGTAGGGGTCTTTTTTTTCAACATACTTATTGATAAGTTCCAAAATATTGGTATGTGAAACATGGATATTTTATCCCATGGCCTTACTAACCAAGCTGGCTCTACGTAACATGCCGCTGGAGACAACCCCTTGGTTACGATCAACATGATCTCCCCTAAACACGGAGCCAGCATATAATCCTGATCTCAATGTATTCTCAATAGTTTAGCGCGTTGCAGTAACACCAGCCATAAAGCTTGTAACGGGACGAAGCCTTGGAGTCATTCATTCAGCTTACTATTCACACCTATGTCTTAAGTAAATTCACATGGTAGTACAGTAGAACCCTGCGTAAGCCAACACCCTTTGTTCGGCAAAATGTCAGATTACGCAGGGTGTCCGCATACACAAGGTTAAAATGAACATATAATAGAGGGAACGGTTCCTAGGAAAGGTGTCCGTTAACGCGGGGTCTCCGCTTGCGCGGGGTGTCCGTTAGGCAGGGTTCTACTGTAGTTATTGAAAAACCTATAGCTATGGAGGATATCGATATTTATTACCCACTGAATACAGAGTCTCCATACTAAGCCTATGGCGCCTACAGATCGCTACCGAGTAAAATTCGGACATCCGGAATCTCCTAGGAGAAAACAGCTTTTTCAGCCACCTGACGGGCATTATAGGAAATAATTCATACAAACTAAGCACGGTGTTAGGGTCTAATTTCTAATTATATACAAGATTTTTTTCCTTATAATTACTCGAAAGCCGAGTTATAAATACAACATTACCATGATTTCGATCTATGTGGCCGTATTCTCCTTCTAGTTGACACTACGTAATACTCCTCACTTACTACGCGTCAACTACGCGGAGAATACGGCCGTTCATATCAAAATCATGGTTATACTGTGTACATCCATACAAATGAAGCCAGTTTGTAAATCGCCATTGTTCCAGGCAGTTCGCAACTGAGGCCTGGGATGATGGATTGTTTTTTGATCATATAAATGCAACAAACGTATATACTTGGAGTTTTGGGGCTTAACTCTTGCGCTTTGGGACAGTTGTCAAATCAAAATGGTTTGGAGTTATAATGAAGATAGATGCAGGCACCCTGTGGGTACCCAGCAGGGTATAATGGAGGGATGGTGAATGCAGCACTGAGGAAGGAAGTTGGCACTGAAAGTGTTGGATAATAGAGGGATACTATGTTCCGGTGAGAGAAAGTCAAAGTTACAAGATAAGGCCCGGCGTCCACCTAATACGATATGGCCCCGATATGGTCTACGATGCACCTCCCGATAAAAAAATCAAAATCGCGTCGGAAGGTCACCTAATATTGGGGCAGTTGACCACGTCTCTGCGATTAGACACCGATAAATACCCCATTCAATGGATGGTGGATTGGCATGTCTAGACATATGTCTACGATTTTGAACCTTCCCGATATGGCACCGATTTTGACATTTTGTATCGGTGCCATATCGGTAGGTCTAAATTTCTATCGTAGTAGGTGGACGCCAGGCCTTAGGTTCTGAAAAATTACTGCTCAAGGCTTTGGCCACAGGCAGTAATTCTTCAGAACCTTACCAAGTATCTTTGTTTTTTTTCTCTCAGGAAACTTTGTTTCCCTGTTCCTATATACCTTCAAATGTAGTTGGATAACAATAAATAGCATTTTTTGATTACTTGCTGTAAAACGCAAAGCCAGATCCAATTTTAACAAGTAATTGGACACTCTGTTTTTCTCCCCACTGTGCTTTTTTTATTCAGTGGTTTTCATATGAATTTTAAAAGACACGATCTGATTGGTCTAAACGTAAACCTTGGTTAGTAAACGTCAGCCTTGGGTAGTAAACGTAAGTAATTCCACCCCCGTCGCATGCTGTAACTACAAAGTATTCGGCTATAGGTACATATAGAGACAGAAGACAGAATATAGCAATGGGGATACAAAAATTGATCTTGAAAACTAAGATCCCATAAGGACTTATAATATCCTAAATTTATATACTGACACTTTAGGAGAAATCATCGCCAGACAACGGAATCAAGCTGTTCTACATAATCATTTTTTCACCCAACAAATGAAATAGAGTAACTTAGTATGCTCTATGTAATTGTTCACTACATACTTCTATTCTGTACATACGTTGTTTGTGATTATACACGAATTGTAATGAATCGAAAAATGGAGAATATGGCTGGATGCACGTTGAGACCAGCTCCTATCGAGCTGAGTGTCGTCCAGGTTAAATAAAGGTCTTAAAAAAATGTATGCGGGTTAGAGATGTGAATTTAATGGTATTTTTGTCCCATAGGCTTAATATTATGCTCTTGTTCTTCATGGCCATTCAAGTATTAATACTAACACTCAATGGGTGATGATTTCACACACATTGAATTGCATACAGTGCATACAGGAATGAGATAAATACAGAAAAACAACTCGTTTTAGCCATAGTTGTCTTTTTTTTATATCATTTAAATGCTTCGCAATATTCACTCGGCTGCTACCTTGTTCATATCGCTCAGCGTTAAACTCTATGGAGAAGGACGACTGTCAAAAAGATTTCTTCTATAGGAGTAAAGAGACATACTGGTTGGGAATTACTGTTAGAATGTTGTCATAACACAACACACGGGTTGCAGGAATAAGATAATTGTGAGGCTGCATAAGGTAAAAATCAATTATATCAGACACTGAATTAATATTTGTTGTGGTTAGGAATAAATAAACTTCCTCAGCGCAATTTCATTTTAGCCTCAAAGAGAGAGCCTATATAATCAATCATCTGACCCTAGCAGTTGTTATCTATTGGAAGTACTGCTACACATATCCTATTGCTGCCCACTAGAACTTTAACGAAGTATGACAAATATATCTTGAGTTTCAATGTCATTTGTCTTATGTTGGAACCATTGCAACCTAATCATACCCTAGTGAATCAGGATCTTATCGCTTTAGGTAGACATCTCTTTGGACACCACTCCTCCCTTCATCTGATTGGATGCTACTTCCCAGAGAAACACTTCTCAACTATGCACGACAAAACAAAGCGGGAAAAAGTAAGCAGAACTATATCCCAAGCGGGATCTAGTTACTAAAAGGGTGGCCCAGCGAATAGTCTCCGGGGGAAATCCATTTGGGGTAGGATGTGTCTCACTGTATCTTCTCCCCTCATATCCCAGCGGTGTCTCAGTCAATGTTCTCCCACGTAGACGCTCATACAGACGCTGTTGTGTGGCTAAAGGCCCGGCTCCCTTGTGGCAAAAATTTGCCCCCCCCTCCCTCACTCTCGCCCCTCACCCCCTTCCCCCATCCCCCATCCTGAGTGCTCCAAGGCCCCCTCAGTTCTCTGCACCAAAACACTTTCGGCTATGGCGTCTCCTAATGGGACAAAATGTCGTCTGCTACAACCACACGCCCTCTGGTGTGCAAACGGAGAACCGCACCGGAAATTGTGACCATGGGATGTAGACTCTGTCGGCGCTTTGGGCGATAATACAGGATGCTGACAGGCTATAACGACATTAGGTGCTGGGCTGCCCGAGAGACCATGCTAGTGCCAGACCTTTTAGCCATTCTCAGAATATGGAACACGGCCTATATTTCCAACTTGCCCAGGAGTGGTAATTTGATTCAATGTTGACAGCCACTGTCCCCTGTGAATTTCACTCCCCTCTCTCCATCTCTCTCTTTCTCTCTTTCTTTCTCTGAGGCATGATAATCAATGGCTGCTTTCAAGTCTCCATGAGGGTTCAAGGTCTTATCTAATGCCAATGCTTGAATTCTCGACTTGATTTAACAGTAGCGACCCCTTAAGGCACTTAAAATCAGGACTTGGGGATACGCAGTGTATTTTCCGGATGGAAAGGATCAAAACGTTTTATAACGCTACGGGGGCGGTGTGGAAAGGAAGGAAATCGTTATCGTTTAGATCAAGACGGATCCCATTACCATGAATATCGGCATTCATAAAAGCAGCACATGCAAAGAGCAAGCGAGGAGAGGTACGAATAGAATGTCAAGACATTCATTATGAAATATGAGATCAAACTAATGTAAGATATTGATAAAGATAAGAGGGAGGCATGAAGGATCATTCCATTGATTCGCAACAAAATCTTATCTGAGATCCACTATCAAAGAATCCGAGAGAACTGTTATTTTCAAAAACAGAACGCAGAATCTCAATGAAAATGAATATCCCTGGAAGTTTGCATCATGAATTTGAAAGTCAAACGAAACTCTCAAAGATAATTAGATTTTTTTTTTGTTTATTCAGGTAACAAATAGTTAACGACGACGTTATTCGCCCAATGATTGGCGATCTTCCATAACAGGGTTATATATATATTTAACATATAATAATAAAATATAATAATATATAATAATAGAAAAATATACATATAGACTGCATTGTATATCTTTACTCGGGAGTCAATTACCAGTAAAATAAAAATATATATATTTTTATATGCATGAACTGTAACGTCTAAGGTTGACCAACAGGAGCAGAGCTTACATTTACACTTCTCCAGCCCCCTGGTGGCAGCAGGCCGGGACCCACAGTGGGGGCAGATTACATGCCCACGTGATCACCAGTACGGACAGGTGTCACATGACCGGACCAGAGGCTGGGGTCAGAGGTCAAAGGTCATCTGGAGTACGAGTACGGGGCAGGGAGACTCGGCTTGGCGGAGCTCAACTCATTAGACTCTTGATTACCCGTAACGATTGTAATTTACTGCTGTCAGCTCGATTAGGCTCAGCCTTCAACCACCTGACATGTAGTAGAGTGTTTCAACGATATCAACCAATATAACACCGCCAATTTTTCGTACTTCCACGAAATGTATCCTTTTTTTAAAATAATCGGTTTAAATTGGTCGAGGGTTCGTGTTTTATTGTCGTGTTTATCCCCCAAACAGAACTAGAATAAGGAGATGAATAAGAAGTATGATGAACATACATAAAGTGTAGTTTCCATACGACGTATACACTGACAGATGAAATATAAATCTTGTTTCTTGAATAATAATAAAAAAAAAAAGTAGCAGATTTATTTCTGATCAGATGACTCCAGAATGAGTTCCAACTTCCCCCACCAGGAGTCCGCCCAAAACGCTGGTTCCCTTGTTCAGCTCGTGAAATGACCCACAACTTTTTCTGCTTAGATTATGCAATGTGGCACCACCCTACACTGAGTGAAAGCTTGGTCACTGTGTGAAATCTACTACCCTCACTAATTTTTCGATACCGACGCACAGTCAGTGGCACCAGCAACAGACTTTCTGGGTAACTCAAAAAATCTCAGCCGTTTTCGTCAGCCAATGGAAACATCCTTCAGGGAAACTCAAAAAATCTCTGCCGTTGTCGTCTGCCAATGGAAACAGACCTTCAGGGAAACTCAAAAAATCTCTGCCGTTGTCATCGGCCAATGGAAACATGCCTTATTCAGGGGGGGCGGGGAAGTAATACTAACATTACCCGCCTTATGAAGGATTCCTGCCATTAATCGCCTTCCCCTGCCCCTGGTGGCAGCTAGGCGAACTACTCCTGCTACTCCCAATCCAGAGGCCAGGTTCCCAGCTGGGACAAACGGGCGCGGGACAAAATTAACCAGCCAGCAGGGGTCAAAGGTCAGCCCGGGGCCCACCCGGCGGAACTGGCGAGTGCGCAGGCGTATAATTGGTCTGGGGGTAGCGTATAAGGCGCGCTGTAGATAAGGAAGGAGACCAACTGAATTACGTCAATTATTTACAAGACACAGGGGATGGAGGACGCCATCATCTATGACGTCATGAGGGGTGGGCGAGCGTTCACTGCCGCCGAACGAGCGATGTCAAGAGCGATCTTTTATACACGCCACTGCCGCTGAGATAGTTTGTAAATATAACACCAGCAGGTCTCTGTTTCAGCCTCTGCTGAACGAGCGATCTTTTATACACGCCACTGCCGCTGCGATGGTTTGTAAATCTAACACCAGTGGGTCTCTGTATTGGCCTCTGACAAATAAGCGACGTCAAAAACGATGTTCTGCCGCTGAGATGGTTTGTAAATGTAACACCAGTGGTCTCTGTGTCAGCCTGGGCCTAATGAGCGATGTCAAGAGCGATCTTTTACACACACCACTGCCGCTGAGATGGTTTGTAAATGTAACACCAGTGGGTCTCTGAGTCAGCCATTGCCGAAGGAGTGATCTTTTATACATGCCACTGCCGCAGACATGGTTTGTAAATATAACACCAGTGGTCTCTATATCAGCATCTGCTAGATCAACAAGGTTTAGAGCGATCTTTTACATGCCGCTGCCACAGCCATAGTTTGTAAATGTAACACCGGTGGGTCTCTGTATTAGCCTCCGCTGAACGAGCGATAACAAGAACGATCTTTTATACACTATATTGCAGCTGATATGTTTGTAAATGTATCACCAGTGGGTCTCTGTTTAAGCCTCCACCGAACGAGCGACGTCAAGAGCAATTGTTTACACGCCACTGCCGCTGAGATGGTTTGTAATGGTAACACCAGTGGGTCTATGTGTCAGCCTCTGCCGGACGAGCGATCTTTTATAAACGCCACTGCCGTGGACATGCTCTCTGTATTAGCCTCTGCCAAAAAAGTGACGTCAAGAACGATGTTCTACCGCTGTAAATGTAACACCAGTGGGTCTCTGTGTCAGCCTCCGCCGAACAAGAGATCTTTCATACACGCCATTGCCGTGGACATAGTTTGTAAATGTAACACCAGTGGGTCTCTCTATCAGCCTCTGCTGAGTGAGTGATATCAAGAGCGATCTTTTACATGACACTGCCGCTGAGATGGTTTGTAAATGTAACACTAGTGGCTCTCTGTATTAGCCACTAACCAGTCCAATTAAATCAGACGTATCCGTACAGAGTATGCAAATCTCGATCACTTATGATCCTGATGCCAATTCAATCAGATCTGTACTTATTAGGGTGTGACCTCAATATGGAGGATCACCAAATGCACGGCAAATATTGCATTTCGTTAAATCATTTCATGAAAACGAAGGACAAAAAGAGAGAACTTTCTTGGCGGATCAGCCGAGGTAGGATTTTGCAAACGCCCACGGAATTGTCTTGCATCAACACGGTTCACGTTTCGAAGTAAATTGAAAATTGAAGGATCACTAGTAACCCTGGTCGGCCTCTGAGCACTGAGAGGTGCTAAATACGTCTCTCATCAAACAGCACGAGATGACATGTTTTGACTTGTGTAATAGAGGGAAACTGTGTTCCGGTGAGCAAAAGTTCGAAGTTACTCGGTGAGGACCGTAAATATTACCCCCCAAGGCGTCAGCCGCGGGCAGTAATTTTTCCGGTTTACACCGAGTAACTTTGACTTTTGCTTACTGGTACTTGGTTTCCCTTTTCCTATAAACCTTCAAATATCAATAAAAATGGTTATTTCTTTACCTATGATAGCCCCAAGAAAAATGGCCAACTTTATCGAGTAACTGCAACAGCGCTCTTTAAATCACGCGGTCAGCCCAGGACGAAAACATCATGCTACATAACTCATAATTACTGCACCCCCAGTAGCGGTATGTTTCACTATGAGGATGTTTCACTAAAACAGCCAATGAAAATATTGTTTTTTCTGGACCCTATCTTTCACGGTTGGATATTGTCTAGATCCCTAACATGTAAGATTTAACAACAAGTACCGTTCAACATTCCATCCAAAGGCAGTAACGTAAATGGGAACCGAACACGTGAATTATTCAGATATTAATGTTCTCAATGCATGTTCTGAGTTAGTCACTGTGATTATTTGATTTGGCACGAGAACTTTATTCTCAGGAGAGTTAACAGCAATCAATAATTTAGATGAGCGATTCTGGAATCCTATGCCGCAAACACCGGCAGGTAGCGCCAACCTGGAGACGGTGGAGATTACAGGAACTATAAGCGTACTATAGACTCAGGGATACACTGGCCACCAGAGCACACAGACGTCAGCTCGGGTGGAGTCCGATCTGCGCCATCTTGACTTGCACTCTCCTAGCTGATCTTCTTACCAACAGAATCTATGCTGAAGAGTGCAGTACCCTCGAGGTCCCTTATTAATGTTATCATTTTCTTTTGGGAGTATTTCCATGAAGAGGCTAGGAAACTATCAATTATATAAGCTGATGATGTCTTGTCTTCTTAGTTTACAGGGAGAGAGACAGACAGAGACAGGGGTGGGGGGGAAACATACAGAGAGGGAAAGCAACAGACAGAGAGAGCACAGGTGCTCCCATGCAAGCAGCACCTTTGGCAGTCTGGCCGCTGGCCTACATTCACATAGAGACAGAAACACAGAGAGAGACAGACAGTGAGAGGGACAGACAGAGAGAGATCGGGAGAGAGACAGGGAGAGAGACAGACAGACAGACAAAGGGAATCAGACAGGGAGAGAGACAGAGACAGACAGAGGGAGACAGACAGGGAAAAAAGAGACAGGGAGAGAGACAGACAGGAAGAGACAGAGACAGACAGGGGGAGACAGACAGACAGAGACAGACAGACAGGGAGAGAGACAGACAGACAGAGGGAATCAGACAGGGAGAGAGACAGAGACAGACAGAGGGAGACAGACAGGGAAAAAAGAGACAGGGAGAGAGAGAGACAGACAGACAGAGAGAGAGACAGACAGAGACAGACAGACAGAGACAGACAGACAGGGAGAGAGACAGGGAGAGAGACAGACAGAGCGCGGACACTCTAAGCAGACCGTTCTCCAGTCTGGCCGCTGGCCTACATTCCCCGCCGCCAGGATTCATCATGATCAATATCCCATGATTCCCGGCGCAGACGGCTTCATTATGCGCATGCGTACTTTGAAAGGATGACCATTTGTCGCCTTTAAAGGCCGCCGTGTCATAAATACTGCCCGGCGCGGGGCCTTTGTCCTATAAACAATATTTGGCGCCTTGATTTACTGCCCCGCCGCTAGGGGACCACGTTGCGCGCGCAGATAAGGTGACTTCCGGTCCCAACCTCGTTCTGATGTCATCTCACTAGATGGCGCTGCGATAAGCCTCGCTCTGACTCGGGGGCGTCACTGCATGAACGCTTATCGTCGTGGTGGATTCCAGCCAATCAGATTCGAGCTCTTAGTCACGTGATTTTTGTGAGCGTCTGTGACGTCACGCGGTGGGGAGTTTATAATAGTAAGGAGCCTGTAGTCGTCGTAAAAGTGGCCATTGACAAGACTTTATTGTTTAGACTGCAGAGCGTGGCTGCAGTTCCCGGTGGAATAACCCTAGTTTATGGCGTCAGATCTTACATATGACACAATTTATACTCCTCTTCACCACATGCCGCCGGAGCTTAACGACATTTAAGAGGCTATACCTAATCTTATTACTGGTTTTGGGAGATTTGATATCAGAGTCAATAACTCCGACGTATCAAATGTCCCTCGACTGGTACAATCACGACCGATTTGATCTATTTTGAAGGGCATGTATCCATAAACAAATCTTAAATCTGGGGGCTGAACGATTCGGAAGTCGGTAATCAATTGATGAATGTGTTGGGAGACAAACTGGGATGGGGTTCTGGAATGGGGCATGCAGGGAAAGGCCGTAGGTGAAGAGAAAACCCTAACAAAGAATCCTGAGGAATGTGTCAGAAAAACGTTATCTACTTTATGAACGGTCCCTTTGCGGGAAGGTGCCTTTTTAATGTGAGATATGAATGCTGCAGGCTCGAGCGACAACTTCTGAAGAGAGTCGGTCGGAAAGATGTCTTTGTGGAATAATGTACATCAGTCTGGGGGGGATGGGATCTTATTATTCAATCTATACTTTTAGTACATCAAGATATCCATGTGAGAATTATTTATACAGCCAGGACAGAATGATGACTTACCTGGGAAAAGACATTATATGTGTGTTAAGAATAGGATATGAGTGAATAATAATTCGTGAAATTAAAAGGAATCTATGGATTGAACAGGAGGCTATGGAATGAGGATAGTGAAGGGATGAAGAAATACTTAAGAAAGAGATTAGATAAAGATTTACAAAATTGAATAATGACGTATGAAAAGAGCAAATGGTTTTGCAATAAAGAGCACAATGGCCGATGAAATAAAAAAACAGTCATGGAATTAGTAGTTCGCTATGAAGAAAAATAACATCATGAAATGAATGATGATCAATTAATAATTAACTATGAAATGAAAAAGAAGCTAACAGAAAATACGTTAGAACATACAATAGAACATGGTCTACCCCCACATCGATAGCGGTCAGAGCAAAAGGGCACGTGTCTGAGAGGTGTGCTATAAATAGAAGGCTGGATGCTATAAATAGAAGGCTCGGCGCCATAAATAGAAGGCTGGGTGTTATAAAAACAAGGCTGGGTGCTATAGATAGAAGGCTGGGTGCTATAAATAGAAGGCTTGGTGTCATAGTTATAGGGCTGGGTGCTATAAATAGAAGGTTGGGTGCTATAAATAGATGGCTGGGTGCTATAAATAGAAGGCTTGGTGTTATATTTATAGGGCTGGGTGCTATAAATAAAAGGCTGGGTGCTATAAATATAAGGCTGGGTGCTACAGATAGAAGGCTTGGTGTTATATTTATAGGGATGGGTGCTATAAATAGAAGGCTGGGTGCTATAAATAGAATGTTGGGTGCTATAAATAGAAGGCTTGGTGTTATATTTACAGGGCTGGGTGCTATAAATAGAAGGCAGGGTGCTATAAATAGAAGGCTGGGTACTATAAATAGAAGGATGGGTGCTCTAAATAGAAGGCTGGGTACTATAAATAGAAGGCTGGGTGCTATAAATAGAAGGCTTGGTGTTATATTTATAGGGCTTGGTGCTATAAATAGAAGGCAGGGTGCTATAAATAGAAGGCTGGTACTATAAATAGAAGGCAGGGTGCTATAAATAGAAGGCTGGGTACTATAAATAGAAGGCTGGGTGCTATAAATAGAAGGCTGGGTGTTATATATAGAAGGCTGGGTACTATAAATAGAAGGCTGGGTGCTATAAATAGAAGGCAGGGTGTTATAAATAGAAGGCTGGGTACTATAAATAGAAGGCTGGGTGCTATAAATAGAAGGCTGGGTGTTATATATAGAAGGCTGGGTGTTATATATAGAAGGCTGGGTGCTATAAATAGAAGATTTAGTACCAGGCCAGGCCAGAATAACTGCAATGCAGAGGTCGGTTTATGTACCTTTTGACAGTATAATAAAAAAAACAAAAAAACAACTATAAATAGAAGTTACTCACGGGTTTGAATTCCTCTGAGCAGATCGGACATTCACAACTTGGCCGGTTGTTCTTCACGACACAGAGCGCTCCGTAGGGACAGGAGTGGCGTGAACAAGGTCCGTCCATGCCTGAGAGAAAAACACAAACAGGGTCGTCAGTTCACTGTCAGATGAGCGGTTCACCTTCTGAAACTAACCAACTAGTGTGACAATCTAAACGTATACTCAGAAATAAAGATCACAAAAACACCATCATGTGAGACAATCACAAACAGGGTCGTCAGTTCACTGGTAGATGTGCGGATCACCTTCTGAAACTGACCAACTAGTGTGACAATCTAAACGTATACTCAGAAATAAAGATCACAAAAAACACCATCATGTGAGACAATCACAAACAGGGTCGTCAGTTCACTGGTAGATGTGCGGATCACCTTCTGAAACTTATCAGCTAATATGAGAATCTAAACGTATACTCAGAAATAAAGATCACAAAAAACACCATCATGTGAGACAAACACAAACAGGGTCGTCAGTTCACTGTCAGATGTGCGGATCACCTTCTGAAACTGACCAACTAGTGTGACAATCTAAACGTATACTCAGAAATAAAGATCACAAAAAACACCATCATGTGAGACAAACACAAACAGGGTCGTCAGTTCACTGTCAGATGTGCGGATCACCTTCTGAAACTGACCAACTAGTGTGACAATCTAAACGTATACTCAGAAATAAAGATCACAAAAAACACCATCATGTGAGACAAACACAAACAGGGTCGTCAGTTCACTGTCAGATGTGCGGATCACCTTCTGAAACTGACCAACTAGTGTGACAATCTAAACGTATACTCAGAAATAAAGATCACAAAAAACACCATCATGTGAGACAAACACAAACAGGGTCGTCAGTTCACTGTCAGATGTGCGGATCACCTTCTGAAACTGACCAACTAGTGTGACAATCTAAACGTATACTCAGAAATAAAGATCACAAAAAACACCATCATGTGAGACAAACACAAACAGGGTCGCCAGTTCACTGTCAGATGAGCGGATCACCTTCTGAAACTAATCAGCTAATATGAGAATCTAAACGTATACTCAGAAATAAAGATCACAAAAAACACCATCGTGAGTAAGGTCTGTCCATGCCTGAGGGACAAACACAAACAGCGTCGTCGGTTCACTGTCAGATCTGTGGATCACCTTCTGAAACTAATCAACTAGTGTGAAAATTTAAACGTATCCTCAGAAATAAAGATCACAAAAAACACCATCATGTAAGAAAAACACAAACAGGGTCGTCAAGGTCACTGTTATACACTCAGAGATGAAGGTCACAAAAATACAGACTCAGGCACTTTGTATTAGGTGTTCTTATAATAAATAATGTTGTGCAGTTCTATTGTTTTATTTGGTTTTGTTATTTAAACTGCACGTTGGTGTTTCAAGATCACATCATGCCAACATCATATACTCGGGGAAACAAATATGGCGGAAATATAATTAATTACTAACTTAGATACAAGTTATTTGACAAATTGGTGATAACCTGTACATCTTTGGCTTATTTGTAGTTGAAAACATGTTGTTAGAAAGAGATTAATCTTTACTATATACCCATGCCGTATATATACTGTATATACGCACCGTTTTGGCATATGGTATAAAAATACTGTACGGACCACTGGTCCGTACACTAAAATACGGACCACCTTGCTATACACGTTTATTAACGTATCGGTTGTTAAAAATTAGATCTATTGATGGGTTTTTTTAAATTTCGGGTATATAGTAAATATATAACGTCCAACCATGCTTGTACAAGTCACAGAACTCCGAGCAGATTTTTGAAGGCGAAACAGGAATCCCAAACAGATGGGTTACAGCTGAGGGAGCAGTACCTCGGGCTAATTAAAAGAGCGGTGATTGGATCATTAAATGTGGGCCGGTTTAAACACGGCTCAGTGGTAGCGCCGAGAAAACCCATCACCTAATTAAAGTAGGGCCCACGTCACTCTTAAGATCATTATCATGGTCGTCTAGTCTAGCCATGTGTGATAATTAGATGTAATTAAATTTCTCCCCGGGTCTGATTAATCTCAGGGAAGGCCCAGATGAGCAGATGGCCCGCCAACAGAGCTGCTCTAAATTAGGAATATGCTTGTAATCACCTCCATTATCTTCACGTGTTTCTCAACCTAGCACTCCGATTAATGCCTACAGGTATTCCCATGGAGGGCACAACAAAATACGTCCACGGATTCACATGGATAGGAGAAACGTTATGCCTCCAGGGATTTTCATAGAGGGCACAACAAATGCCTCCATGTATTCACATGGATAGGGGATAAAGTATACCTCTAGGCATTTCCATTGAGAAAACAAAATATGGCTCCAGGTATTTCCATTGAGAGGAGAAAGTATGCTGCCAGGTGTGTCCATAGAGGGCAAAAAAAAGCCTCCAGGCATTCCCATGTAGACGACAAATACATGCCTCAAGATATTCCATCGAGAGGACAAAGATATGCCTTCAAGTATTTCTATTGAGGGCAGAAATAATGCCTCAAGGCATTCCCATGGAGATGACAAATACATGCCTCAAGATATTCCATCGAGAGGACAAAGATATGCCTTCAAGTATTTCCATTGAGGGCACAAATAATGCCTCAAGGCATTCCCATGGAGATGACAAATAAGTGGCTCAAGATATTCCATCGAGAGGACAAAAATATGCCTTCAGGTACTTCCATAGATGGTACAAAAATACTTACAGATATTCTCATGGATAGGGAAAAAGCATGCCTACAGGCATTTCCATAGAGGGTACAAAAAATAGGTATTCCCATGGAGATGACAAATAAATGCCTGAAGGTATTCCATTGAGAGGACAAAAATATGCCTTCATGTTATTCCATAGAGGGTACAAAGATACCTACAGGCATTCACATGGATAGGGAAAAAACATGCCTTCAGGCATTTCCATAGAGGGTACACAAAATACCTCCAGGTATCCCAAAGGATAGGGGAAAATTAAACCTCCAGGTATTCCCATTGAGAGGACAAACTTTGCTTCCAGGCATATTTCCATGAATGCGGTCCCCAGTATTCAAATATGGACTCTCGGATGGTTTAAGTTAAATTTAGTTTAATAACAGTTGATGGCATTATTTAAATATTAATAACGTGATGTCGTAACGCAAAAAATCATGGGTATGAAAATGTATCAGATGACATTATGAGGAGAATGACCCACGTGGTGAATTCTGATTAAATATTCTAAAACGAGCTCAGGATGTCAATAGATTTACCCCACTCGAGCGAGTACTGTGAAGGTTGTGCGGATGTAACCCTGCAAGTCCGTATTCGTTTTTAATTAAAATAAATTAGTTTTCTAGGCAACTATTCAGTCCTGCAATATGTATCCTTTTTCCTAGTGTTATCAACTTCCAATGAAACCGGACGAAAAATTTGACACTTCAACGTATACATAGATCTACGGCCGAACATGTATGAAATACTGCCCGCTGCTAGGGTGTTATATGAATAATGTTCGCGCCCGCCATGACAATGGGCCGTAGTGAATGGCATAGGCTGTGTACAGTTAATAAAACAGTGTTTTAAATGAGTAGGAGGTGTATAATAATAAGAAAACATAGTTACTGAGTCTGTAGGGATAGCCTTTCCTTTTTTTCAGTAAAAAATACAGCCATTCACCTGCGGCACCGGGCTGATTTTGTAGTCAAAAAGACATCCACAACGAATCTCTACGGGCTCAGTAACCCTGTTTCCTCATAATACTTTGTGAGACACCACCATTTCCCTATACTACTATATACCTAAACTATCATTTCCCTATACTACTATACACAATAACGCAAACCATCCTATTTTACTATATTACTGTGATTTCTATGGACACTTTGTATCAGGTGGATATATCTGTATGCTCCGGGTATGGTGATACACACTCCCCATGTGTTTTCTATGCACACTTTGTATTAGGTGGATATATCTGTATGCTCAAGGTATGGTGTTACACACTCCCTATGTGTTTTCTATGGTCACTTTGTACTAGGTGGATATATCTGTATGCTCCGGGTATGGTGATACACACTCCCCATGTGTTTTCTATGGACACTTTGTATTAGGTGGATATATCTGTATGCTCAAGGTATGGTGTTACACACTCCCTATGTGTTTTCTATGGTCACTTTGTACTAGGTGGATATATCTGTATGCTCCGGGTATGGTGATACACACTCCCCATGTGTTTTCTATGGACACTTTGTATCAGGTGGATATATCTGTATGCTCCGGGTATGGTGATACACACTCCCTTTGTGTTTTCTATGGAGACTTTATATCAGGTGGATAATAAACCATAGCACACTCTCCTAATATAGAACCCCTCCAACAACCACCTCGATGTACCTCAATGCACCCGCTAGTCAAGGCAGGTTCCATCAGATCTGAGATGAGATTCCGCCATTCGTTAATACATGCATACCTTTGCTCGAGGGACTGAGGGATTTCAGCACGACTGACGTTGGGGGACGACTCCCTCACACCCCCTCCCTCAACCCGTGTGGGCGGGACCCCTGTGTGCCGCCCGGACCCCAGTCGAGGGGGGCGGGCGGGCGGGTGGTTGGGCGAGCGGGCGGGCGGGTGGGTGAGCGGGCGGGCGGGCGGGCGGGCGAGTGGTTGGGCGAGTGGTTGGGCGAGCGGGCGGGCGGGCGAGCGGGCGGGCGAGCGGGCGGGCGGGCGGGCGGGCGAGCGAGTGGTTGGGCGAGTGGTTGGGCGATCGGGCGGCGATCGGGCGGGCGAGCGAGTGGGTGAGCGGGCGGGCGGGCGAGTAGTTGGATGGGCGGGCGGCGATCGGGCAGGCAGGTGTGCAGCGGGCGGGGAGGGTGGGCAAGTGGGCGGCTGGACGGATGGGCGGACGGGCGGGCTGGCAGGCGGGTGGGCGAGGGGCGATGGGGCGGGCAGGTGTGCAGCGGGCTGGGGGACGGGCGGGCGGGCGAGCGAACGGGCGAGCGAGCGGGCGGGTGGACGGGCGAGCGGGCGGGTGATATAGCGGGCGGGCGGGCGAGCGGGCGAGCAAGGGCGGGCGAGCGGGGCGGGGGGTGGACGGGCGGGCGGGCGGTTGGGTGATCTAGCGGGCGGGCGGTTGGGCGAGCGAGGGGGTGGGCGGACCTTAGGGAGGGAGGGCGGGCGAGGGGCGGGCGAGTGGCGGGCGAGTGGCGGGCGAGCGGAGGGGCTAACCCAGTCAGTACACAGTTGCCAAGCCGGCTTATTTACTCAGATAACACAGTTTCCATGACGACGGTCCACATATCTTATTTGCGGATTTTAAAGAAGGATGCTCCAGTTCCCAGCGAGGAGTGTCCCTTTTTACCGCAGATCCATCTTCTCTGTATTGTTGATGGTTCTGAGAATCCCTCTCATCCTGCTGTCTGCACTTTTAATCTTCATTTCGGTGTTTAATACGAGAACCCCTCTCACACTACCTTAAATTCCTTTCTCTACTGTCAGTACGTAGCTTGCCTTACAGCTGACCTGACTCATATATCGTCCACAGATTTAAATTACCCTCTTCTCTTTCTACATTGTTTTCTTCATCCTTTCCCAATTTCTTTCCAACTCCTTTAAAAACGACTTCTTTTCCAAACCCAGCTTAACTGTTTCTTGACACAATAAGAATCTTATCAACCAACGCTACTTTCTTAATGTTTTCCATGCAGCGGTAAATTCCCTGACATAGCCTAATACCACAGACAGTGTTTGCAGTAAAACAACTCCTACGGCTGCTCGGAGCTGCTCGGAGCTGTTCGGAGCTGCTCGGGACTGCTCGGAGCTCACTCGGGGCTGCTCGGGACTGCTCGGAGCTGTTCGGAGCTGCACGGAGCTGTTCGGAGCTGTTCGGAGCTGTTCGGAGCTGTTCGGAGCTGTTCGGAGCTGCTCAGAGCTGCTCGGAGCTGCTCGGAGCTGTTCGGAGCTGCTCGGGACTACTCGGGACTGCTCGGGACTGCTCGGGACTGCTCGGAGCTGTTCGGAGCTGCTCGGGACTACTCGGGACTGCTCGGGACTGCTCGGAGCTGCTCGGAGCTGTTCGGGACTGCTCGGAGTTGCTCGGAGCTGCTCGGAGCTGTTCAGAGCTGCTCGGAGCCGCTCAGAGCTGCTCAGAGACTGAGTGGAATGTCATGTAGGGAGCGAGGATCTTATCTGACGGAGGTAATCCCCACGCGACAAACATGAATCAGCGCAGACAGGCTTTTAAACTTCCCGGTCTCCGCCCGCCGCAGTCCCCGACGTCAGACTGTCGTGGGCTTAGAACTGTCGCTGTGAGGAGACATTGGGTAGACTAGTCTCAAAGAGAGAAAAGTGTCAACACTGACTGGGTGTTTAATCTCTGAATTCTTACCAACTCACGGACCCTGTGTTATACACCTCGAAATATCATACGAATTTACCTATAATCGCAAGTCCAAGTCTTATTTGGCCACGCAAAGCTGGTTCGTATAGCAATTTACGGCACAGTAGGCCGTACCTGTTTTTACTGATACAGGGAGCAGAGGTCAGTAAGTATAAGGACAATGTGCAGAGGTCTATAATGAATACGAATGGCCAGAGGCATACAAATAACAATTGATGTAAGAAATAAAATATATTTCCTTCCCTTGATTATTGCTTAATTCAGATGTATTTGTCTCGTTCAAATATTCCATTAAAAGTTGTAAATATCTTTTTAATCTATATTTTTGGAACCATTAACATCCATTTCTTGTCTGTTAGGGAATCTGCCTTTAGAATAATCCCTTTTCTGGCAAACCATCCTCGTTTTGCAAGCTCCATGAGATCTATTTTCTCTCTTTACAGCTCTTAACGATCCCCCCACTTTTCAATGTCGTATTCCTTTAAGGGAACTTTCTTTGTGAGGAACACTGTAGGAACTTATCCACGTAATGGGATAAACCTACTGCTGTGATGGAGCCACAAAACAAGCTCAAATGCACGGATTATGCATGGAAAAGGTAAGCTACGAGCTGTTTTCTTCTTTATCAGAAGATCCTCGCATACAATGACCTCCATCGAAACCCAATACAAAGGGAATCAGTAAGATAGCAAGCAGGTTGATATGCCTTTTTCTTATCAATGTAGCGACCATTAATTTGCGCAAAAAAGTGAATTCATCTTAAAATAATCCATAATAAAATGTTGATTTGCAAACTACGGAAAACCCAGAGGCCAAGAGTGACTTGAATAACTCATACCTACGACAGTACAGTGTACAGGGAGATCCTTTAAGGAGGGTCATCGTTTTAGGGGATATGTTTATTATGGTATCTGATACATAATGGAACCGTTAGAGGTGGAATATCACAAATATTTACCGAGATTCATTGCTAACTATAAATGATGAAATACGTTAACAGAAACACCACTCTTTGTCCCTAACTGTATTGATTTAGAAGCCTTCCCCCACAAGGACCTCAGAAACCTGGCTGACAGCCGATTTGTCCTTGCCGAGGATAAAGTATAATATGAACTGGTTTCAGATCCAAGTTTGTAGTAATCTCCGAGGACCAGAAGCGTAGTAACCTCCGAGCGATAGCGAGGTGATTACGTAGAGTCTAGTCCGAGTCTAAACCAGTTTATATTGTATTTATAAACCACCGTTCCTTGCTAATAATTACGATGCTCTTCTGAAATTTGATCGATGCGCCTCCTATCGATGATAAAAATATAATGCCTAAATTGCCCGTGAGGTGTCAGTTAGTTCGCCATATTGGTTTCATGCTGTCATCGGAGGATGGATTTTACACTTAAAAAACTGGACAAAGGAAGGTAAGAGCTTGTTGACAACTGATATCGGACCGAGTATGAAGTTTAGGAGACACTGCCACAGATAAATTCACCCAACTTTAATTGTAAACTCTGTTGATAACGATCTCGTGAGCGCAATATTGTCTGCATCTGGTGTCAAAGCGACGTTCGCTGATAACGCGATAGCGGGCCTGCGTTAATTAGTTTGCATTTCGCTCGCTAGGGTCCGATGACATTTTTGGAACTTTTTCCAGTAACCTCCTGATTTTAGAATCAGGAGGTTACGGGCCTCAGTAATCTCCTGGTAGCAAAATACTCACACCCAATGCTATTCCTAAGGAGACTCCGTATTAGGTGGTTAATATTATTATATACCTGTGGTAGTATATCCTATACATACGGCCGCTCCTACCCATGTCGTATTTATATCCGTACGACACCTAGGTGACGTACGGGGTATGTATGTGGCGTACGGGGCATGTACGGCGGCGAAATCCAAAAACTCACCCAGAAGCAAGGTTAAAAATTGGACATTTTAAGGTATATAATAATAGAGAAACAGGCTGACTGTCTCCGTACGGATAAAATACTTGGTAAAATGGTCGATTAGATGAACCTCTGCCTTTGGCATCGGTTCATCTGATCGCCGATTTTACCAAGTATTTAATCCGTACAGAGACAGTAAGCCTGTTTCTCTATAAGACTCACTTGTAGAAGACTAATTATACCAGATTTCTCTCATTATAGACGACACCACTCATTAAATGTAAATGGTATCCTCCCCTCAAAGATATTTTTTCTAATAAATCGGGCCCCGATTTACGGGTATCGGCGCCCCGATTTGCTCGAACGAGTTCCATACACTCTCCTCAAATAGCTTTTAGATCCTTGGTGTGATCTCCAGTGGAATCTTCCACCAGTACCAAAAGATTTTAAAACGGACTCCAAGCCCCGTTGGCGTACAGAAACGGGTCTTTATCTACGAGTTTAGATCATCAAACAGGCCCCTGACTCGCCAGGTGTAAACGCCGCATTAGGCTCCCTTTTAAACAATACACAGTGCGAGTGACGGTTAAGCGCCTCATAGTGACTCTGCATTGTGCTGCGCCACTCCGTCTCCCAGGTAATAAGCACATTTTATTAGATTTACTCGGTTCTGGGCAGGTTTTAGCTCAAAGTATTGTTTCCACTGACGTTTAAGGAATCATTATTAAACTACGTGAATGACTGAACAAATTGTTGGGGACGAACAAATTAGGTATTTTCCGTGCTTTCCGAACATTATTTCACTGAGATCTGCTTCTACCAAAGAACCAGGGGCCCGTTTAATAATCTAGAATCGTACATTTAGACCCTTTTCTGTATGCCATAGAGACACATTGAAGATGGGGGTCGACTATTTTCAACACTTATGGGCGACCTTATGATTGGCTAATACTGCCTTAGCGAACAGACTTAAATATTACTATACAATAACCCTTGTATAAGTTACAGAAAAGGTGTATTCATGTACGATCCCAAATTATTCAACGGCCCCAGAATCCCTGGAAAGCCCACTCATGGCCATTCACCGTTGCGCCTATGAGACGAACTTGTTTTCAAGATACAGGGGAGGTTGACATCCGGTTACCCATTCGACACATTCAAAAAGTGGCCGCCAGGATGATTAGCGGATACCCCAGGAACCAGGGTACGTTATCAGCAGCACTAGTCGGCCATGCTAGAAGCGTGAACCGGATGTTTTGCTCCCCTGTAGGACTCATGCGCGCCACTAGTTAACAGGGCTGCACAGCGAGTGGGCCTTCCAGTGGTTCTAGTTCTCTGGCTTCTACCGAACACTGGATACACGCGGATCGTCCCTGCAGCTCTCACCTCCATCACCAATCTGCAGATTCATGCCATACATCATAAACTCAGACTTAATTCTGTAATTACTATATACCTGTGGTAGTATATCCTACACATACGGCCCGCTCCTACCAATGTCGTATTTATATCCGCATGGCACCTAGGTGACGTACGGGGTATTATTATATACCTGTGGTGGTATATCCTACACATACGGCCCGCTCCTACCCATGTCGTATTTATATCCGTACGACACCTAGGTGACGTACGGGGTAATACATGTATGTGGCATACGGGGCATGTACAGCGGCGAAATAAAAAAAACTTGCACAGAGTGATGTTAGAAATTTGATATATTAAGGTATCAAATAATACGAAAACAGGGATACTGTGTCTGTAGGTGATAAATACTTGGTAAAATTGACGATATGCTCCATCCTCCGGCATCGGTTCGTTTTATCGTCAATTTTACCGAGTATTTATCACGTACAGCCACAGTAACCCTGTTTCCGTATATTACTGCCCCCAACAATAAACCTGTCTCTAAGCTG